>OX030969.1:2251086-2403586 GCA_943735955.1 Piscicola geometra | reverse complement strand
TTTAAAAATGTTTTAAAATGTGTTTTAAGTCAGGGAAGGATGGGTCCGGAGTCCAAGACCCCCCGAAGATCACCCATGCTAGGTAGGACCCTCCCAAGATTTGCAGCAGATCGCCGCCCTTGGATGCCTTATATATTGCAAATTGGGTTGGTGTTGGGATGTCAATACCTTATTCAGAAAGTTTTTCCAGAAATCTTGTTGATTTAAAAGAACTTAAATAAGTTTGTTTCACTAGATGAATTGCAGTTTTTGTGGTAGAATATTTCTTTTTTACCAAGAGATTCAAGAGTATCTTCACAGTCATTTTTATCAAAGTCAACGGCTCCGGAATGTTCTGATATATAGGAAGCAATTTCGCATTCTAATTTTTTTGGGAACTATTCTTTAAAGGTTGACAACTTTTGATGAATGAACTTTAACATGTATTTTTGTTGCATAGCCAACTTCTCCAAGAAGAAAAAGTCACAAAAAAAAACGTATAACTATAAACCACACAAACCTTCGTAAAGTGCTTGGAATGATGCGATTGTGCTGGTGATAGTCCGAAGGCTGCTGAGGTAGTAGTAGAAGTAGTAGTACTACTACTAGTAGTAGTAGTAGTAGTAGTAGTAGTAGTAGTAGTAGTAGTAGTAGTAGTAGTAGTAGTAGTAGTAGTAGTAGTAGTAGTAGTAGTAGTAGTAGTAGTGGTAGTAGTAGTAGTAGTAGTAGTAGTAGTAGTAGTAGTAGTAGTAGTAGTAGTAGTAGTAGTAGTAGTAGAAGTAGAAGTAGTAGTAGTAGTAGTAGTAGAAGTAGTAGTAGTAGTAGTAGTAGTAGTAGTAGTAGTAGTAGTAGTATTAGTACTAGTAGTAGTAGTAGTAGAAGTAGTAGTAGTAGTAGTAGTAGTAGTAGTAGTAGTAGTAGTAGTAGTAGTAGTAGTAGTAGTAGTAGTAGTAGTTGTAGTAGTAGTAGTAGTAGTAGTAGTAGTAGTAGTAGTAGTAGTAGTATTAGTACTAGTAGTAGTAGTAGTAGTAGAAGTAGTAGTAGTAGTAGTAGTAGTAGTAGTAGTAGTAGTAGTAGTAGTAGTAGTAGTAGTAGTTGTAGTAGTAGTAGTAGTAGTAGTAGTAGTAGTAGTAGTAGTAGTAGTAGTAGTAGTAGTAGTAGTAGTAGTAGTAGTAGTAGTAGTAGTAGTAGTAGTAGTAGTAGTAGTAGTAGTAGTAGTAGTAGTAGTAGTAGTAGTAGTAGTAGTAGTAGTAGTAGTAGTAGTAGTAGTAGTAGTAGTAGTAGTAGTAGTAGAAGTAGTAGTAGTAGTAGAAGTAGTAGTAGTAGTAGTAGTAGTAGTAGTAGTAGTAGTAGTAGTAGTAGTAGTAGTAGTACTAATATGACAAACATCATCACCACTTACGAAGGTTCTTCGGCATCTATTTGTTCGGCTGGTAAAACATTCCCAGCTGGGTCCCTCCACTCTATCACGCCAGTCATTTTGTTGTACAGGTAGTTCCAACACTTTAGAATTACATTCTGGGTAATGGTGATGATTATGATAGTGGTGTTGATGAAGGGTTATGATAGTGGTGTTAGTGATGATTTACAAAAATGTTGTCGACCAGTGTTATCGTAAAGATGAGGATTTTTTAAAAATGGTTTATTGGTAGTGATGATGATGATAGTAGATAGAACTAATGTGATTGGTAGTTTTCAAATGTTTTTTTATTTAAAATATTTATTATTTGACCAGCCATTTACCAATAACCCATAAACCCAAACACTAATGAGTGACTCACCGTCCCTTTCTCTCTCCAAGCTTCCACCAAAGGCTCTGGAGCCTCCCATTTGTCTTCAGTTTAAAATGAATTTACGGTATTTAAACATATAATTTCTTAGGTAACTCAATGTTAGTTTTTATACTATTAAAAATTAAATCACTTATTAAGATTATTTTCGCTTATACTATTACACCACCACTACTTTAGCAATGGCAACCGCCTAAACTTCAACATCCGCTTTCAGAAAAGTCTTTAACTTCCAAAATAAAAACTGTTCAATTAAAACCACTCCCCAACTACCATATCCTAAACCTACTTTAACCACACCAAAACGCCATTCATTCCCATTCAAAATACCCACCTCTCCAATCCACGTATACAGTCTTAGACTCTTTTCTTTCTCCGAGCTCTGCCATGCACTTGACCGCATACGTCTGGCTTAACTCTTCATCGGCAGCGGGAGTCACAAAGCCTAGTCTCGGGTAGTAGGTCATTCTTTCCCAGTGATGGGCAACTAACTAAAAATATGTAGTTAAACTATAACTAATTTTTCACTAAAAATAAGTAGTTTAACTATTAGTTATACACTTATTTTTGAGAATAGTTAACTAATCATAAAAAAAGTAGTTAAACTTTTCTAAAATATTTTGCAACTATTTTTTTATTCACTTATTGACAGGCAAAATTTTAAGCAGCATTATTACTGTAACATAAAAAGCCATTGAAACCCTGTCTTTACTAGCTATTAATTTTCAATAACTCTTAGAAATTAGAGCTGTTCTTTAATCTACGTTAACTTTCGATTAACTCGTTAATCAATTAGAAACCGTTACAATTTTTAACGCTGTTAAATATTTTAACGCAATTAAAAGAAATTAACGCATTTAAAAAATTTTATGCATTTAAACTCATCCAAATTTAACTGTTTTTTCATGTTTTGGTTACATTGCCAGCAAGTGAACACAAACACTAATAATTTACAGTCAACAAACGAATATGAAAAATTGCATTTCATCAAAAAACTCAATTTCTTAAAGATCTGCAACAGAACTTCTAGGGGGTGAAAAAGACTTGAAATTTTCAATAGTGTTACTTGCAATTTGTCACTTTACACAAGAAATATGCACTTCAGAAGATGATCCAGCTTATGTCATTCGTTTTACACATAAAATTTCTTTCCTAATTGGAGCAGAGAATGAATAATCAGAATATCCAATGGTCAAGAACTGCCACATCATTTAAAAATTTTAAATGTTTTCACAAAAAATGA
Source organism: Piscicola geometra (assembly GCA_943735955.1). NCBI lineage: Eukaryota > Metazoa > Annelida > Clitellata > Hirudinida > Piscicolidae > Piscicola > Piscicola geometra. The sequence continues at coordinate 2,400,574 of OX030969.1, read as the reverse complement.
AAGAGTTAAAGAAACTATAAGAATAAAAGAAACCTCAAAAACTAAACAGCCATCACCAAACAAATGACTACAAACATATATGTAACTTCAGAATCTGAAGATGAAGATATCTCAATGATTACAAAGTCAATCATTAAACGTTTTAGAAAAGAATCTGAGGTAGGCTTAGAGAGTTGTTCTCTTGTTTGGTGGCAACAACGCGAAGGGGCATATCCGGCTCATGCGAAACTGGCAAGAAAGTACTTGTCATCTTCTGCATGTACAGATCCATGTGAATGTCTATTCAGCTTGTCAAAACACATAGTTAGCAGGAAAAGAGTCTCTTTAGATCCAACTAATGTTGAAAAACTTGTTTGCTCAAAAATGATGGGTTAAAATTTCATTTTTATCATTTATGGATTCGTTTTTATTCTTTTTTGTGAATTACTTTTTTGCTTGTGTAACTGGCTCAAAAATGATGTGTGAAAATTGCATTTTTTATTATTTATGGATTCATTTTTATTTCTTCAATTGTGGATTACTTTTTTTTTCAATATAATAAAATTTTTATTCCATTTGTAAGAGAATTTTTAAAAAATACTATTTTATACTAATGTCAAATATGCTGAAAACATTGCATTAAATACAATTAATGTACGATTAAAATTTTTAATCAAACGATTAACAGCGATTAAAACTTTTAATCGTGGAACAGCTCTATAATAAATAAATTTAAATACAAAGGAAAGACAAAAAAAGGCTCAAAAGACTTTTAGAATTAAAAAGTACATTTTATTTTAAATGACCTTGTATTTTAAAAAACATGTTGCTCAATTTTGAAAAGTAAATTCAATTATATTCTGACTTTAAAATACTTTTATAGTCTTATATTGTCAGTTTAACTTTTTACAGTGCACTCATTTAATCATTGACTGAACGATGAGTATCTTGTGAAGAGCTTTGTCCCACATCAAAAATTTCGAAGCAACGCCAGTAAACCCAAAAACTTTAAATGTACTTGGCTTGAAAAATCTAGAAAAATTCAACTGTATTGCATTTTTTAGTCTAAAATTAAAATTGTAAAATAGGGCTGAATAAAATATTTCAGTTAAACTATTTAGTTGGCAACTGAAATATTTTAGTTAAACCGTCATTAAATGACTAAACTATATTATTTTAATTAAACCGTCATTAAATGACTAAACTATATTATTTTAGTTAAACCGTCATTAATGACTAAACTATATTATTTAAGTTAAACTATGCAAGAATCTACAAAAGCTATTAGCTTACAACTATTTAGTTAAATTATGCTCATCACTGCTCTTTCCACACTTTTATATCGTTGTTCATCTTCTTCCATATACAACTTTTTGTGTAGTGTTGAGATTATTGTTGAATGTTTTTGTTTTTTGGCTGGAATTTTTATAGTTTTGCGTTTTTTTGTGTGAATACAAATAATTTTTTGATGAATGTTGTCAAAATGTGAACTAATTTCATGAACCCAGTCCCCCACCATCCAGACATTCATCCACCGCCCACTTTACTAGCTACCCATCCAACCACTCCATCCTCAACTTGACCATTCACCCATCCAACCACTCCATCCTCCCCTTAACCATTCACCCATCCAATCACTCAAACATCCATGCATTCAGCAACTTGCCACTCCCTATCATCCATTCCTCCAACCACTCATCTTAACTCATTCAATCACCCCAACCCCCCCCCACCTAAGCGTCGACTCATCAACTTCCTCTCACCTCTCCCGAAAGAACACTCAGCAGGGTGACATTAGCGGTTGGGTTGGAGACAGCACATGGGAAGACAGTTCTCCCATTTTTGAAGCCAATCTTTCTATACCACACATCGGGAATGAACAGAGTTTCACCATCTGGTGTGAGAAGTTTACATTTTATAATATTGGAGGAGATTTGAAAGAGTCTGTTGAATAAGAGGAAGATATTGGGATGGGGGATGGGGAAGGAGATGGGTAGATGAGAATATGGATGGGTAGATTGATGGATGGGTAGGTGGAATTGTGGATGGGTAGGTTGATGAATGTGTAAATTGATGGATGGGTAGGTTGATGGATGAGTAGGTTGATGTGTGTGTGTGTGTGTGTGTGTGTGTGTGTGTGTGTGTGTGTGTGTGTGTGTGTGTGTGTGTGTGTGTGTGTGTGTGTGTGTGTGTGTGTGTGTGTGTGTGTGTGTGTGTGTGTGTGTGTGTGTGTGTGTGTGTGTGTGTGTGTGTGTGTGTGTGTGTGTGTGTGTGTGTGTGTGTGTGTGTGTGTGTGTGTGTGTGTGTGTGTGTGAGAACGGGAAAAGTTCATCGTGAAAAAATGTTTAAAACTGGGAACGGGAAAAGTGGTATAAAGATAATCGTGAAAAACCCACACACATACATGAACACATATAAACACGTACATAACGGTTTTTAGGGTAGTACCAACAGACAGCTTCTTGACTGCTACAATGGATGCTAAAGGAGGAATTAGCTTCTACCACTTTGTTGAAAGGCTCCTTGTTGGTGATGAAGGGGATGACCTCTGAGGTCAAAGCTGGTAAATGAGTGTGTAGTAAATGTATTAGTAGGTGATGACGATGATTACAACTATATCTTCGAAACCACTCAGAGGACGAAAACTCAGAGATTTTTAATATATTAATAATAGTTATTGAGAATTTATAATTGTATGATAATTATCAAACAATTATACCTTCTTTATATGCAATTAAATGAGTATTTCAATTAATAACAACTTTACTAATCCTTCTATTTAATAGATAATGTATAACACAAACCACACAAAAAAAGTTTTTTTTTGTGCCTTGAATTGTTAAGCTGTTTACAAATATATTTGAGGATTTGATTTGAAATATGAAATCAGTTTTCTTCTACCAGCTCTAGTTTTTCAGGTAAGTTGCATTTTAATCTGCAGTTTTTACTCAAACATTTCGCAATATTTATACTGTGAGCCAAAAAATAAATGCCACTGTATATTTTGGCGCCTTGAGTTAAAATCGATGGCGCATATTACAGAGATGTCTGTTGAGAGAAGAGCTACTGCCTGTGATAAGGAACATTTCAGGTAACTTTGTGTTTCAACAAGATAGAGCGCCACTTGCATTCATTCTCCCAAATCTTTGGCATCCAAACAGTCCAGATCTTAACTCCGTTGACTTCAAAATTTGGAGAGAAAAGCAGCAGGAATCTCTATAATTTGTCTATTAAACTTAAGATATAGTTTTTAAAGTTTTTATATTTGCTTTTTTCAAATAAAAAAAATGAGTTTAATTAGAAGTTGTTTAAATAGTCTTGTTGTGTTTTGCTATATTTGTGGAGAATAGGGGAGACCGTGCCTGTATATAACAGAGGTTGTATGTTATAAGCTTAATTACTCTTAAAACAAACAATAAAAAAATATTTTTTTCAGTTATAATCCTTCGTTCATCCTTCACCTTCAAGAGATAAATTACTTTGAAGCAACCTTCTATAAAAACGGTTGAAGCATGTTTCATCCTTGAATTAACGGCTTTTACTCAATAGTAATATTAAAATGAGTCATATGTTATTGGGGTTATATGTAACAAACATATTGGGGGTGTTTGTTACAAGCAGTTTAACAACATCCCAATCAGTGAAGTGGTTTGTAGAACTCAATCTAAATTATTTCATGACTTTCAGCTAATATAATGACTTATGTTTGAAAATATGATCGGATTTCCCGTTAAACCAGATGTTTCAAACCATGCAGTGAAGTCTGTCAAGGATACTCGACGTTCAATCTAAAATCTCTGCTTAAAACGGCTTGAACTTCATGATGCTTTATCGAAGCCATGAAAAGAGTTTAACAAACGAAAGTTCTTTGCCGTTGAGGAATGAACATAGTCGAAAAGCATTTACGTGACATTTTGTCCTTGCCATTTTGTCCGTGACATTTTGTCCTTGCCATTTTGTCCGTGACATTTTGTCCCGTGATATTTTTTACTAGCACTATTTTTATCATCATCGTTGTCATAATCATCATCATATTAATGATAATAATAATTATCTTTATCATCATTATCATTGTTATCATCATCACCATCATCATCATCACCATCGTCATCATCACCATCATCATCATCGTCATCATTCTTACTCAAATCATCTAATAGATTTTATCAAGCAAAACAACAAAATTGGCTGATGAAAACGAGCACACCACGCCACACCACATCTAATCATTCCATAAATTGATTTACATTGTAACACCATACAAATAGAATTTTTTAAATACTCCTACAAAACTTTGCAGTGACAAATTAATTATAGAAAGTTTTCATAGAAACGTTTGAAAATGTCGAACCCAGTTGGATGAGAGAGGAAGAAGAAGATGGTGATCGTTCCGATCATCCTCATCATCACCATCACTCTTGAGGGAGATGAAGTATGCTATGTTATCGATGACTCCTTCACGCATCAAGCAAGCACAATGCTTAAGTGCAACACATTAAAGCGAACTCATTGTCATACAGACTGTTTGCGCTTTCGACATTAAATCCTGACAGTTTATTTATTTCTATTTCAGCAGTTAAACTAACGCAGTCTTCTGACTTCCATCATTATTGTACTCCACAAACGTTCGCATGCCATCAAAGTTAATCGCAGATTATAAACATACTTCGCATCATACTTATACAAATCATTCATTTTAAACATCATAATGAAAGCATTCCATGAGTGCAACGCTAGATCGCCAATCATCAATCTTGAGTTGCCTTATGACAACCAAAAAATCTTTTGCATGCATTACGCAATCATTTACAACGTCACACTCTAGAAGTAACTTTACCAAAATTGATTCTTCATAACAGTTTAACTTTTTATGCTTTACACCGAAAACAAAAACTACAGCTTTAAAAATTCAACTTTCAATATAATGCAAAATAACTACCACTGAACTAAAAACTTAAAGTTCAATTTAATCATTCAGTGTAATTTGATTAACGTAGTGATTTATTACTTTAAAGAAATGTGTCATGAAACTTGAAATGTTACGGTAACTTCTTGAGAGAATGCATGCTTATATAGGTGTTAAGAAATACTTAACAACTCAATCAGATCTAATCTGATTTATATCTTTAGTTACACTTTGTATTTCTTTCATGTATTTTTATATAATTATATATGTATATGAATTGAGAAGTGTATATAAATGTAGATATTCTAACCTCAAGTTAGAGTGAGTCAAGACACAACACATGCAGATTGAGGGCTCGAATGTGAGCCATTGTCTGGAGTTTGAACCAAAGTTTAGTTTAGGGAGTTAAAACCACGCAGATCTTTTGACAACAACAAAAAAAACAACATATATATCTAATAATAATTATTATATAAAAATATTTATGTTTATGTATATAAATTATTTTTTTACTATTATGTCATAGTCGCACTTATAGTTGTACATAATGGGATGGTTTTCCCAGTATTTATCTAATTTTATTTTAAATTTATCTGTATTTTCAGCTTTTACGATCTCATCAGGCAAGCTATTCCAAACTGTTACCACTCTAAGTGTATAAAAAAAGTTTCTTGTATTCTTTTGCACTGTTTTTTGGATAATTTTAGTGAATTTCCTCTTGATTGCCTTGTATTAAGTGTGAAAATATCTTCCGTTATTTTACTATCATATTTATTATTAAGTATTTTATAGGTTTCGATCATGTCCCCTCGAAGTCTAAGGTATTTTAATGTTGGCAACTTAATTACTTTAAGTCTATCGTTGTAAGTCTTGTCTTTTAGATAAGGTATCATTTTTGTAGCCCTTCTTTGTACATTTTCTATGCAATCAATTTGATTTTTCAATGAAGGACTCCATACACTGCTAAGGTATTCTAGATGGGGCCTAACTATACCTTTAAATAATAATCTAAACGTTTTTGTATCAATAAATTTAAACGTTCTTCTTATTAGCCCTAATAATTGGTTAGCTTTATTTACTTGTTTTTGTATGTGAATATGGAATTTTAAATTCTTGTCTATAATTACACCAAGGTCTTTTTCATACTCTATACTTTCTAAAACTACCTGACTTCCTTCATAATCCTGCATAGAATAAACTCTTTCTTCTTTTTTATTTCTGTATATCTGCAATAGTTTACATTTATGTGGATGGAGTCTCAGGTCCCATTGCATTTGAAATAGTTTCAAAAATTAAAATTAATATAAAAAACTTTTTAACAAATAACTTTTGAAGTAAACCATGTTATGTAGAAAGCGATTTAAAATGAAATTTACAGATGCGGCCAAGTTTAACTGATTCTTACTCATTTAATTCTGTGTGAATTAACCCAATCAATCAATCAATTAATCAATCACTAATAATTTATATAGCGCCCTTTACTAAGTGAACAAAAGCGCTCAGTCATCACGTCCCAAACAAATACGTCTTCAAGCCTCGACGGAAAGTTATGAGTGACTTAGTTGAAGTCAAAGAAGAAGGTAAAGAATTCCATAAAAGAGGACCATATTAAGAAAAAGAACGTTTAGCAAAAGAGTGTTTAACTGGAAAACGAAAAGAACGTTTAAAGGTAGATGATCTTAGACCAGATTTAGGGGGTTGTTTAATTAGATTTTAAAGATAAATTAACATTTGTTTTACTTATGTTTTTATGTTTATTGCTGAAATTTTATTTTTGTTCTTTTCAGATTTTTTCAGTTTGACAAATTTTATGATTTTTCCATGGAAAAAAAGAATATGAGTAGAAATAATTTACCAAATTTAAAAACAATATAATATACGCGTCAATATAAATATATTATAATTCTGATTTGTATGGACAACATTTTCTCCAATGTTTTTCCATTAGTGTGCAATTTGATTATCTTTATAAAATAGCACTCGTGCCACAATGGCATATAAAAGGAAAAATAAATATATAAGTGACAATAAGTTTTTCGTATTTAATTGAGTTGTATTTCCTAGCCTTCAGCGAGTTGAATCTTTATGATGGATTACTGAAAGTCTTTGATGTCTGTTACTTTGTGTAAGAATTTTGCAAAGCTGGAATAAATTATTTCAATTTTGAAAATATACATTTTTCTTTTCTTTTTTTCAGTTTCAGTTTACTTGAAAATCTATTACTTCTATTTTAGTTTTGTAAAAAAACAATTATTTATATTTCAGTTTCAATAAAACTGAATGCAATCATTTCAGTTTCAGTTTTAGATCCAGTTACTGGAATATCACTGGATGACAACACATCTTTTGAATATGTTACACGTTAAACAAATTATAAAAATGTTTTTACATCTTGAAGGTGTCTAATTAAATCAAGGAAATCTAGACATCCGAAATTGAGGAGGTGAGTTCCAAAACCTGTAAAGTATAAATGTTCAAAACTTGAGTTATCATACCTATTAGCTTAATAGTCTTCATTAGCATGTATTCAGAGAATGGGATTTCCAAAAGCGGTTAAATGGCACTTTTATAAGCTCTAGAAAAATGTGTTTCATTTCAAAACCTGTTAAGTACGAGCATGTGTGACTACACAGCCTGTTAAGTACACCAGCCAATCACAGACGTTTTTTTGTTGACGATATGGCACAATGCGCCATTGGTGCGTACATATATATATAGTAAAGTATATATAGTATATGTATATGAATTGACGCATGCAGAAAGTTTTTGTTCAATTGAAAGTTTTGATGAGGCAACTAATCTTGAAGAGCTTGATGAGGAAGACACTAATTATTGACTTTTCTTATGATTACTGATATATTTTAATTTTCTAAGCTAAAATTAATATTTATTCAAAAAAATTTAATACAATTTTTAATATTATTTTTTTAAAATAAAATGCTTTATGAACAATATATGTGCGTTTTTAAAATACTTTTTAATTGAATATCTATTTTGGGTATCTTTAAATAAATTTGTAGAATAAACGGTTTTGGGTATAATATATTACAATTTTAGAATCTTAAGTCTAAATAAAAATTAAATTGAATTAATTAGAATGTTTTTAGTGCGAATGTTGGTTGTTTTGAATCTGTAAAGGAATGGCCGCAGGGAATCAAGTGAGCTGCGATATAAAGGAGAAATCCTTCCATAGCAGCAGCAGTTCCAGTGCTGGCAAGGACTTCTCCTTCACCCTCTATCGCACCCTCGGCACCAGTAGCAAGACAGAAAATTGAGAAGAATGATGATTGTGTTTTATGGTTTTGAGGATGATGTGGTGATGATTGTGATGTGGTATGAGTGTTGGTACTGTAGTGATGATTGAATTTTTTTTGGTGGTGATAGTGATTTTTTGGCGGTGATTGTCATGGTGGTGTGGGTGAGGTTGGATTATTGAGGTTGATTGTTTGTTTTTTTATATTTCAATTGATATATATACATACATTTGTAGTGGTCTAAAAACCGTTTTATTTAACAAATTTATTCGAAGAGCGCTTTTGTTCACTCAGTAAAGGGCGCTATACAAATCATTAGTGATTGATTGATTGATTGATATCTATTGCACAACATGGTAAAAATATGGATGCTCATTCCAAAACCTGTTAAGTACAATAACAACCTAAAAATTTGGCGTTTGATGATGACTGAGATTTAAAATCAATAGCTTAAATGATAATAGTCAATATGTTCTTTCAATATAAAGATCAAATTGTGGATTACTGGCGTTAATTTAGTTGTAGGAGTATTTTCAAGTCTGTAGGAGTTTACGTTACTTGTACTTAACAGGTTTTGGAACTCACTCATCTCCTCAATTATCCTTAATTCATCGCATCAATTACTTGCGCTATTTTTTCAATTACTAATCATTATCTCATAATCAAGCCAGCACAAAAGCTTTTTTGCTAGATCATTAAAAGTGGGACAATTAAATTTTAAAACTTGAGCTCGTCATCTTAGCGCCATTATCCTCCCTCGAACTACCTGTTTGTAATTGTTCGTTTTTACCGCCATGGATGAAGGCAATTAAGTGGCATTTATTTATGGTAATAGGTCGTATTTTAAATAAATTACTGATACATTTTAAAGAGAAACAAAATATCTTTCCTATTTCTGCAGCAGAACTTATTTACACATGCATGACAAAGTTATAACGGGACAGCGGTAAAAAATCAAAACTGTTATCTTATTTTAAAGCCCTATGTTTGTATATGTGTTTTCTATACAGAATGAAGCAAACTAGCGATCAATCAATCACAGGCATTTATATAGCGCTTTTTATCGAAATCAAAAGCGCTCTTCAAATAAATTTGTTAAATAAAACGGTTTTCAGACCACTACCAATATATGTTTATATATAAATTTAAATATATAAAAAACAAACAATCAACCTCACCCACACCACCATGACAATCACCGCCAAAAAATCACTATCTCCACCAATAAAAAATTCAATCATCACAACAATACCAACACTCATACCACAGCACAATCATAACCGCATCATCCTCAAAACCACAAAACACAATCAATCAATCAATCAATCAATCAATTACTAATGATTTGTATAGCGCCCTTTACTAAGTGAACAAAGGCGCTCTTCAAATAAATTTGTTAAATAAAACGGTTTTTAGACCACTACCAATATATGTATAAATATAAATTCAAATATATATATAAACAAACAATCAACCTCAATAATCCAACCTCACCCATACCACCATGACAATCACCGCCAAAAATTCACTATCACCACAAATAAAAAATTCAATCATCACCACAATACCAACACTCATACCACAGCACAATCATCACCACATCATCATCAAACACAACAAAACACAATCATCATTCTTCTCAATTTTCTGTCTTGCCACTGGTGCCAAGGCTGCGAAAGAGGGTGAAGGAGAAGTCTTTGCCAACGCTGGTAAACTAGCGACATTGATAACACAATCACTGGTCCAAGTACGGAGAATATTCCAACCATTTAAAATGTTGCTATATTTCTAATCTGAGAGATCTATTTTGATCTTTTTAAAGCTATTTTAGTTATATAATTTGTTTAAGTGGTTCAACTCTTTTTGCTATATCATTAGAAGTGAAACAATTAATTCTTTGTTAATCGGTTGTAGATATAGAAGTAGAAGTAGAATCAACATTTTTTCTCTGTCACGTTCATAATCGCGTGCATGGCTATCGTTAAATTTGCCAATGGAAAAACAGATTGTCTTTTAAAATTTTTCTATAAAAAATATTATTTTGAATAAATAGAAAATTAGTTATTTGTAGCACGATGAGAAAATATTAATTAAAAGAAAGCTAGGCTTCAATCTAGGTTAACTTATCGAAACTCTCCGAAACTGTATAACTTCATCCAAACAAGCTACTGAGAACATTTTAAATTAAAGATACATCAATGATTACTAAGTCAATAATGCAGCGATATCAAACAATCTGAAGTAGGCTTAGATAATTGTCCGCTTCTTTGGTGGCAACAACACGAAGGATCATATCCGGTTCTTGCGAAACTGCCAAAAAGTAATTTTTATCTCATGCAAGTACAGTTCTATGTCAAAGTTCATTTAGGGCACATAGTTAGTAAGAAAAGAACCTTTTGAAATCCAATCAATGTAGACAAGCTTGTTCTAATGAAATTATTAAAATTTAATTTATTTTAATTAAACAAATTTAATAAAAATTACAATTTAAGATCGGAAGAACTTTGCTTTGTATATTTTTATACTATAAACAATTTTCGACAGTTTAAATAAAAAATTAATTAATTATTTTTAAATCTCAGAGTGAACAAAACCCCATCCCGACTACGGCCCTGGTGGTAGATGAGGCTAATCATGCGATAGTTTTCACATGTAGAATCTCTTTTTTTAGTATCACGACGACCACTTCGTTGTGAATTCTCGGCACTCCTGCACTGTGTGAAACATTCTGTTTCTCTAAGCTAAAGTGTCTGTTCACAGCTTCAATCAATCAATCAATCAAATCAATTTCTATAGCGCTCTTTCCTCGAATTCAAGAGCGTTCGTAAATGAATTCGTTAAACAGATATGTCTTCAGATCCTTACGAAAAGTAAATAATGATTAAGAAGTAGTTAAATAAGGAGGTAATGAGTTCCAAATATATGGACCTGCATAATGTGATGATAAATAGGAGTACGGCTAACGATTCTAGCTGCATAATTAAAATGGTTCTAAAGTACTTTCAAGTAAATTATAATAGATTGAATTACAATATTCAATTCGAGATAGAAAAAGTGCAGAAACTAACATCTTTAAAGAAGGGTCATCTAAGTAAGGTAATAATGGTCTAATACGTCTGAGAGGAAAATAGCAAGATTTAGTAACAAATAGAATTTGGTTTGATAAGGTTAGTTTTGAGTCAGAAATAAATCCTAAGCTACGACTATGATTAGATGGAACAATAGTATGAGAGGAAAAATTTCATGGATCCTTAATTAATTTACCATTTTTATCAAAAAATATAATTTCAAATTTTAGTGGATTCAATTTAAAGACATTGAGCTAGACCAGTTTTCAATAGATAATAGACATAAACACAGTCATGTGTAGAAGATTCGTTCTAACAGTCTGTCTTTCATCTGCAGAGCTCATCTGCCTTGTGAATTAGGTAGCCAGTGAGTGCTTGCAAACTGTGCATTAGTGCTCAATTTGAGGCATTGGCACTTCTTCCTTTTAAAATAAGTTTTTATTGTAGTCCGTTAGACAGTTATTGGTTGAAGATTTTAGTTCCGAGACCAAGAAAAATTTAAAACCAAAAAAACAAGAAAAGATATAAATTATAATAATTATTATTATTTGAAGTTTAAAAAAAACTAAATTATTAGATAAGAAGACAAACTATTTAACAAAATCATTAAACGGTTAAAGCGGCTGCCAAGACGGAAGATTATATTGAATTGGTTGACTATATTTGAGATAGGTGAGATGTATGTAGTGAAAAGAAGCGGTCCAAGAACAGAGCCTTGAGGAACCCCGTGTTGTATATAGGTTGGTGATGAGATGTGTGTACCTAATTTAACTTGATAATGTATATTTTCTAAATTCCTGCACTGTGTGAAACATTCTGTTTCTTCAAGCTAAAGTGTCTGTTCACAGCTTCATCGCAATGGCTTTTGGTTGGTGCCCTAATGACTTTTGACGAAACCGGATTCTAGTCTATTAAACTCTTGGATGCCTTCTTTGAGAGCAACAGTCCAACACCTGCTTGGTGTACCTTTTCTTCGTCTGAAAAAAAAAGCTTTTGTTCATCGTCGCCACTACGCACAGTTTTTTTTTTTCGCTTCTGAGAGACCAACCACGTCCCATCTGAAATCTTTTTTAATGGTCGATGAAAAGTTCCAGGCTTTCGTCTTTCTAAAGCGTCCTACCGTTCCATGTGCCGATTGGAATGTGTGGCTTTGCATTAATCAGCTTCATGTAAACAACAACCCGCTAGATACCATTATTCACTCAAGGAAGAGGAGGAACTCATTGAATCGGTTCCAGGGTTTAGCTGCGTCAGAAGCCACCATCTGAAGACACATGTCAAGTGCATGTCCAACTACACTTTTATTTGTTCTATAAACACTTATTTTCACCATAAAACTTTGTAAAACCTGATATATCTTTAATCCGTTTCAACAATTTCAGAACTTTATTCATGCCACTGCTTAAGCCTAGTGTAGTGTGTGTGGCACAAATATTTTTTATAATATTTATAATATTATATTATTTTAAGTATTTTTTTAAGTAACCTTATTATTGTAAACTTTCAGTAAATTAACTTATTTAATGATTTCTTTTTACTTGAAAACGCGAATCAAAAGTACAAAAAACAGCTGGAATCCACGAAATATAAAATTAGTTTTATTAATTTAAAATTCAAATTAAACAAATTTGTTATATAATTTTTTATAAAGTAAGTAGTATTTTCTAGATAAAGTCGGTGCATTATAAATTTTATAAAATTTGGCAAAAAACTAAAAAAATATTTTAGTTGCTAGAGGTTTGTCCTCGTCTGGTTTAAGCCTACGAAATACTATAAAACTAAGACAACTCTTACTCAATTAGTAATTAAACCAATATTTATTTTTGTAAATTAAAATAATAACAGTTATTTAAAGATTATTTTTATATTTTTATATAATGAAAAATGATATTCTATAGTCCAAAGTCCATGTATCTAAAAGATACAGGGATATAGGAAGACAGGTTTTTTCAAAATGAAGATACATTTACAGGTTTTAAATATGCGTGTAAAAAATAAAAATCCAACTATGTGAAAATTGAAAATCTCCTTTTATTTCAATAATTTAAAAAAGATGTATGAACTATATTACTCTACGGAAAATATATATATATGTCAAAAACGTTGACGCAACAAAAATCCAATGTGAATAAAAGGCTACAATTAAAAGTTTTAAATTTATGATTAATTGGTAATGTTGGCTACTACAACTTTATTCTTAGCTCTAATTCTAGTTAAAAGTGTATCTATTTTTTCTACATATTTCGTGAATAGTGAAGCTTGCTTTGGTTATATGAAAAATGAAAGCGGTAGGGTGAATCATGAGTTGTCGGTAGGCGATGAGTAAGATAACTGCGTTGGAAGGCGAAGCAAGGCAATAAGAGCTTATTGACGTTGTAATTCGTTCTATTGACTGAACCTTTGTAACTTCCATCTGTTGAACGCTCTTAATGACTATTTATTCCCAACGTTTAAGCATTCATTGACGACTTCTTTCAAATAGGTAGTTTGGATAAACATTCATTCCGTTATATTGCTAGCGACTCCGAATTTTTGTTTGGAGAATAAGCTTTGGAGTAGTGAAAAGAAATTAAAATTTTTAATATATTTTTTGGAGGTTTTAAAAGTAATTATTTAAAATTTGCAATAAGATTTCAATAATTTATGATTTTTTATTTAAAGTTTCAATTTTGAACTATACAATATAAGATTCTGAAAACAAAATACATAATATAATGGTTATCATATCTATCTTTACCAACAATCAGAAGCAGAAAGACTGTTTTCTAAAAAATTGTCAATGGACATTGAACGATTGAAACGACAGTTAGCAAAAGAGGAGGATGAGGATTTTTCAATAGCAGCTGTTTGGAATACCTTCAAAACAGGCACCACTTCCCACGGCATTCCACACATCTTCAGAGCTAAAGGTTCTTTATGCCTCATACTTTGCACTTGAGTAGTAGTGATTGTGAGAATAAGTTTTGCTATGAAGGGCCTTACAAGATATTGAATTCATATTTTTTTATGAATTGTATATATAATGTATTGTATTTGTAATAAATGCTATTGTATTTAAATAAAATAATTTAAATTTAAATATTTAAATGAAATTTAAATAAAATTTAAATATAATAATAAATTTAAATATAATAATAAAATTTAAATAAAATAATAAATGCTATTGTATGTAAATTTAAATATTTAAATAAAATTTAAATAAAATAATAAATGCCATTGTATTTAAATTTAAATATTTAAATAAAATTTAAATAAAATAATAAATGCTATTGTATTTAAATAATAACCATAGCAGCTTCAAAATCATTGTCTTCCAAATTTTCAAACCTATAAAAAGATTGCAAAAAAAGAGGGTTTTGAATTCCATAAAACCTGGAGTTGAGAGATGGGACAGCTGCTTTAAAAGTTAAAAAAATATTTTTAAATATAATTTTTATCATTTTAATGAAAAATATAAATATATACAGAAATGGCGAAAGACTTTCAAAATTGTCGATCAAAAGGTGGCGAGAAAGCCTAGCGGTAAAACTTGAGTTGATTCGCATCCTGACGTCGCCTTTGTGCCTCGATGCTCAAGAAGAGCCTTGAAACTTATGTGGAAAAAGATCTAACTGACGCCAAAATAAACTGTCGGTTAATTTTGATCTTTTTTAGTCTTAGCTTTTAATGTCTTGAAATCAAAATTTTACAGCTTTTATTGATCTTGACAGCAGTTGGTAGAAAAATTACATCAATCGGTTAACCTGAATCATGTAAAACATGGTCTCTAAAAAAGCTGTAGAAAGGCTTGCTTTTGAAACACAGTATTCAGAAGGATACTTTGGATACATGTTGTGGAAAAGATGAAAAATTACGACGCTAGGAAGGTGCTCAGACAGACAGAAACGATTGCTTAATGAGTTTACCAACGTCGATTCCAATGCTTCGGAAATAATCTTTGAAAATAAAAAATCTAATTGCAAACATACAACTAAATGGAAGAGATTTTGTTTTTGAATAGGCATAAATGCTTTCATAATGGTGGAACAAAGTAGTGAAAAATAATGAACAAAACTTCATTTAACTTGCCTTCTATTTCTTATCTCAACTTTAGGATCTGCAACTTAAAGGTCGCCAGTTTGAATCCCTGTTTAGCCAACCATGAGCTACTATAAACCTAGTGTATATGATAGCTGTAGCGTGCGCAGTGGACTAGTAATGTCTACCTATGCACGTGAAGACTGGAATCGGCGGACGGAGCGATTCTCAGCAAAGCTATGTGGAACACTAAGGGGATGACGAGACACGAAAAACATCATGGCCATTCACTGCACCCGTATTCATCTCCAGCCGTCTCGACTCTGTCCTGCTACTGGATCAAGATGGTCTCGGACGGGCAGGTAGTCAGAATGCCAGACGAGGGACTGCCAAAAAGACTTTTCTATGGTGAACTTCTGCATAGCCAACGGTCTCAAGGTGGGCAAAAGAAATGCTCTAAAGACACTCTGAAAGCTTCCCTAAAATCGTTTTCCATCAACGTAGAAACGTGGGAACAAGCTGCAACAAATCGTTTCACTTGGCACTCTTCCATTCACAAAGGTGCCATGACCTGTGAGGCAAACAGGATCAACGCCGCAGAAAAGAAGATGCAAGTCCGAAAAGCACTGTCAACCCTCCTGGAGACGTCCCACTCATCCCATGTCCTTCATGTTCCCGAACCTTCCGTGCCAAGATCGATCTCGTCAGCCATATGCGCACACACAGAAATCCAGTCACAACATAATCCCGAATGACTTAAGTGGTCCTCGTTGACTCGACGAACGAACGTATATGATGCGGTGTTTCACGACGTATGTCGTGTGCGTGGCGCCTCAGTTGCGTGCATTATAAATACGCCTTATTTTAAGGATTTATTAACTAACCCACTCAACTAATAACTGCTCGGCTCATAGCTTCTTCAACAGAAGAAAAAATGAATTTATAAAAGTTAAAAAAATATTTTTACAAATTGTAACTATTAAAACTAATTATATTTAGGTTGGTTCAAAGTTCTGATGTGGCTGATTTCAACCGTGCTCTGCTTAATAGGACTTGGATTCAACCTCAATCAGCTTTGTAAGCTCCTAAAGTTACAAACTAAAAGAAAATTCAGATAGTTTTAATTCATGAAAAATTATTTTAATTATTGAAATTGAATCCACTAGGCTCCAAGTATTTGTCTTTCGATGTGAATGTGGCCGTAAGTCTGAAGAATGCCAAGTCGTTTGACTTTCCTGCCGTCACTATCTGCAACAACAACCCCATCAAAAATTCCGCACTCGTACATTTTACTCATGTCTTAGACCTTGTGTCTTCTTACCAAAAGGATAGGAAGAATAATTGCAATTCAAGTTACTCTGCTCTTAATCAAACTACTATCTCCCCTCTTGAATCTACAATTCAAGCAACTACAAATAAACCCGATAGTTATTTGAGATACACTAATAACAACTCCAGTAATGATAGACTAGGTAAGAAAAGTTTTTTTTTTCAAAAACACGTAATTCAACTTGAAAAAATTTTAAAAATACATTTGTTTGATTTATTTCGCTTTTATACATTTACAGAGTGTTTTTCAAATACTGGAGTAATGGATGAATCAGGAAACGAGCAAAGAGATGACTACGTATTTCAAGACCAATTTCTGAGAATGATTTCGAATTTTACGGAGAGTGAAAAACTTTCTTATGGACATACGGTGTATCCGCTGATATATGACTGTAACTTCGCGGGAACCTCTTGTGACTAGTATCTGAGTCTTCAAATAATAAAATTTATTATATATAATATATATTAGTATAAAATTTATTATATATAATATATATTAGTATAAAATTTATTATATATAATATATATTAGTATAAAATTTATTATATATAATATATATTAGTATAAAATTTATTATATATAATATATATTAGTATAAAATTTATTATATATAATATATATTAGTATAAAATTTATTATATATAATATATATTAGTATAAAATTTATTATATATAATATATATTAGTATGAAATTTATTATATATAATATATATTAGTATAAAATTTATTATATATAATATATATTAGTATAAAATTTATTATATATAATATATATTAGTATAAAATTTATTATATATAATATATATTAGTATGAAATTTATGATATATAATATATATTAGTATAAAATTTATTATATATAATATATATTAGTATAAAATTTATTATATATAATATATATTAGTATAAAATTTATTATATATAATATATTTTACTATAAAATTTATTATATATAATATATATTAGTATAAAATTTAATATATATAATATATATTAGTATAAAATTTATTATATATAATATATATTATTATAAAATTTATTATATATAATAGATATTAGTATAAAATTTATTATATATAATATATATAAGTATAAAATTTGTTATATATATTATATATTAGTATAAAATTTAATATATATAATATATATTAGTATAAAATTTATTATATATAAAATATATTAGTATGAAATTTATTGTATATAATATATATTAGTATAAAATTTATTATATATAAAATATATTATTATAAAATTTATTATATATAATATATATTAGTATAAAATTTATTATATATAATATATATAAGTATAAAATTTATTATATATATTCAATATTAGTATAAAATTTATTATATATATTATATATTAGTATAAAATTTATTATATATAATATTAATTAGTATAAAATTTATTATATATAATATATATTAGTATAAAATTTATTATATATAATATATATTAGTATAAAATTTATTATATATATTATATATTACTATAAAATGTATTATATATAATATATATTAGTATAAAATGTATTATATATAATATATATTAGTATAAAATTTATTATATATATTATATATTAGTATGAAATTTATTATATATAATATATATTAGTAAAAAATTTATTATATATAATATATATTAGTATAAAATTTATTATATATAATAAATATTAGTATAAAATTTATTATATATAATATATATTAGTATAAAATTTATTATATATATTATATATTAGTATAAAATTTATTATATATAATATATATTAGTGAAAAATTTATTATATATAATATATATTAGTATAAAATTAATTATATATATTATATATTAGTATGAAATTTATTAGATATAATATATATTAGTAAAACATTAGTTATATATAATATATATTAGTATAAAATTTATTATATATAATATATATTAGTATAAAATTTATTATATATAATATATATTAGTACAAAATGTATTATATATAATATATATTAGTATAAAATTTATTATATATATTATATATTAGTATAAAATTTATTATATATATTATATATTAGTATGAAATTTATTATATATAAAATATATTAGTAAAAAATTTATTATATATAATATATATTAGTATAAAATTTATTATATATAATATATATTAGTATAAAATTTATTATATATAATATATATTAGTATAAAATTTATTATATATAATATATATTAGTATAAAATTTATTATATATAATATATATTAGTATAAAATTTATTATATATAATATATAATAGTCTCAAATTTATTATATATAATATATAATAGTATAAACTTTATTATATATAATAGTATAAAATTTAATATATATATACTATATAATAGTATAAAATGTATATATAAAATATATTAGTACAAATATATTATATTAAACATATAATAGTAGAAAATGTATTATATATAATATATAATTGAATGAAAAGTTTTATATATATTATATATTAGTATAAAATTTATTATATATAATATAAATAGTATAAAATGTATCATGTATAACACATAATAGTATAAAATGTATCATATATAACACATAATAATATAAAATGTATTATATATAAAATATAAGAGTATAAAATATAAAATATATAATAGTATAAAATATATTATATATAATATATAATAGTATAAA
Organism: Piscicola geometra; assembly: GCA_943735955.1. NCBI lineage: Eukaryota > Metazoa > Annelida > Clitellata > Hirudinida > Piscicolidae > Piscicola > Piscicola geometra. The sequence continues at coordinate 2,381,362 of OX030969.1, read as the reverse complement.
ATATATTATATATAATATATAATAGTATACAATTTATTATATATAAATATAATAGTATAAAATTTATCATACATAATTTATAATAGTATAAAATTTATTATATATAATATATAATAGTACAAAATTTATTATATATAATCTATAATAGTATATAATTTATTATATGTAATATATAATAGTATATAATTTATTATATGTAATTCATAGGAGCATATAATAGTATAAATGTATTATATAAAATATATTAGTATAAATGTATTATATATAAGATATAATAGTATAAATGTATTATATAAATTATATTAGTATAAATGTATTATATATAAGATATAATAGTATAAAATGTATTATATATCATTTATAGTAATATAAAATGTATTATGAATAATATATAATAGTATAAAATGTATTATATATAATATATAATAGTATAAAAAGTATTATATATAATATAAAATAGTATAAAATGTATTATATATAATATATAATAGTATGAAATGTATTATATATAATATATACAAGTATAAAATTTCTTATATATAATAGTATAAAATGTAATATATATATATTATATAATAGAATAAAATATATTATTTAAAATATATTAGTATAAATATATTATATAAAATATATAATAGTAGAAGATGTATTATATATAATATATAATTGTATAATAAGTATTATATATAATATATAATAGTATAAAATGTATTATATATAATATAATATAAAATAGTATAAAATGTATCATATATAACACATAATAATATAAAATATTTTATATATAATCTATAAGAGTATAAAATGTATTATATATAATATATAATAGTATAAAATTTATTATATATAAATAAAATAGTATGAAATTTATCATATATAATTCATAATAGCATAAAATTTATTATATATAATATATAATAGTATAAAATTTATTATATATAATCTATAATAGTATATAATTTAAAATATGTAATATATAATAGTATATAATTTATAATATGTAATTCATAAGAGCATATAATTTATTATATGTAATTCAAAAGAGTATATAATTTATTATATATAATATAGAATAGTATATAACTCATTATATATAATATAGAATAGCATATAATTTATTGCATATAATATATAATAGTATATAATTTATTGCATATTCTATATAATGGTATATAATTTATTGCATATAATATATAATGGTATATAATTTATTGCATATAATATATAATAGTATACAAGTTATTGCATATAATATATAATAGTATATAATTTATTGCATACAATATATAATAGTCTATAATTTATTGCATATAATACATAGTAGTGTATAATTTTTGCATATAATATAATATAGTATATAATTTATTGCAAATAATATATAATAGTATATAATTTATTGCATATAATATATAATAGTATATAATTTATTGTATATCATATATATTAGTATATAATTTATTGCATATCATATATAATAGTATATAATTTATTGCTTATAATATATAATAGTATATAATTTATTGCATATAATATATAATAGTATATAATTTATTACATATAATATATAATAGTATATAATTTATTGCATATAATATATAATAGTATATAATTTATTGCATATCATATATATTAGTATATAATTTATTGCATATAATATATAATAGTATATAATTTATTGCATATAATATATTGTAGTATATAATTCATTGCATAACATATATAATAGTATATAATTTATTGCATGTTATATATAATAGTATATAATTTATTGCATATTATATATAATATTATATACTTTATTGCATATAATATTTAATATTATATAATTTATTGCTTATAATATATAATAGTATATAAATTACTTAAAGTTTCTAAAAACAAAATAAGTTGATTTTTTATGGTTCTCCAGTAGTAATTTACTTGTTATTTAAACAAAAATATTTTCAACATTTTCAAGTTTATGAAAAATAATTTCAGTGATGAATTTGATCAATACTTCAACAACTATCACGGAAATTGCTACGTTTTCAACGCGAAAATGTTCAATTCGAATAATAGGAAAGTGAAAACTTCTAAAAAAACTGGGCCCAGATACGGTTCATTGAATTAACTACAAGCAATATATTATTTCATTTGCGTTACTCTAAAAAAAGATTTCAGACCACAACTCTGAATGTTTAAAGCTTGTTTAACAATTTCTAGAAACATATTGAAATGCAATCAAAACATAAATCAACAAGGCCTGAGTCTGACGTTTAATCTAGAGCAAGAGGAATATATAGGCGAGTTGACGGAGTCAGCAGGTTTGAGAGTTGTCGTACACGACCCCACCCGCATAGCTTTCCCTGAAGACGAAGGAATCTTGGTGGTTCCAAATGCTCTCACTAACATCGGAATCACCATAGTGAGTTTTTTACTATTTTCTTTGTTAAAATCAATTAATTACTCTTTCACTCTCTTAAGAAAAAAAATATATTTTAATAAAAACAGGTTTTAGACAAAATAAACCTTACGAAAAAAATATTTCTAAAATTTTCTTTGGAAAACTTCGATCGAAAAGATTATATAAAGATATTATAAAGATCTTATAAACATGCTTTTATCTCATAAAAAAAGCATTGAAACTTACATTTACAAAATAAATTAGTCATTCAATAAACTTTATTTTTTACGATTTATTTAACATTTTGAAATAATTTTTCATTAAATTAATCTTATAGTTTTGCAAAAGCTTTACACCTTGGAAAATAACGAGCTTTACGAGTTTTATGTAGTTGTCATTTCCTGTAAAAGTTTTTGTTTTAACGATTTTTCTGCTTCATGGTATAAAACACTATGTCACATATTACAAGGGTATCGCTAATATTTTCAAAATCATAAACTTAAAAGTTGTTTATTGAAATAACTCTTCGACCTGAAGACTAAAACAAACAAGCTGGACGGAATCTATGGTGACTGTTACGACCAAGAGAAAAACCCAACTTCAATTGAGAATATTTATAAAGATATTTACAACTCAAGCTACACCCAAAAAGTTCTTTCCCAATTTTGAAATCTTCGCCTATTATATTTTGGTTTATGTTATCAGCGATCAATTCAGTTAAAACTTATAAAAATTCATTAGCTGGTACACTAATCCATAAAAACAGCAATGCGACGAACCCCACAGAGTTGCATTTACACATGCTTAACGAAAGAAATTCGGGAAACGTGTGGCTGTCACGACCTTAGGTTTCCGATGCCAGAAAGTGCGAGAAACAGCACTATCGGACCATGCTCTCCTCACAACCAAACTCAAAGTTCGATCAATTTTTTGACATAATTTCCTTAGAAGCTAGTCTAAATATGCAAAACTATGAATTCATATAGTGGTTTACAAAATTAATGTAAAAAATGTAATTGGTTTATTTTATCCTATTTTCGTTTTCTCAAACTTGTTATTATACAATTTCATGATTTGTGTTGCCCACAAACGCCAGTGACTTGTCGCAGGAAAGTAATGAGCTCTTATGAAGAAGACAACTTTGCATGCACAAAAGCGTGCACAGTTCCCTGCTCGTGAGTGACTTCTACTAATAAATATAGTAGTTTTGGCTTGGTTATGTTCAAGTTAAATCTTAACATTTATTAAAGATTTAAAAATTTAAGAATAAAAGAAACCGTAATTATTTGTATTTATTGCAGTGAAACCTTTTACGACCCTGTGATAAGCTCTGCAACCTGGCCTTCGAATGAGCATTTAGTATGAAAATTAAATATTCTTTTTTGAAATTTAAAAGTTATTTAAAAAAATAAAATTAATTTTTTCATTGTTTTATCATTTTAAACGTTTTTTTATAAACAATTTGTAAAGGTTTGATAGGGATTACCATAATGTTGAATTTCTTCTTTATTTTGCCTGTTTTTCAGCATTTACTGAAAGTATTTATTATATGATTAAATCTTCTGAAGCTGAATATTTGGCCACTTTAACTTAAAAAATAATTCTAGAAAGAAAATGTTATGTGATTTCTTAGCTGTTGGCGAGTTATTTGTGTATAAAGTTAAGTTTAGTTTAAGGTTAGGGCGACTGAATTCACAGGCGCAGAATATTCAAACGTATCCTATATAATAATAATATATATAAAATGTTAACATAATAATACTTTTTCATGACCTGGAGGCCATTTCTGGCACCAGCAATGTGCTGAGTTTGCAAAAACGTTTCTTCATTGATTGCATCAGCTAATATTATATGTTAATTTATTTCTGTTCCAAGTTATATTTAAAACTTTCATTACTCATAAATGGTATATTGATGAAAAGAAGCTTATCAAAAGTAGATCTTTTGAAAGTATATTTATGAAGGTGAATTATGTCTATGACCCTTCATAAAAAATTCAATTGTCAATGATTTTCAAGATTTACATAACAATCATTTTTACTTTTCAGGAAGCAATGAAGACCGTTGGACCATTCGCTGATATGAGTGAATCAATTGAGGAGGGTTCTAAAAATTACGGAATGCTCAACGTTTTTATTAATGACTTTACTTACCTTTCTATCACGGAATCCCCAGCCTACGAAGTAATCTTTAGCGGGATTTCTTTAACTAGTTTTGTAAAAATTCTAGCTTTTCAATTAGTTTGTATACATACATTTTGAATTAAATTGAGTTAAGAATAAATGTTATTATTTAACACTTCACACAAAAGTTGCAAAAGTTCGTCTCAGACATCGGAGGGATCATGGGATTGTACATCGGCTTCTCAATCCTCACCATAGTCGAATTCATTGAGCTTTTTATCGACGTTTTTCGTCTGTCTATCATGAAAGCGTGCTCTAAAAGAAAATGCAACAAGAAGATAGCAGCAGCAGCCGAAGAGTCGTCTTCTAAAGCAGCAGGACCGATAAAAGTGAAGCCGGCCTGGCCAGAAAAGATTCCTCCATCTGATGATTCAAATGCATCGATTGGAAATGACCCTTCTGTTGCGACCCTTCCCAAATATATTCCTACAAGAGTTCCTTCTGCTAATGTCACTTTTTCTGAAATGCCATCAAAATTTTAAACTCGCCGAATTTGCACTAAAGCTGACACTTGATATCTGATTGTTTCAACCCCGTGAAAAATGATATTTGTTAAATGCTCTGTTATTACGGATGAAGGTTATAAACAATGGTACTTGTGAAAAATTGTATTTCTTATACATTTTTTCGATTTTTTCGTTTGAAAAGATTCCCATTCTTTTTATCACATGTTTGAATACGACCAAAGATGTCACAGATTTACTAAAATGAAAGATAAAATCCAATGTGATCTGATTTTCTATCAAAAAAATCAAAATAGATTCTGTATGTTGACATTTACATTTACTTTTACAGAATTAATCGCATTTTAATTTCGTCGTTTACTGTTTTCATATTCACACTAGATTAGAAATATTTAGACATTCGCACATTTAAGATTGAAACATCCTTAATTTTTAAACTTGAATTTTAATATTTAAAGAATTTATTTTCATAAAAATTGTTTTCAAAAATATTTTGTTTATGCAACACTTAGTTTTATTTTAATTATCAAATTACTACGGAAAAAAAATTTTTTATTCGTTAAAAAATAGTATCAAATTTTAAATAAAATAAAGATTAAATGAAAAATAATGGGAAAATATTTCCATTGGTTCTTCTTTGCCCTATAGCTAGAGATGATAGTAGAGATAACCGTATTGTTAGCAGCCGCCACGAAAATTAAATTTTGAAAATGAACATTTAAATTGAAGATTTTAATGTGCAGATTTCAAATCAGTTTGAAAAATTCAAATTATTAAATAACTTTAAAAGTTATTACATTTTAAAACACCTGCTTTAAAAGAATTAATAATAATATAATAATAATAATAATTGAATTGAATGCAGTTCGTTTTATGCTTAACATTTCAGTGGTGGTTGCTAATAACAAGGTTATAGGTAAACTGAATAAAGAAGAAAGCAAAAAAAGTGCCTAATAAAAATGTGTAAAATGCCAAATTACTTTGCAGAATGTCAGTTTATACTATTTTTACAGAAAAAACGTCGGATTAGAATCTAAATCATATTTCTTTATATAATTTTTTTTTTTATAAATAAAAATCTCTTTTCTTATCTTAAACTGACGTTTTAAAAACAGTATAAACTGACATGTTCTTTCTTCTTTAGGCAGTTTACCAAATTTAAGGTGAACTGCATTTGAAGAAAGTAGACATCAAATATTTACTTGGCATATTTCTTCTTTTTTACAGAAAAAACGTGAATTTTGGGTTAATGTTAGGGTTAGGATCACGGTTAGAGTTAGGGTTTTCAAAAAAATTTCTTTTTAAGAAGAAATATGCGTAGTAAATCAGCATTTTACGTATTTGCAGTTCACCTAATCATAATAATTATGACATAATTCTAGCATGGACGCAAAACATTGACAGAAAATTTGCGAATAAAATGGCGATAAAGGTGGTAATAATATTTTTTTTTTTAATTTAATAAATTATTTAATTAGTTATATTATAATTTAATAAATTATTTAATTAGTTATATTATAATTTAATTAATTTTTTAATTAGTTATATTATAATTTAATTAATTTTTTAATTAGTTATATTATAATTTAATTAATTAAAATTAGATAAACAAATTTATTAAATATATAAATTTATCAAATATTCAAATAGTTATTAAAGAAGTGTCTTACATCGCTACACAGCTGACTTAGAAGTCTAGAGTCACTTAGTTTTTAAAGCAATGAATTCAAAATCATTACACAAGTAAGTTCAAGCATCTTTTGAGATTTAATTTTTTAAATATCTTTTCAAATAATAGGTATAATTTCTTCAAATGTACAATGTTTTCTGCAGATTGGTTCACTTGGATTTAAAAGGTGCTCCCCCGAAAGTCTCCTACTACGAATGGGTTTGAACGATTTATTTTACATGAGCACTAAATAATTTTTTAGTTTTTAAACCATAAAATTACTTTATCAAATTACTTACATTCCACCTCAGTTTTTCGATCACATTTCCAAGCTTGGAGCTACTGGTCTCTTAGTTGAATACGAAGACACCTTTCCATACCATGGATCCCTTGAGCACATTAAAATTAATCATGCTTACAGGTTTAGGAAAGGAATATTAAAAACACTTGAACACACACACACAAACACAAACATACATACACACACAGTCGTGAAGAGATCCAACTTATTCAGGAAATGGCGACCAAGAACAATCTCATCATTGTGCCACTTGTGCAAACGTTCGGGCATCTGGAGGTGCTGCTTCAACTTCATTACTATCTCCACTAACATCCTCATCATCATCTCCATCTTCATTCTCATCATCATCATCATCATTCTCATCATCATCATCATCATTATCATCATGAATATCATAATCATCTTCATCATCATCATCATCTTCACAGTTTCTTTTGAAGCACAAAGAGTTCAAACATTTGAGTGAAGGCAAAGACCCCTTCAGCATCTGCGCCACTTCTCATGGTTTACGAGCATGATAATGATTGTAATAATAATAATAATAAACTAAAATATCGTTACTATAATCATGAATGGGTAGAATTACTCTCAACTTGACCAATGGTGATTGGTCTTCGGTCCTAGTGCAACAGATGCTCTAGTAACCCAAAGGGTGATAATGAATAATTGCAGCCTAAGTGGCCTAAAAGCCTCTTTAGTTATAAGCCAATATAATAATTCTAGCCATTGTTATTATTATTATTATTACCACTGTTTTTTTTAAAGCTAACTTTGTCATCATTATCATTATCACTACCACCACAGAGTCACAAGAGATATTGAAGGTGATGATAGAGCAGGTGTTAGAAGTTCACGACAACACCACTTACTTCCATATAGGAGCTGATGAGGTAGGGTGATGATGATGATGATGATGACGACGACGATGATCATGACGATGATCATGATGATGATCATGATTATGTGGATGATTATAATAATGAAATTGATGTTCATGAAAACGATGATTTTGAAGATAATGCTGTCGATGATGATGATGATATGAAGATAGTTGTGTTGATGATAGTGATGCTGAAGATAATGATGATGATGATGATGATGATACCACTACAGGTTTTCCAGCTAGGTGAATGTGAGAAGTGTCAGCGAGTGATGAAGGAAGAAGGCAAAACAAAGGCCAATCTTTTTCTGGGTCATGTCACAAGGTCAGTCTTTTTTGGGTCATGTCACAAGGTCATTCTTTTTTCTGGGTCATGTCACAATGTCAGTCTTTTTTTCTGGGTCATTTCACAAAGTCAGTCTTCTTTCTGGATCATGTCACAAGGTCATTCTTTTTCTGGGTCATGTCACATGGTCAGTCTTTTTCTGGGTCGTGTCACAAGGTCAGTCTTTTTTTGGTTCATGTCACAAGGTCAGTCTTTTTTCTGGGTCATGTCACAAAATCAGTCTTTTTTCTGGGTCATGTCACAATGTTAGTTCTGTTATTATGACCACCATTATCATTTTAAAATTGTAATTATTTATTTTGAGTTAAGAAACCTCTTGTATAATAACTGACGCCATTTATAACCTACATACTTGAACTTATAATTTTAAATGGCTTTTCAAAACCAGGTTAATGACCTTATTAAAAACTAGGTTAATGACCCATTAAAACCAGGTTATTGACCTACTTACGAGAGAGGTATCCAGAGATAAAGTGGATAATGTGGGATGACATGTTAAGACAGGTTGATGTGGAAGTGTTGAAAGGTGTGTGGGTGAGGTATAGTGGAAATAACAGAGTCAGGTTATCCCAGTTATTTTATCCTAATAATAAAATATAAATACTATTAATATATTAAATATTTTTTTAATAAATGATAATAATGAAATTAAATACTTATGCGGACATTTTTAGAAAATCATTACTATGACACAGACTCAGGCATAGGAGCAATGGTGGAGCCAATGGTGTGGAGCTACACGCCCTCTCTGCAAGTCACTCCTGGTTCCTTCATTTTAGATTATTTCCATATCATCATCATCATTTCAATCATTCCTAATATTATCATCATCATCATCATAATCATCATCATCATTATCATCATAATCATCTCATCATAATAATCATCATCATCATCACTATCAATACAGCCACTTGGAAAGCCTATTCCACCATCTTCCCTTCATACTGGGCCGCCAGTGCTTTCAAGGGAGCTACTGGTGTTGATAGGTACACGCACGCACGCACACACACACACACACACACACACACACACACACACACACACACACACACACACACACACACACACATACATACACATACATACACGCACACACACACACACACACACACACACACACACACACACACACACACACACACACACACGAAAACACACACATACACACGCACACACAAAAGGTTCTACACGGACATACAATACCACGTGACGAACCACATGAGCTGGCTCGCACATGTGTCGCAGTGTCACATGCGATTCAGTGGCATTGCATTGACTGGGTGGCAGAGGTGGGTGAATGGGGGGGGGGAGGAGGTGGGTGAATGGGGTTGGTGGAGGTGGGTGAATGGGTGTGGCAAAGGTGGGTGAATGGGTGTGGTGGAGGTGGGTGAATGGGGCTGGTGGAGGTGGGTGAATGATTGTGGTGGAGGTGGGTGAATGGGGCAGGTGGAGGTGGGTGAATGGGTGTGGTGGAGGTGGGTGAATGGGGGTGGTGGAGGTGGGTGAATGGGGGTGGTGGAGGTGGGTGAATGGGTGTGGTGGAGGTGGGTGAATGGGGCTGGTGGAGGTGGGTGAATGGGGCTGGTGGAGGTGGGGGAATGGGGGTGGTAGAGGTGGGTGAATGGGGCTGGTGGAGGTGGGTGAATGGGGCAGGTGGAGGTGGGTGAATGTGGGTGGTGGAGGTGGGTGAAGGGGTGTGGTGGAGGTGGGTGAATGGGTGTGGTGGAGGTGGGTGAATGGGGGTGGTGGAGGTGGGTGAATGGGTGTGGTGGAGGTGGGTGAATGGGGCTGGTGGAGGTGGGTGAATGGGTGTGGTGGAGGTGGGTGAATGGGGCTGGTGGAGGTGGGTGAATGGGGGTGTTGGAGGTGGGTGAATGGGGCAGTTGGAGGTGGGTGAATGGGTGTGGTGGAGGTGGGTGAATGTGGGTGGTGGAGGTGGGTGAATGGGTGTGGTGGAGGTGGGTGAATGTGGGTGGTGGAGGTGGGTGAATGGGGGTGGTGGAGGTGGGTGAATGGGGCAGGTGGAGGTGGGTGAATGGGTGTGGTGGAGGTGGGTGAATGGGGCAGGTGGAGGTGGGTGAATGGGTGGGGTGGAGGTGGGTGAATGGGGCAGGTGGAGGTGGGTGAATGGGTGTGGTGGAGGTGGGTGAATGGGGCAGGTGGAGGTGGGTGAATGGGTGGGGTGGAGGTGGGTGAATGGGGGTGATGGAGGTGGGTGAATGGGTGTGGTGGAGGTGGGTGAATGGGGCAGGTGGAGGTTAGTGAATGGGTGTGGTGGAGGTTAGTGAATAGGAGAGTGGTGTTGGTGTTGGGAGTAGTGGGGGTGGGGTAATTAAATGGGGGTGGTAAAAGGAGGTGATTTGGGGTGGTGAGGGTGGGTGAATGGGCGTTGGTAGAGGTGGTTGAATGTGGGTAGTAGTAGGTGGCATGGGAATGGGGTGGTGAAGTGGATGAATGGAGGTGGTGAGTGGGGATGGCAGTGGTGGGTGGATGAGGAAGAGAGAGGGAGGGTGGATGAGGGAGAGGGAGGGTGGGTGGATGAGGGAGAGGGAGGGTGGATGAGGGAGAGGGAGGGAGGGTGGATGAGGGAGAGGGAGGGTGGGTGGATGAGGGAGAGGGAGGGAGGGTGGATGAGGGAGAGGGAAGGTGGGTGGATGAGGGAGCGGGAGGGTGGGTGGATGGGTGAGGCGCACATGATTGTTCATTGCCAAGGGAGATTTTAAGAGTAGTGCGTCATAGAGGCTTCCTAACTCATTCAGCTGCCGTCCTCTGTGTAATCCATTTCCCTCATCAGCATTCATCCTTCTATCTTTTTATTTATTCATGCATTCATCTACTTTTATCTATTTTTCTTTCATTCATTCATCCATGCATTCATCCACTCATCCATAATCTTTATCTACTCATCCATGCATTTATCCATTCAGCCATTCATCTATCTATCCTTCATTCATTCATCCATCACTCATTCATTCATGCCGTCAGATACACGCACTTTCATTCCTTCTGCGAACTCCTCCCAACTTCCATCCCATCCCTCACCATCTGCCTTCTCATCCTTCAGAAGGGTGAGTGGTGATGATGATGATGATGGGGTTGTAATGCTGATGATGATGATGATGATAATGGGGGTGTTGATGAAGATTAGGTATTGGTGATAAGATTAATATGCTGATCGATTTGATAATGGGTATGATGATGATGATGATAATCTTGATGATGATGATGCTATCATAGGAGAGTACACAGACGATGTAAGAAAAGAGACAGAGAAACTCTTGAACTTCAGCACTGCCCTCCCCCTTAACCCCTGCCTAGAGTACACGCCCCCCCCTTTCAACCTTTGCACCCCTGCTTTCACACCCCCTCAAACCCCAGCTTGATGACACTCCTTCTCATCTCTCACTTGTCAATCTTTCAACATCTACCAGCATAACCACATTGCCGTCTTGTTATTGCCTTATAAACAAGTCACCACTCTGAAGCACTAATTTACACCACCCACTCTCTCCACACCACAACTCCACCCACTCTCCCCACACCACATCTCCACCCACTCTCCCCACACCACATCATACCATTAACCCCAAATACCATACTACCACGCACTTATCCTACACATTATACCACCCATTCATCCCACCCACCCACCCCACACACCATCTATTTATCCCACTCACCCACCCCACACACCACCCATTCATCCCACCCACACACCATCTATTTATCCCACACACCATTCATTCATCCCACCCACCCACCCCACACAGCACCAGTGGCACACCGCAGTGCACCTATCCTGGTTCTGACCTCTACAAGGCCACCATGAAACTATTGGCTCTGTACAGGAGGTTTGAGCAGGTTGTCAAGACTGAAAAGTTAGTTATTTGGCAATGGTTTGGTTTTTGTGGATGGTTTGGTGGTTCTGGATGGTTTGGTGGTTGTGGATGGTTGAGTGGTTGTGGATAGTATGGTGGTTGTGGATGGTTGTGTGTTTGTGGATGAGTGGGGGGTTGTTGATGGTTGGGTGGTTGTGGATGTTTAAGTTATTTGGCAATGGTTTGGTGGTTGTGGATGGTTAAGTTATTTGGCAATGGTTTGGTGGTTGTGGATGGTGGGTGGTTGTGGATGGTTAAGTTATTTGGCAATGGTTTGGTGGTTGTGGATGGTGGGTGGTTGTGGATGGTAGGGTGGTTGAGTTATTTGTGGATGGTTTAATGGGTGGTTGTGGATGGTTGGATGCAGGGGTTACAATGGGTTTTTTTGATGATGGTGGGAAAAGGATAAACTGGGGCTGTTCGGTAATATGATGGGCAGGTTTAAATCATTCTTATATGTATTCATTATTTTTATTATTATTCTCAATATTTTTTATTTACTTATTAACGATTTATAGTTTCTTTAAAACTCCTCCAACAGACACCTTTTCAATCAGGAAGAACTCAGTGCCGAAAAAGAGAGGTAGATATCCACCACTATACATCACCCCACTCTCTCTTCTGCCCATTTAAACACAATAACCCCCTCGAAACCACCATTACACCCTTTTTCTCTACTACACCAACCTCCACTATCCCCCTTTTCTACTATACCACACTCCATTACACCCACCACCACTACTCTCATTTCCCGTTATACCCACATATCCATTACCACCCCCACTACTTTTGTTTTCAACTAGAGACACACATCCACCAGCACCACCACTCTTCTGCCCGTATCACCACAATATCCCTCTCTACTGCACCCACCACAAGAATATTTCCCACCACCACTACCACCATCTTCGCCACTACAGCATCTTGCAAGACCTCTCAGACCTGGCCGCACCCACCTATCAGCACCTGACCACCTTCTTTCCTCTTGACACTGCCAAGGAGTGGGTGGCTTACCATATCGAATCCCTGCGTCTCAAATGGGATGCCATTGTTATGTGACAAAATCTCATACAGACACACACACAAACACTCACACACACACACACAAAGACACACATGATGCACACATACACACAAACACACATACACACACACACACACACACACGAGGCACACATACACATAAACACACACATGATACATCGCTGAGTCAACCTCGTTTCTTTCATGATGGAAGGATGAATGGGGGCTAGGAAGATGCAGTGGTTGTTAGTGGAGAGTGGAGTGGTGAAGCTATCCCTGGAGACCTGAAGTTTGCTTCCATCGTTTAACACAGCACTGCTTCTAAAGCGTGAAATTTTATTTATTTATTATGGTTTCATGGTATTAAAAATGATCAATTAATTAGTTAATTAATTCTAATTCGTGTTTTTTGACGGTTGCTGTTCTTGTCTAGGCTTTGAGTTTATTTCTTGCAATTGACTGCTTGAGTAAGACACACGGTGGTGTTTGCATTGAAAACTTTTTTGATTTTTTCAAACATACGTGTTTGTATAATTTAACTATACTTTTATATACACTTTTTATTGTAAAATTTCGGTTTTAATAAATGTAATCACAATTTTTATATATTTTCAAAATGACATCGTGAAATAACAGATTGTTCAGGCACTCATTTTTCAAAAAAATTTCTTTCCTTAATTTCAAACTACTTTAGTTATTTTCGTCATTGCAATTATAATACATTATAATCACTAATTATAATCACCCCAATCTTCCTTAGCTACAGGTCTCCCTCATACGTGGTGGTTTGCGCTAATAGAAATTACGATGAACACCCTCAATCCTTATTTTTAATGGTAGAAATACTGATGCCGAACGTAATGAAGTTTATTCATGCAATTCTTAAAATAAACTAGGCTATATTAAGAAGTCCATGTGTTCGTCACAGTGAGACATTCGACAAGCCCCTACCCTTATTAGGTATGTCAGTGGGGCTTCAATGGGTGATGGTGGGTGAATGTGGGTGGCTGAATAGTGGAAAGATGCTGAAAAACAGTTTTAAATGTTTAAACAATGAACTTTGAAACATTTATAAAAATTACTAATTTTTGTGTTGTTAATTTTTTCCTTATCATTTTTGTGATTTTATAGAAATACTATTTCGAGATATGTTTGAGATTAGAGTGACTAGACTTTTCAAACCATCATAATCCTTACAACATAGGCTAAAACGGTCATTATTTCCAATATTACTTACATAACATCATCATCATCACCACCATCATCATCATCAAACCATCATCACCACCATCATCATCACCATCATCATCATCACCACCATCATCATCATCAAACCATCATCACCACCATCATCATCATCAAACCATCATCATCATCACCACCATCATCATCATCACCACCATCATCATCATCACCACCATCATCATCATCCTCAGTATCCTTCATTCCTTTTGCGATCCTCCAGTTGTCTTGTTCTTTTTCTGTCTATCAGCTCCATCTCTCTGATCAGCTGTGTGTGTGTGTGTGTGTGTTTGTGCGTGTGTGTTGGTGTGTGTGTATGTGTGTGTGTGTGTGTGAGTGTGTGTGTGTGCGTGTATGTGTGTGTGTGTGTGTGAGTGAGTGAGTGTGTGTGTGTGTGTATGTGTGTGTATTTAGTTTCGATCGTGATAGTCTTTATGATTATAATGAGACATTCCCACAATAAATAAAGTAGGTTTTCCAAAGTTATGTATTCTTTAGAAAAACACACAAACAAACACACACATCAACAAACAAACACATCAACAAACACACACACCAACAAACACACACAAACCTGTGAGATCTCAGAATCTATCCTGCTCTTATTCTCTCCAGCACGACCACACTCCTCCATCCTCCTCATGAACTCCTCTCTCTCCGCTATCTCTCCTTGGACTGGGAAGAGAGAGGAAGTGCAAAAATAGGAGAGAAGAATCCAGTGAAAAAGAAGGGTTTAAAAAGGAAAAAAGTGGAAGATTTGAGACAAATAAGAAGCATTCACTCACTCTCTGTGAATCTATCCACCATCACTTCTTTTCCAGCCTCATCATCACCACCACCAGCACCACCAGCAGAAGCGTAATTGATTTTATTGTTGAACTCCTTCTTCATTCTCTCTTCCTGCACTCTGGCCTTCAAGTCTTCTCCGTACGCCATGATGCTGCTCAGACGCGTCTTCTCGCGCTCGTAACTGCCGCCTGTGGGAGGGGTTTGCATGGTTGGTGGAGGAAGGATGATGGTTGGTGGGGATGGTTGGTTGGTGGTGAGAGGATGGTTGGGAGATGATGTAAAAGATGGGGTTAGGATGATGAAGGGATGATGCTGAGGTTTGGAGGATGTGAAGGTGGTGGTGGAAAAAATGAAGAAATGGTTAAAAGGTGGGGAAAGGATTGTGAAATTTATTTAACTTTCAATAGAAAAGATGCTGTTGAATTGGTTAGATTAAACAACATTTTGAACTCCTAAACAGTTTTAGTTGTAGTTAGTTGTTTCGTGTGAATGGAATGGTTGTGGTGAGGTGTCACTGTGACGTTTGAACGGGTTTTAAGATAACGACCTTACCGTATTTCGAGGAGACGGTGGGCTGGTACTGATCTCTGAGGTAGGAATCAGCTGACAAGATCTGAGCCTGGCTCCGTCTGTTGCTCTTGTAGTTGCTGTGTTGTTGTTTGTTGTAGTTTTAGTTGTTGTGTTTGTGTCGTTAGTTTTTTATATAGCTGGTGTTGGATTTGTACTTATAGTATTGTTGGTTTTGTTGGTGATGGTGTTATTGTCGTTCTTTCCGCACTGTATTGAAGGCAATTGGAGGAGATGGGCTTTGCTGCTGTGGCAGATGGTGACGTCGGGTGTTGAGGGTTTGGTGCTGCTATTCAAGAACCTCGTCGGTCTGCTTCGGTGCACCGTCGTTGACCCTAAGAAGCTTGTTTTTGTCAACCCACTTCTGGAGCAATGTGTCTCTGGCTTCAGCTGACGACACAAATCGTATAACGGTCGGTTATTTTCCTTGAAGCAGAAGTCTAATTTCTTGCAGCAGAAGTCTAATTTCTTGCAGCAGAAGTCTTATTTCTTGCAGCAGAAGTCTAATTTCTTGCAGCAGAACGATGCCAGGCTCTTTGCGAGTAAGCCAGTCTTCAAGCTCATCTTCTTTGCTCTAGATGCCTTTGCAGTTCTACTGGATCACCGCCACCAAGTCTTTCGTTGCACTCAGCACTGCGTGATCAGTCCATCATGCTTCTGTAGTAAGACTGGCTCTGTTGGCTGGGGATACAGCGCCACTGGTGTCTTAAGAGGGTGAAGGCCTGGCAGGGTTGCCGGTAGTACCCACATTTGAGACGCGAACGCCCCTCACCGCACCACGTGGAGGTTGTGAGAATGCGGTAGTGTTTTTGTTGTTGTTGCTAGTGTTTTTGTTGTCATTTCTGTGTTTTTTTATATTTTTTAGTTTTAGTTACTTTTGATGTTGTTTTTGTAGTTTGTGTTTTTGTTGTTGCTGTGTTGTTGTTGGAGCTGTTGTTATATTTTTAGTTACTGTTTTTAAATACTTATCAACATTCTTATTTTAATTAATATTTTTTTCAAAAATTAATATTAATTAATATTTTTTTCAATAATTCTTCACACATTTCGAGAATACAAACTTCGGGTTAAGATGAGTGATAGGTAGTGGTTGTTTCTTCCTTTTAGTATTATTATTGTTGTTGTTTAGCGCCTTTGGCAAAGGTTCTCCATCTGTTGATTGCGTTTTTTCATTTAAACTTCAAATTATAAAGTATTTAAAAAATACATCTTAGATTATTGATCGAAATCTATAACTAAATACCAAATAGACGAGACTTTTTAGCGTCATTTCGATGATAACTAGTTTTTATGCATTCACTTAATGTCAAGGACAGGTAAACTAACTTCTCAGACTATTGTCCAACTTGCTTCTTTGCATATTTGTGAACTTCGCTTCGTCCATCAAGACTTCAAATAACCAATTTTATATAATCAATAAAAAAATATATTTTTTTTTAAAATTAAACAAATATAGTTTAAAAATTCAAAAATTAAAATTATTTTAAAACAACGGTTTTAGAAGAAGGCAATAGGAATTGAGAGACCTTTGAGGACTTGCTGTGTTTCCCTGCTGTAGGAACCCTTGCTACAGTTGAACAAGCCTACGTCAGCCACTCCTCGGTTCATTTTTGACGCTTTATATAGTTCAAGTTCTAATTATATATTTATTTTGAAACTAATTAATTTAGTTTAATATTTTTTAAAATATAATGTCAGTTAGTGTACTTCATTACATAGTCCAAAATATGGAAAATTTTAAAGTTAGAGTTAGAATTACTCAATATAAATTAAATCATGTTTTTTATTGATTATTTAACATTTATTTCTTATAAAAACATATTAGTAACCTAATCTCTTTAATTCTTAAACCATGGAAACAAATAGTGATGTGCTGTTTTAACTCAAAATAAATATTAAATACTCTTATTAAATAAACAACTTTTAAAATTTTATTTAAAAAAAATTAAAGCATAAAATCATAATTACAATAAAACAATAGAAAGAAATAATCAATCTAGATCTTTTTTCGCATGTTCGTGTGTGTTTGTAAATAGGTTTTTAATTGTTTCAGGATGAGAATTTGGGAAATTGTTCATAGAGAAAGAGCTGGCAAAATCTATCTTTATAACAGCCACGGCATTATTTCCAAAGAAAGCTTGACCACACCAAACCCCCTATCAATTTTCACCCTGGCTTGTGTGTGTGGGTGGCTTGTGTGTGTGTGTGTGTGTGTGTGTGTGTGTGTGTGGAAGTGTGAATGTGTGTATAGAATTAAAGAATTTACAAAAATATATACGAAGCTACACAAAGCTCAATGACGAAAGCAGTCATGCACAAGATGTTAACTAATCCACTGCACATTAATTAATAATAACAATAATTTATTAATAATACCAATAATTTATTAATAATAACAATAATTTATTAATAATACAATAATTTATTAATAATACAATAATTTATTAATAATACAATAATTTATTAATAATACAATAATTTATTAATAATACAATAATTTATTAATAATACAATAATTTATTAATAATACAATAATTTATTAATAATACAATAATTTATTAATAATACAATAATTTATTAATAATACAATAATTTATTAATAATACAATAATTTATTAATAATACAATAATTTATTAATAATATCACTAATAATAATAATTTAATAATAATAATAACAATTTATTAATAACAATAATTTATTAATAATAATAATAATTTAATTAATGACATAGATTTTTTTAAATAATGAATAATATAATTTGAAGTATAATTCAACTAAAACTAAACTAAAAACGCAAAATACAATTTTATTAACAATTAAAGACATTATAAACTAAAAAGGCTCAATAGGATTCCATGAAGAAATACATTATAATATAAAATAAATAAGTGAATTGTAATTTTTATAGCACCCGAACATGCAACTGAAGCGCTCACTACTGGGGTATCGGTTGCACTCGAACCTAGGACCTTCCGTTGGTCAAGGAGAGTCGTTACACACTCAGCTACCCTCATAAAAAATACTTTTAAATACAAATTTAGAATTTTTTAATACTAAACTACACTAATAAAAAAATTAAATAATTTATTATGGCGCACAAAACTAATAAGCAATTAATTAGATAATATAATGAAGAATAGTGCATTTAAAAGATTTATACAAAATTAAGAAACACGAATAGCATCCATGCATCACACTGATGCATTCATTCTCCTGTATATCTCATGTTGGATTGCAGATATTATAAGTTGATAAGATGTAAATTGAATAAAAGAATAATTATAAAGAAATCATTTTTAGTGAATTAAATCGTTTGAAAATGATTTAAGAAGCATAAAAGAATAAATTACTAAAAAACAAATGTTAATATATTTAAGAAACGCTAAAATTTATTTGAATATATTGAAAGAAAAAAACTAAAGTTAATTTTTAAATCAATTTAAAATCTTAAATCGTTACATCGCCATAACTTTGTGAGACTGTTTAAGCTTTTAAGACTTAACTTTTAAGTTAAAAGTCTCAAATCTTGAAAACATAAACAGTGTATTTTATACACTGCTTGATTTCGTTGGTGGGTGTGAAGGTAGTTGTCCAGGTCAGTTGGAGGTCTCATTTGATTGAATGGTGATACAAATAAAAATAAAAATAATAAGAATATTAATAATAATAGTATTAATAATGATAATAATATTAATAATAATAATATGTATTATTATTTTTATCATAATAATAGAAACAACTTTATTATGAAACCGATGGTTCTGTATATAGGAGTAAGTATTTGAGAGATAAAAAACATAAAAGCTCATACATAAAAACACACAAAAAACATATATACAAATTAATACAATAATTATTATGGCA
Source organism: Piscicola geometra (assembly GCA_943735955.1). NCBI lineage: Eukaryota > Metazoa > Annelida > Clitellata > Hirudinida > Piscicolidae > Piscicola > Piscicola geometra. Next base: position 2,361,768 of record OX030969.1, on the reverse strand, counting down.
CTGGCTAGGGGTCCGGCACTCAAATGAGTAAAAGCTATTGCGTATAAATAAATGTATTTATGTTTGATGGCCGGAGCCGTAGCCAGTGCCAATTATTCTACAAGATACAACTGCACACACAGAAAGATGCAGAAAAAGTTGAAGGGATAATTTGACATTACATGTTTTGGTATTCTGGAAGAGAAGTAATTGGAGTAAGTGATGATGATGCTGGTGGTGGTGATGATGATGACAAAAGAATGACGTAGTTTGACCATAATGCAGAAATTTAATAAATAATCAGATGGAATATCAATTTTTTACAACAGTTTTAATCAAAGTAGCAATAATAATGATAATAATAATAATAATAATAATAATAATAATAGATTACAGGTATACATAATTGGAAGCAAGCCAACAACAATAGGAACTAAAACAACGACGAAATAAATGTGCAAAATTACAACAGTAAAAATAAATAATAATTATTATTACTATTATGATAAAAACAATGAAATATAGAATTAAAAAATTGGAAAAATATAGAATTGAACTTCTATTGATGTAAGCATAAAAACAGCAAGAAAAATTAGGAGGTGAGGTCCAAAACCTGTTAAATACAACTTTTCGAAAATTGAGTTATCATACCTATTAGCTTAATAGCAATGATCTCTTTATCTTCTGTGAATAAAGAAGGCAGTGATAGTTTCAACAGCTAACAAGCACGATAGAATGAAACTGATAACTGCACTACGATTACATAAACTTTAGGCTAATCGGTTTCATTATTTTCTTAGCCACGATGATGATCCTAATCTGGAAACTATGAAAATCCTTTTTGACATTCAGCAGAGCCAGCCACTTCCAAAAGTTTCGATTTTAGAAGCCTTTATGCTCGTCAGATTTGGCTTTGTAACATGACATTTGTCATATTGTAATTGTAATTTGGCTTTATAACATGACAATTTGTCATATTGTAACTGTGATTTGGCTTTACAACATGAAATTTGTCATACATAGAGTGGATAAGACGGGTAAGGCCCCAAAGGACAAAACAAAAGTGTTCATGCACACCTGGACCGAAACACAGTCGGAAAAGGCTTCAAACTTCCATGCTATTTTGCAAGGGCGGCGATCTGCTGCAAATCTTGGAGGGTCCTACCCAGAACGGTGATCCTGGGATCACTACCATTAAGATGGACTCCTCACTACTTGGGAAGTTCAGACCCCAAGATCCCCCCAGGATCATAGCCCATGCTATTTTGAAACTTGCTTGCAAACTAGAACAGCTAAAAGTCAGCCTATTAAAAGAAAGGTTCAATGTCAAGTTACCTAAAGCAAAAGATGTCATGATGCTCTTGCAAAAACTTGGTCTTTGCCTAGAGTCTCCTGAACTGGAAGCATTTTGTCCTTGCATTGTCTCTGCACCAGAAGAAATCGATAACATTGAAAAGCTTGACGAGGAAGACTCTAGTTATTGACTATTTTATTAATGATTTATATTCAAGATAAAAAAATTAATAAACAAGTTTTTTTAATAAATGTTTTTTATAGTATTTTTTAAATAAAATGCTTCATAAACAATATATGCGCGTTTAAAAATCCGTTTTAATTGAATATCTATTGCATATATAATATCTTCAATAAGCCCCAAATTCTTAGGTCGTACTTATCAGGTTTTGGAACGAACTTTCATGTTGTGCCTGTAATGCAATAGATATTCAAATAAAACAAAATAAAAGTTATATACGTGCTTCATGAAATATTTTTTAGAAAAAAATTAATGTAAAAAAATTAAATTTCGACTTTTTTTGTAAAAAGCTTTTTTTCTTCTCAAAAATTTAATTTTTTCTTTGAAAAATTAAAATAAATCAATTATCAACAAAATAGTCAATAATCAGGATTTTCTCATTAATCAGGTCTTCTTAACGGGTTATGGAAGTCACTTAACAGTTGTTGAATGTAAACACATTTTTCTAGAGCTTATAAAAGACCCATTTAACCGCTTTTGGAAATCCACTTTCTGAAAACATGCTAATGAAGACTATTAAGCTAATAGGTATGATAACTCAATTTTCCAAAATGTGTACTTAACAGGTCTTGGAACTCACCTCCTCAATTATAATAATGGAAAGAAAAGTAGCGATGATGATTATGACGGTAATGATAATCGCAAAGATGATGATGATGATGATGGCAATGATGATGATGATGATGATGACGATGGCATTGATGGTGACGGCAATGAAGATGATGATGAAGATGATGATACTGATGATGATATTAGCACTCAGACGTCGTAGTAGGAGTCAGTGGCGAGGAGTGGTTGAGACTGGAATGGACATAACCACCATATAGCCGGTCCTGTGGTGGTGGTGCTGATGATGATGGCTGTGGTGGTGGTGGTGATGATGATGATGGTAGTAAAAATGATTTTCACTATTGTTTTGTTTCCTCTTTCCATAATAAAAAAATAACTGCGTTAGCAACAAAAAACTACCAGTCCTAGAACCACTGAACTCCAAGCACCACCATCCCCTCTCTCAACCCAACCACCCTCCAACCGCCCACCACCCCCACCCCCTCCAACCTTTTCCGAACACTTCGGAGAGCAGGAGATACTTGGAGGCGTGTCCCCTGTAGGCGCCCTGCTTCTTGACCGCCTCTACCGCCGTCTCGTCCGCTAGAATCGCCTGCATCTGGTGGGTTGGTTGGTTGGTGGGTGGGTGGGTTGGTGGGTGGGTGGGTTGGTTGGTTGGGGGGTGGGTGGGTGGGTTGGTTGGTGGGTGGGTGGGTTGGTTGATGGGGGGTGGAGAGATGTGGGGGTGGGGAGTGGAGAAAAGTGATTAAAAACGTCATGATCATCATCACCATTATCACCAGAACCAAATCATCATCATCACCATCATCATCATCATTATCATTATAATCACCATCATCATCATTATCAGGTGTACCTGGTCACAGCCAATAGCGATGACGAAGAGACCAAAGAGAAGAGACTCTATTATCAGTACACAAGAGTGTACACTGTGTGGTGGTGATGATGATGATGATAGCGATGATGATGGTGATGATGATGATGATGATGATGATGATGATGATAGCGATGATGATGATGATAATGATGATTAGGATCATGAGTGATTGACATTGATTCGAATGATGTTAGTACTCAAAGCATAAGGTGTTTATAAACAATAAACACATTATTGAATTATTATTAGTATTGAAAAAAAATAAAATTTAATTCAAAAACTCTGAACTATAGAATCAAAAAGATTATATTGTAAAGCACAACTGCAACATTGAAGCTAAACAACATGTTTCATTGGTTACGACAGTGTGGTGGGATGAGTGATGTGTTTATGAAGATGGGTGATTGATTAAAAAGATGGATTGACGAGTGGATTGATTGATGGCTGGATGGATGGGCGTGTAGATGTTTGATGGATTGTAGATGAATGGATGGGTTGATGGATAGATTTTTGGATAGATAGATGGATTGATTGATGAGTAGATCGATTCATGGCAGGATGGATGAATGAATAAGTGGATGAACGGATGGATGGATGGATGGATGGATGGATGGATGGATGAAATGAAATTTTAAGAAGAATTCATACCGTCTAATATCAATTTCTTTAGATCTAATGAAGTGGAATTTAAAGTCGTTAATGATGATGATGATGATGATGTTGTTGATGATTCTGACAGATATATCGTTAATAAGAGCAAATAGTTGTGAACAAAAGTATAAAATAAAAATCCTTCATGACAACACAACACAAATAATTTTAAAATAATAATAATAATAAAAAAGAAAATAAAAATACTACTAATTGTTATAATAATAGATATAATAATTGATATTAATACGAATAATAATAATAATATCCAAAACATCCACAACATAATAAGACAAAGAAACAGCAAACGCACATCCTCTCATTGTGGTGTGGCGGCAACTTCGGCTGCACGATCCAAGAGGCTGCCACCAGACTGATGCAGTACAAGCACGCCATGCCTGGTGGTGATGATGATGATGGTGGTGATGGTGATGATGATGGTGGTGGTGGTGGTGATGATCGTGGTGGTGGTGATGATGATCGTGGTAGTGGTGATGGTGGTGGTGATGGTAGTGGTGATGATGGTAGTGGTGATGATAATGGTGGTAGTGATGATTAAGATGATGATGATGATGGTGGTGGTAGTGATGGTGGTGGTGATGATGGAAGTGATGGTGGTGGTAGTGATGGTGGTGGTGATGATGGTGGTGATGGTGGTGGTAGTGATGATGGTGGTGATGATGATGATTTGACATACCGACATAGAAGAGGAATTGGATGAAGTATTTTTGGTTGAATTCTCCCACGCAGTTGTTGATCCTGCAGTGGAAACTCGTGCTAGAAGTGGTCACATGACCCTTGTAATAATCATAGTGATGATGATGATGATGATGATGATGATGAGGATGATGATAATAGTGATAATCACAAAACCAAAAACCAAAACTACTATTATTACAGTGCTGTATAAACCTCTTTACTCACCCTTAATACCATCCCACAACCCTCCTTCCTTCCCATTAAACCACCAAAATACCCTCCCTTTCAAAACACATCACTTCCCTCCCATCAGACCCTCTCAGCCACCATCCCACACAAGCCTCCCTTCCTATCAATCCCACCACGAGCCCCTGCCTTTCAAACCACCTCCCCCAACACCATCTCCCACCACACCACCTCCACCCTGAAAACCCTCACAAACCATCCCCCCCAACCAACCAACCTTCCATCCCCCCCCCCCCCCAACCAACCAACCAACCAACCATTCACCCCCCCTCCAACCAACCAACCATCCATCCCTCTAACCAACCATCCATCCCCCCAACCAACCAACCAACCGTTTATCCCAAACAACCAACCAACCATTCATCCCCCCCCCCCAACCAACCAACCATCCCCCCAACCAACCAACCATCCCCCTAGCCATCCATCCCCCCAACCAACCAGCCAACCATCCCCCCCAACCAGCCAACCAACCAACCATCCCCCCAACCAACCAACCAACCAACCAACCAACCGTTTATCCCAAACAACCAACCAACCATTCATCCCCCCCCCCCCAACCAACCAACCATCCCCCCCCAACCAGCCAACCAACCAACCATCCCCCCCCCCAACCAACCAGCCAACCATCCCCCCCAACCAGCCAACCATCCATCCATCCCTCCAACCAACCAACCATCCATCCCTCTAACCAACCATCCATCCCCCCAACCAGCCAACCATCCCCCCCAACCAGCCATCCATCCCCTCAGCCATCCATCCCCCCAATCAACCAACCAACCATCCCCCCCCAACCAGCCAACCACCCCCCCCCAACCAACCAACCAACCAACCAGGGGCAATGGTGGTCCATGCGTCTGACACACCTCCTGCACACCCTGCAGTGATGGGCGCGTGGAGGTCGGTATGTCTCGCACTTCATACACACTGTCCAGCCGTTGTCCTGAGGGGGTGGGTGTGATGATGATGATGATGATAGTTGTGGAGGAGGTGAGGTGGTGGGGGGAAAGATGATGATGGTAGTTATGGTGGTGGTGATGATGATAGTCGTTTTTTGTTCTGAAGAAAGTAGTGGTGCTTTAGTGGAGGGAGGGCTGGTTTTGTTGAGAGAGAAAGATTGAATGATGCAAGAGACGAGTTTGGTGGAAAAAAGGAAGTGGGGAAATGGTTAAGTGGAGGGAATGGGGGTGGTTAAATAGAAAAGAGGTGGTTTGTTAGAAGGAATGAAGAAAAAAAGTTTGGGAGGGATGAGTAATGAACAGTGGTTTTTGGTGAAGGTTGAGAGATTATCAACAGACAAACCCTCACTCTTACCCTTTCTTAACGTCATCATCAATCTTGTATCCCGAAGAACCCCTCTTCCTCTCCTCTTCTCCCTGACTATTCTGAACCTCCATCTGTTCCCCCTTCTTTCCTTTTTCATCTTTCCTTCTTTTCCCCTCACCTCTCCTTTCATCCTTACCCTCCCCCTTCTTCGTTTCATCCTTCTCTCCTCCCTCTTTCTCCCATCCCTCCCTCCCTTCCCTCCCACCTTGATGGTCTTCTGGCCGGAGTTCAGGTCGGAGAAGTCGAGACTGGTGCGAGGCAGGGGCACCACTCCTGGATCGGTCAGCACTGACCTGCCATCGTGGTAAGATTAATAATAATAAAATAAAAACAAAAATAGGAACAAAAATAATAATAATAATAACAAAAATAATAATAATAATAATAAAAATAATAATAATATCTAAAACATCCATAGGAAGACAAGCAGAGAAGGGGTGCATGAGTGGTGAAAGATAGTGGGTGAGAAGAGAAGAACAAACATATTTCACAAATAGAAGATAACACAGGCCTAATGATGTGCACAAAAATCCATAAATAATAAATAAATAGGTTATTTTCCATCTATTTATTTGCTGAATCTTAAAATATAATCCCTTTTTACAAATCACCCTTCATGAAAAATAATAGAAATAATAGATGAATGATGAATGAATTCGAAATGTGAAATGATTGAGTGAATGATGGATGAATTCGAAATGAAAGAGTACCTGGCGTGTGAGACGATGACAGCGAAGATGATCAAGTTGAAGACCACCACATTGGCAGCCCCTGCCAGTCTGTATGTGTGTGTCTTGCATGATTGGATGGTCATAATTAACCAATTATAAGAAATAATTAAAATTTATTGTTTATAATGTTTGCTTGACAATATATAAGCAAAGGGGAGGGATACTGCTATCTTATTTTGGTGAATTAAAGGGTGCTCAAAAGAAAAATGGATGCATGATACATAGTCTCTTCCTTTTATTTGGTGTGGTGGTTGTCCCAAGTGAAGCTGCAGCAATGGCTTTTCCAATGCAATTATTCCCCAGACCAATGGTAGAAAATAATGGAGAGGAAAGATAATCCCAGTAGACCGGGTCTCAGATCGAACCATCATCATGCGAATCATAATAATAAGCAAGACGATATTTGCTTTTGCGTACCCTTCAATCTGGACTCAGTTTGCCAGAAAAAGACAGTTTTCACCAAAAGTTACAATCTGCCATCGCCATTATACCAACCACAGAAAAACTATTTGTATGCGGGGACTGGAACGAACATATTGGTTGTGATTCCAGTGGTTACAGAGAGGTCCATGGCGGGCATGCAATAGGTAAGCGCAACACTGAAAGTGAAAGAGTCTAGGAGTTTGCGGTGGCAAACGAGCTACTAGTCGGAAACTCTTGCTTCAAGAAGAAGCCTCGCCACCTGGTGACCTACAGATCAGGACCGGTCCAAACCCAGATAGACCTCATTCTGTTGCGACGAGCTTCCAGAAAAAAAGTTTTAAATATGACAGATTTTCACAATGAAGAACGTGGTGCTCAACATAAAATGGTTGTTGCAGACTTGAAGTTTAAGACTTAAAGTTTAAGTCTTAAACTATGAGGCTAGTCACTAGTGACATACAATAATTGGGTATTAATGCATGAAGCTCAAGTTTTGAAATATAATTTTTGATAAAATCATTCTGTAAAAGTGAACTGACGTATCGGTCATGGTGGCCATGATGATGTGCACAACTACGACATAGTCTGCGTAGAAGAGGGCTCCGTAGACTATGATGATGCAGACGATTCCGCACGGATCCAAACGGAAAACCATCGTCTCATTTATTTCATGGCAATCCTGAAGAATTTAAGGTGGAAAGAAGCACTGTTTGTGACCATTTCGATCTAATATTATTCTTTGCCTTTCAAATACTTTTAAATTTGTCTCACTAAACGTCACAACGTCTTATTAAATTCAATTCAAATTAACTATTCAATATTTATACTATATATTCTATTATTATAAAGTTTAAAATACATAATTATAGTCCAGTTGAAAAAACTATGAAAAGAACACTTAATCTCTAAAACAAACTGTGTTTTCAATCTAAGTACTTTATCGGCTTTATTCCATGAAAGGGTCATCTGTCAAAAGCCGAATGCGAAAGTGGTTGCTTTGAGTCTTAGTACACAAGAGCGGCAAATTGCTGCAAATCCCGGAGGTCTTACCCAGCATGGAGGGCAATCTTGGTGGGGTACTGGGATCTGGATCTCCCCACTTAAAAAAATATTCGAATATTAAAGTTTTAAAAAAATAATTTTGTTTTAGACAGCTGTCACTATAACTAAACATACTCGCAATGTATTAATATATATAACTATATCTCTCTTTAAATTTGATTAGCCAAAACGTAACCTGCAATGCAGTAGGGCCGTATCGTTGGCAGGAAGACTGAAGAGGTAACAGAGGCTTCTTTGGATTAGTGGTAGAGCTGGAATGTCTCATTTCCCTTACACACTGCTCTTGGGTCTGTTTTAAGTATTGTTTCTTGACTCATTTATTTATTAAAAAATTAATAAACTGATTAACATTTTTTGGTTCTCATATCTTGAATTTTTTGTTTTGTTTTTGGCAATCGAATGCTAGGTGCGTTTTATACATGGTGTTTACAGTTGCGTTTCAACGTCATGACGAGGTTTAAATGGAATAAGTATTTAACTTTTCTGCAGCAGAACAATCTAGTATCCGGGTAAGTGTCGATCTTTTGGGTGGGTTTTGAGGGTTTCCACCAGTGTGTTGCTGCTGTATCTTTCAATAAAATTGTTTTGTGTGTTGGTTTTAATTGTTAAAGTTGTATTAATGTTGCATCCTTTTTGTTGCTAGTGAGTGTCGTTTTATTTAGTTTGGGCTACTTTTTAAAAAGTTTTGTTTTTGATGCTTTTCAGTGTTTTTTTGCTGTTATCTATTAGGAGGTTTTTGTCATTTGATTTGTTGTGTAACACTGTGCATGTTAAAAAATAAATTTCAAAAAATACTAATAAAAAAAAAAAAATCCAAGATCAAAGCAAGGAAGAAATAGAGGTAAGCCTGTGTGAAGTTAGACAGACCTTGAAGAAAAAACTTTGAATAAAGTATAGATAAAAACTAAAAATTAAAAAATGAATTTTGAGTACTTTACAATTATATTCTTTGAAAAGTACTATTAAAGAAATTTCATAAAAAACTTTACAATAATTTTTTCCCAAATATTTATATAAATCAATAAAACAAATAAATAACCAGTGCATCACAACACAATCAGCACCTGAGCGTTCAATTTGCCGGCATTTTATCATGGAAAGTATTTTTCTTAATTATAAAACTGCTTTCTTTTTCTCCAATTTTTAGAATTTTTGTTTTTTATGTGAATTTTTTTCTCCCAAATAATTAATAATTATTTTTATTTTGTTAAGCGTCTGTTTCTAATTACATCTCCGTTTTTTACTTTCTCGAGGCTTTCATGTATCTGTTTCTTATTTTATATCAAACAAATCTTTTTAGTTTCTTTGTATGTTTGTTCTCATAAGGTATTTCTGTCTTTTTGTATTTAACCTTGTTTTTTCTGTGTATCTTTTTTAAATATGTATTAATGTATGTTTTGATCCTTTGTTGTGTTTTTAGATGTTTGTATGTTCATGTGTTTGTTTGTATTCTCATGTTTTAGTTTGTATGTTTTTTTTGTTCATGTGTTATGTTGTTTTGATGTGTTTTTATTTTTTATGTGTTTGTGTGTTTATATCTTCTTGTGAGCAGTGTTATTTTCGTTTCATAAAATAATTATAGTTTTTATTTCAGTTTAGTTTTGGAATTAATTATAGTTTTTATTTTCGTTTTCGTTTTGAAAATAATTAAAGTTTTTCTTTTCGTTTCAGTTTTGAAAATAATTAAAGTTTTTATTTTCATTTTAGTTTTTAAAATATATTAGTTTACAATTTTAAAAACTATTATTTTATTTCTAAAAAAATTAATTGTTCATAATATGAAACTGTAAAATAGAACAGTATATTAACAACTAATGAGTTTTTAAAATTAGCAGTCAATTGAAATATTAAATGAATTGATTACGTAAATTATTGAGTACTAACAAATTTGAAATATAATAAAAAATTAACGATTAAAATAAGTGATAATTTAATTCACAAAACGAAGCGTTTATAAAATAACGTTTTATAAATGGCGCTATTTTTATAAAGCCCAAAGATAATGTTTTTAACATAGACATATATTTTTGTCTAAATTATTCATTTGCATATTATGGCATATCATAAAAATTTACTTAATTTTAATTTTGAATATAATTCTAGTTTTTATCTAAATTACTCATTTGCATATTATGGCAAATCATAAAAATTTATTCAATTTTCGTTTTGAAAATAATTATAGTTTTTATCTAAATTACTCATTTGCATTTATGGCATATCATAAAAATTTATTCAATTTTAGTTTTGAAAATAATTATAGTTTTTATTTCAATATCGATTTTGGAAATAATTATAGTTTTTATTTCCGTTTTCGTGGAACAATTATTCAGAATTGTCGTTTTCATTTTCGTTTACGTTACGAAAATAACACTGTTTGTGAGTTGCACAGCCTTGCAATTTAAATGTGTTTTCAGGCTTGCTTCTTTATGCGAATTTTAATGTTATTACCCTAATAACTGGTGATTTTGTGTGTGCATGTGTGTGTTTGTTTGGGTTTGTGTTTTACGTGTTTTTTGTGATCAGCAGTCATGAAAACATCTTAAGACATCACTTACTACTTCAAAGGGTGTAAAGACAATCAGCATCATCACCGCCACCATCATCGTCATCGTCACCACTGCCACCATCGTCATCATCATCATCATCATCACAACCGTCATCATAGTTTTCATTATCATCATCATAACCGTCATCATAGTTTTCATCATCATCATCAACACCACCACCATCATCATAATCATCATCATCATAATAGCTCTTTTATTCAATATAACTTCAAAGCATATTTTTCCATTTCTTCATCCATCGTTTTTTGATTACTTTCCATAATTTCACCCAGTTTTTTATTTCTGTCTTCACGCCCATTGAAAAATAATAATTTTTTTATTATTTAATTTTTTTATAATATGTGTTTTAAGTCATATATTATACTTTTATATATATGTGAATCTTTCATTCTATATAATGTTAATTGTGTGTCCGTCTGTGTGTGTGTGTGTGTGTGTGTGTGTGTGTGTGTGTGTTTGTGTGTGTGTGTGTGTGTGTGTGTGTGTGTGTGTGTGTGTGTGTGTGTGTGTGTGTGTGTGTGTGTGTGTGTGTGTGTGTGTGTGTGTGTGTGTGTGTGTGTGTGTGTGTGTGTGTGTGTGTGTGTGTGTGTGTGTGTGTGTGTGTGTGTGTGTGTGTGTGTGTGTGTGTGTGTGTGTGTGTGTGTGTGTGTGCTCACATATAAAACAAGGCGCATGATCCGGACAGGCATTTAGAGGTAGTGAGTTAATGGCAGGTTGGTGTGTGTTGAGGGAGTAATTGCTTGCACTTTAAGATTTTAGAGACTGCATAAAGCTACATCAAATTTCATTAGACTGCATAGAATTTCATTAGACTACATAAGAATGCATTAATCTGCATAAAATTTAATAAACGGACAATAAGGTTGTTGTTGAGATACTTGCTTGTTGGACGCATTCGTTCTTGCTTCCTCGAAAGTGAGTCTTACATTTTTTGCTGATTTGAATAGTTTTGAAACTTATGAATAACTTAAGTTAAATTAATCTTCGTTGAGTGAGTTTCTGGATGAGAAAAGCTTTTCTGTCTCAGCACCGTTTCTAATCCTGACGCATTAGGCCTTTGAAGTCTGCTCTCATGCGATTGTTGCGATGAGACTGAACAATTTGAATGGGACTTCAAATAAAACTCACTACCATCTAGACCTTGGAGTCGATTTGGATAACTCGACCCAAAATCAATTTGGTCTATCTTGTCAAGTCGAGTTTAGTTAGAGCTACCGTCAAATTTTGTTTGCAAAGTTTAAATCAATATAATTTTAAATTTATTTGATTGATAAATAAGATAAAAAATAAATTTATTTGATTGATTGGTGGATTGTAGTCGACTTAAACATTCAAAACTCATGTGTTTGAATTCAAATACTAGAAAAAAATAAAAAAACAGTTTAAAAATCATATTAACGTTTAGTTTTTTCAATTCATAAATAATTCATGTTCGTGTTAAATGTTTATGCATTGTGAAACAAAGTGGAAACAAAGCTACAAAGTGCGCCAATGTTAAACCATTGATTAAATTAAATTATTGATTAAACTTGATGATTCTCCGATGGAATGTTGGAAAAACCAACAAAAGAATTTACATTTTCAAGCTTATTAGCTAGGGGCTATTTAACAATATCAGCATCTAGTTTACTAGTTGAATGCATGTTTTCCACCAACTCATCTTCTAGCCCATGTGAACACTTTTACTCAATTTTCAGATAACTTTTTCCCCTATTTCATCACTGACACCAGCCATGCGTGCCTTGATTGCTAAATAGAAAACACATTTCACTGAAAAAATGCAAATTGAAACTAGATTCTTATGTACTTTTGTCAACTACCGTAAAACACAATGTATAAAACGCACTTTTTGTTTCTTATTTTGTTCTAAAAGTTTTCCAATGACGCGAATTTTCAAAGAAAATTGTGGAAACTTCTGATTTAACATGCTAGTTTTAGATTTTTTTCTTTTTTTTGGCATTGAAGAAACAGGTGCGCCTTATACATGTAATTTTAGAGAATTTGAAAAAAATTTCATAAATCTTACATTTATTTAGTGTGTGTGTACGTGTGTGTGTGTGTGTGTGTGTGTGTGTACGTGTGTGTGTGTGTGTGTGTGTGTACGAGTGTGTGTGTGTTTTTTTGTTTGCTCTGAGACGATTGAGGTGGATTGTTTTGTGAAGTAGAATGAAAAATTTTTAATTGTGGAAGCATTTTCACGAAACAGCTGTTTCTACCACACTACTATCAATACCACTAACAACACAACTGCTAGTAGAACCATCAAAATCAACATACAATTTATATGCCATATAAAATCCATAAGGGGGTTTTTGAATAAGGGATCACTGGAAGGGTTCATCGGGACATGTGGTCTTCTCCCCCATCAGAGCTCAAATGAATTCATATTATCTTAAAAATTTGTAGCATATTGGATACCAACTTAAAATACTTGTTATTTTTTATTTACTTTCAAATGTGCCCTTATGAAACGGCATTATGAGGAAAATCAGACACATTCAGAAGATGTTAACAAGTTGTCGTGTCATAACTTGTTATATAAAGTGGAACTCGCAATGCAAAGCGCTGAAACGACAGCCCATAAACCAAAAAAACAAACCTAATGTTATTTCAAACAGTTGCTATGATATTCAATCCAGCGGTTAATTTTAGCTGATGAAACCTAGGTTCATAAAATGCACACTGCAGTGACCACTGTGTGAGGCTAGTGACAGTCTGGAACGATGTTGTCTGATAAGAATAGCAAATAGTTTAACTCAAACTTGAGACTTATGGTTACAAACCATGGAAGTGTCTAGCTAGGATGAATATTGATTTTGCTCAGTTTGTTCTCGTCTATTTATCCAAACAAAACTCTATAAAAGAGTCATAGTTTCTTAGGAAGCAAAAAACAAATGAATAGAAAACAAGAGATGCTTCAAAAAATCTCCGTCATTTGAAGCTCAGTCCGTAAAACAAACTTGATCTTAGGCACTTTTCACGGCAGTCTCTTCGAGGAAGCTGTGGCCAATTCTGCCGAAGTGAACTTTTCAACCCCACGATTATGAGATAGACCTGCAACATTAATCAGCATCCCAACAGACATTCCAGAAGCATACTGTAAGAAAGTTTGATCATTCCATTTCTAGACCCCTCGTTGCAGCAGCTTAGAGAGTTGTTCACGACAGGACAAGACTTAGATAAAACTCGTTCGAGCTACATATTAGATGACCTTCCTTCAACATGAAGATTCCGAACAGCTTTGGTTTTTTGGTCTGAAACCAGCTCTATAGCACGCTTCAATCAAACAATAGTTTAAAAAGATAAATGGATGATGATGATGATGACTGTGATGATGCTGAAGATGATGATAATGGTAATGATGGTAGGGACGAACAATTTTAAAACTAACCTTCTATGTTGTTTATGTCTGGAAAGATCAAAAGTCGATTAAATATGTTTGCTTCACTATCACCACCTCATCATCATCATCATCATCACCACTTCATCGTCATCATCATCACGACGTCATCATCACCATCATCATCATCTCCTCGCTAACCTATTTTGTCTGTTTTGCACATATTTTTGTCTTATTCACCTTTATAATTATATAAAAAAAATTTCAATAAAATACATCGACAAATATTATTAACGTGGCGTTATCCCGGACGAGCTTCCAGGCCAAATTTTACTTTTGTTTTTAATTATTTTTCATTTCATTTGTTTACCTTTCAGTCCAATTATTTTAGAAAATATTAAATTTTTTTCTGAAACGATTATGGGCCATTTAATATATATTTTTAGAACTCTTTCATCAGACCATTTACTAAATGTTTTCCGCACTTTTCATTTGCGATGAAAAAGACGCCTTGTGAAGTTCCGAGCGTGTTTTTTTACTGTTTACAACTTTCATGATTATTTCGCATTAGTTTTACAGTTGTTAAAATTTTAATTTTGTTTTGTTAATTAACTAATATAATTTAATATTCTATTTTAACCTTTTAACCTACTCCATGTTTGAGTGCTGTTAGCACGTCGACATGAGTTGACATTCGTCTTCTCATGTTTTCTTCTTGCTTTCACGTGGCGCTTCCTCAATCCTCTCCTCGTTAGTTACTAGGCGATCGCAGGAATCGAACTCACGACATATGGGGTGACATATCGGTGGCTTAACCGTTAAAGCATTGGCAATAAAGATAATCGCCATAACATAGAATTCACTTAATTGTTCTGGATTATATAAATTAAGCCTATTTTACAACTTTTAGGATTATGTATTTATTTGTTTAAAACAATTTACCAATTAGATTTAACATTTTTTTCTCATTATTTTCATTTTTATTTTCTTCACCTTCCCCTTCCTTCCTTTTTCCTCTTGCCACCCCTTTCCTCCCTCATCTTCCTTTCGTCCCTCCTCCTCCAATCAACTCTTCTTTCCAACACTTCATTGGAAACCTCCCACTTTCCACACACAATTTCTTTAACACGCCATTTCCACTCTCTCCACTCAATGTCTCTCTTCTGTCTCAAATCACTTCTAGCACCCTCTTTTTAACCACTTTCTCTCTCTAGTTCCCTTCTCCTTCAAACAATTTTTTTTCAGATCTTTCTTAATTTTTCATCTAAATTCTCTTTTTCTAAAACGCATTTGTCTTTTCTGAAAAGCAATCGCATCAACAGTTTTTTCTCAACACTTCCTCATTACTGTCTCTTTTTTTTAACTTCTCCTCAGCTCCCCCAACATCCCCAACACTTTCCCACACCCTTTAACACCCTCTCCCTTCAACCTTCTCCGAAATCCCCCAATACAACCAATCATTCCCAACATTACTCAAAACTCTTTTACATTTTCCCTAACATCCCCAACACTCGCCAACACCAATTAATACCTTTCCTCAACACGTCTAACACCTTCTAACACCTTTATCCAAAATTTCACAAAACAATTTTACCCAACACCCCTAACGCTTCCAACACTTTTTACAACTTTTCCAGCATTTCTAAAACTTCTCATTCCAACTCTACTTACTTCCCAACACTTCCCCCAACACCCCCATCACTACTTAAAACATGTTGTCAACTCTTCCAGCACCCACAACATTTTCCCAAATTTCTCAACATTCCCAACACTTATCAACACTTTTCTCCAACTTCTCCAACAACTCTTCCAATACTCCCAACACACTCCAACACCTCCACAAACATTCTAACACCTCCACTAACACTCCCAACACATTCCAACACTTCCACCAACACTCTAACACCTTCACTAACACTCCCAACACACTCCAACACCTCCACTAACACTCGCAACACACTGCAACACCTTCACTAACACTCCCAGCCCACTCCAACACCTCCACCAACACCTCCACCAACACTCCCAACACCTTCACTAACACTCCCAGCCCACTCCAACACCTCCACCAACACTCCCAACACCTCCACCAACACTCCCAACACCTCCACTAACACCTCCACTAACACCTCCACCAACACCTCCAACAACACTCCAACACCTCCACCAACACCTCCACTAACACTCCCAACACACTCCAACACCTCCACCAACACCTCCACCAACACCTCCACCAACACCTCCTCCAACACACTCCAACACCTCCACCAACACCTCCACCAACACCTCCACCAACACCTCCACCAACACCTCCACCAACACCTCCTCCAACACTCCCAAAACCTCCTCCAACACTCCCAACACCTGCCTTCAACGTATTGATTCGTACACACAGCAGTTCTCACACACTGCCTTCACTCTCTCTCGCCTTTGCCATTCCTATAAACATTCACTCCTACTTGCTGGTGCTTTATGCATTTCAAATATTTATAAATATTTATGAATAAAAGTGAGAAAAATATAAATAAACCATTATGAAATTATTCGATTATTTCGACAATTCTCTATAATCTTTTAAGATTTATAAATTGTTTTCTGGTGTTTAAAAGCTTTTAGTAAGTTTTCCTTTGTTTTTGTCAATCTTCTCTGTAATCTTTGAACCACGCATATTAACTTCCAATACTTTGTATAATGCTATTTTTACTTTTATTATTTTGTAAAAAAAATTTTTATTCAATTCTTTCGGTTTTTCAGTAGATTTTAGAACTTTGTAAACTTTGAAAAAAATTAAACTTTTCCGTTATACTTTGTTATTTAAGTTTTTTTAATATAAATAAACTAAATTTTTTAAATATTTTTTTAAAGTTTTTTTAAAAAACAAAAATATTTCCAAAGCAGAATTGGTAAAGTAGAAAAGTGTGTTACTCAGTTGTTGCGAGTTTTTTTTCTTCAAAAAGAACGTGCTGAAAAATTCCATTCCGAAAATTGAATTTTCCCAAAAAAGGGCAAGCAAATCTGCAAAACTAATAAAAAAGATCTAAAGAAAAAAAAGAGAAAAAAATCTGGAAGGGAGCGTAATTTGAAAATACCGAGATGTAAACTGTGACAAAATTCGCTTTTATTTTTCTTTAAAATTTTCTAAGTTATTTTTTAAGTAAAGAAGTCTTCTCATTTGTTTCAATCTTATTTATTCCAATTTATTTCATGTTTATTATTTATTATTTCTTCATTTAATATTCATTTTAACTTTACAGACTTTAGTTTTCTTTGTCCACATTTCCATGACAAATAATTATTATTCTTGGAGAGCACTGGAATCTCACGGAATTGAACGCCCATCAATCATCTTGCACTGCTATCCAGACGAACTTTGTAAATTGAAAACTACTATCACATCCTCCATTCCTATAATCATTATCATCAATATTTTAATCTTTAATCTCATTACTATTATCACTTCGACTACTATCAAAAACAGTAAGACCAAAACTACTGCCGCCTCAGCACCACTGTAAATACCTATGCGGCATAGGCTATGTCTCAACTAACAAACATTTTACCTAGAGACCGACCGAAATTCGGTTCGGTTTCGGTTTCGGCGCCGAAATTGCAAATTTTCTTAGTTTCGGCCATTTTTCGGTTTCGGCCGAATCTAATTTTACAATTTCGGCAATTTTTCGGTTTCGGGCGAAAATAATTTAGTCATTTCGGCCGAAATGGATCTCATATTTACCGAAAAACCGAAACTTTTATATCTGTATTCTCAATCGAACTATTAAGTTCGGATTCGATTCTCTATTAGATATCTATTAGTTATCGCGGTTGATTGATTTATGGGTGTCCTCAGACTAATTATTCGAATAACATATACAAGCATCTGGAACAACAATCATTTATTTGAAATTTAAGTAATTGGCATACGTTCAATGATGATATTTAACAAAACTTTTTTCAAGCAAATTCTATTTCTTAAAACATTTGTTTAAAAAAATGTTATTGTCAAAAGTAAGTATCTGTATATCCTCAATCGAATTTGAATTATTAAGTTTGGGTTCGATTCTCATTTCTATTAGATAACTATTAGATGTGATGGGAAAGTTAAATGCATCTTTGGCAATGATCCAGAGGGTCGATTTATTAGAGGTACACACACACACACACACACTAACACACAAACACACACACACACACACACACACATACACACACACACACACACACACACACACACACACACACACACACACACACACACACACACACACACACACACACACACACACACACACACACACACACACACACACACACACACACACACACACACATTATTCGAATAAGATATACAAGCATGTGGAATTCTAGATATCCATGCTTTGAAAAATTCTATATATAAGTCGAAAGAACGAGAAGATTTGGCTTCGATTAATTAATTCAAAAATAAATTGTGAGAATGTCGTTGAATCCTATTTGGAAGTTTTTTACAATATGTCAGTCTGACCAAAGCAAAGCCTGTCAACAACAATAAATTTTATTTTTTGGCTTAAAATATACGCTTGTTTGGATTTACTTATTAAACTGGCATTGTCATCGTTAAATACTATTTTTTCATTTTTAATAAAAGTTGGAAAAAATTTCGGTTTCGGCTTTGGTTTCGGCCGAAAATCTGATTACAATTTCGGTTTAATTTCGGTTTCGGCCGAAAATTGATATTCAATTTCGGCTCAATTTCGGTTTCGGCCGAAAATGAGATTTTAATTTCGGCCTAATTTCGGTTTCGGCCGAAATAAAAATATCTGTTTCGGTCGGTCTCTAATTTTACCACAACCACAATTACTATCACAACCACGACCACAAAACTAATCAAAGCTACTATCACAACTACTACCACAACACTAACCACAACTACTACCCCAACACAAACCACAACTACTACCACAACACAAACCACAACTACTACCACAACACTAACCACAACACTAACCACAATTACTACCACAACACTTACCACAACTACTACCACAACACCAACCAAAACACAAACCACAACTATTACCACAACACAAACCACAACTACTACCACAACACAAACCACAACTACTACTACAACACAAACCACAACTACTACCAAAACACAAACCACAACTACTACCACAACACAAACCACAACTACTATCCGCACCTCCACCATGCACCACCACCATGCACCACCACCATGCACCACCACCATGCACCACCACCATGCACCACCACCATGCACCACCACCATGCACCACCACCATGCACCACCACCATGCACCACCACCATGCACCACCACCATGCACCACCACCATGCACCACCACCAAGCACCACCACCATGCACCACCACCATGCACCACCACCAAGCACCGGCCCACACCGAACCACGAGCACTCCAAGATGACAACAGCCCTCGTGAGGTTATTATGATGCAGTATTGGAGCTACGAGAGAGCTCTGCTTAGACAATAAGAGATATTCTGTGTGTGTGTGTGTTTGTGTGTGTGTGTGTGTGTGTGTGTGTGTGTGTGTGTGTCTGTGTGTGTGTGTGTATGTGTATGTGTGTGTGTGTGTGTGTGTGTGTGTGTGTGTGTGTGTGTGTGTGTGTGTGTGTGTGTGTGTGTGTGTGTGTGTGTGTGTGTGTGTGTGTGTGTGTGTGTGTGTGTGTGTGTGTGTGTGTGTGTGTGTGTGTGTGTGTGTGTGTGTGTTTATATAATTAAGTTTTGTTTGTATATGTCTGCATCGGTATATATTTATTACAAAGTTCATCTTCTTTGAATAAAAACACATAAATATGCATTCCTTATCAAATGCATCCACCCATTCTGGAATTTTTAGGGCTTAAATATGTATGAAGGAACCCCAAAGTGCTACAACCCAATCTGGAATGTTTGGTAATTTAATATGCATAAGTGGCCCACAAATTCAAACTACGACTGATTTTGAAGATGGCGAAACGCATTGTACACATCACTGCATATCTGAGTCCTGCCCTGCCACTCAAGTCCAAAATGAACTTTGTGAACACTGTTAATACCTCATCGAGAACCTCTGTTTGCTTTGGTTGAATGCTTTTGGAGTCTTTCGGATGGGACCATTCACGGTGGAGTTGTTTCAAGCTTTGTTCTTCGTTGTGAAGGCAACGTCCTGACCCAGTAGGACACCAAGGGGGTTGGGGTGATGCTTCGATGAGTGGAAAATCGTGTGAATTCAAATGTGGACTTCATTTTTTTATATGAAACTATTCAGAGCGGCTTTGGGGCAGATTAAAAACAAATCAAAATAGAAACTGTAAAGTGGTTGGCTGTGATGTTTTATGGGGTTTTCCTTCAAGACTTCATAACGCCATGGTCCAAATCGATTTTCGCCCATTGACCCTTTGTCGATTGGTCCTAACTTCCCATCACAACCAGTCTTCAAATGTTAAATTAAACTAGTTAGTAGCGTCTTAGAATCATGAATTTTTTCTTAAGTTTCTTAGGGTGTGCTATGGCTTGGTGGGAAAGTAAAGCAAGTGGTTCGCAAGACTTGTCGACCAAAAGAATCAATGATGGAGTTTTACTTCCCCAAGAAATTTTGCAGAAAAGAAAAACTCAGACTGAGGGATTTATCCTGAGAAGCTCCACTCTATCCCAATGCAGATGTTTTTCAATTTTCTCCCTGCTCCCAACAGTGAACAAACTACCCTCTAGAGAACCTCCTTCCCAACTACTATGTGCAAATACTTTCTTTATTTCGAAAACCCTCTCCAAATCGTACAATTCCACGCGTACACACAAACACACGACAAACACACACAAAAGGACAAGAAGACAATATTGATATACGCGACGTACACACAAACATCAATACACCTTCTGACGATTGCCTCGAGTTATTGAACCGTTTGCCGAAGTTCTCTTTCATCAACGCCACCAAAACCACTTCCCCATCCATACGTCATCGCACTCTGATGCGCATACATAGATAAAACAACAAACAAACACACATAAAAACACACACATAAAAACACACACATAAAAACACACACATAAAAACCCACACATAAAAACACACACATAAAAACACACACATAAAAACACACACATAAAAACACACACATAAAAATAAACACATGCAAAAACATAAACAAACACACACACATAACAATAATGATTTAAAGATCTTCTAATTGGATTATTTGTTTTAACAAAAACAACACGTGATAGAGGTTGAGGGTGGTGCTGATAACGATGAAAATGGTGCTTCAATAGTTCTCTCTTGCGTTCACTCCCACTTCAAGCGGTCTTCCTATATTAAAAACTATTCAAAGAACAACAAACCATTAATTTATTATTATTAATATTGTTTATATTGTTTATATTGTTATTATTATTACTTAAAAATATTGTTTGCAAACAAAAATGGTAGTAAGACAAAGCAACAAATATAAATTCATGATAAAAACAAATAATAATAATTATTATTATTAAAACGAAGAATATTAATAATAACGAAGAATAGTAATATTAATAACGATTAACAACAACAACAATAATAATGATAACAAGGTTAACTTGTGGCATTCCTCAATACAGACTGCCTCCATTAATAGTTTCTCAAATGACGTCACTGACTGTAAACAATGTAATCTTCATAATAAAAACAATAATAATAATAAATATAGAAAATAATAATGAAAATAGAAAATAATAATAAATATAGGAAATAATAATAAATATAGGAAAAAATAATAAATATAGGAAATAATAAATATAGGAAATAATAATAAATATAGGAAAGTTTAAAAAAAATAATATAGGAAACAATAATAAATAGATAATAATAATAAAGTACAGATACTAAAGATATTGTTATTAGAATGAGATATAATTTATTCTTAATATTAATATGAAAAAAATGTGCACTAACAATGATAATAAACAGCCTTATTATATAGGTATCCTTTCAATTGTTCAGAATCTTAAGTCTTCTCTAAATCAAATTTAAAATAGAATTATAAAAAAGATATATCTCAAACATTTATCATTATAACAATTAATAAAAATAATTATTTTTTATTTTCATTATTATTGTTTATTTTATCTTCAATAACATTATTGAGGAGCTTCTATTGTTCGAAAGGATGACGTTGTTAGAGGAACCATTATTGGAGGCAGTCTGAAAGTTATTTTCATTATCATTATTAATATGCTTATTATTATTAACGTTATTATTATGCTTATTATCATTATCGTTATTATTATGCTTATTATTATTATCGTTATAATTATGTATAGTTATATTATTATTCCTTATAAAATAAGGATTGTTTTTATAGTTTTTGGTTACGTCACAGAGTTCCATAGAACATATACTTCAAGTAACTACTGTAAGCCATGTAAATAGTTTTGATTCATTGCTGAAGTAGTAATAGTAATAGAAGTTGTAGTTGTAGTAGTAGTAGTAGTAGTAGTAGTAGTAGTAGTAGTAGTAGTAGTAGTAGTAGTAGTAGTAGTTGTAGTAGTAGTAGTAGTATTAATAGTAGTAGTAGTAGTAGTAGTAGTAGTAGTAGTAGTAGTAGTAGTAGTAGTAGTAGTAGTAGTAGTAGTAGTAGTAGTAGTAGTTGTAGTAGTAGTAGTAGTAGTAGTAGTAGTAGTAGTAGTAGTAGTAGTAGTAGTAGTAGTATTAGTAGTAGTAGTAGTTGTAATAAAAGTTATAGTAGTAGTAGTAGTAGTAGTATTAGTAGTAGTAGTAGTAGTAGTAATAGTAGTAGTAGTAGTAGTAGTAGTAGTAGTAGTAGTAGTCGTAGTAGTAGTAGTAGTAGTAGTAGTAGTAGTAGTAGTAGTAGTAGTAGTAGTAGTAGTAGTATTAGTAGTAGTAGTAGTAGTAGTAGTAGTAGAAGTAGTAGTAGTGGTAGAAGTAGTAGTAGAAGAAGTATATTAATATTTTCATACACACTTTTATAGAAATTATGTTATATTTTCTTGATGTCACGTGTCCAGCATACTGAGACACATTTGGAGTCTCAGAGCGTCACAGCATTTGAAAAATAACTTTTATAACGTCAAAATAGATTTATAAAAAAAATCTCTTTTTTAACATTTCAGTTTTAGAAATGTACTTTTTTATTTTAAAGTTTGAATAATTTCAAAATTGTTCAAAACACTTAAAACACTTGTGTATACAGTGAATACTATACACAGCATTTATATATTATTAAAGAACTCAAAACACTTATTTGTAAGAATTTTATTGATTTAGTATGAGCAACATTAATTTAATATTAAATAAATTATATCAATTTATTTTTAAAATTTCTTTATAATTCACTAAATTATTTATTTTTTCCAGGCTCAAGAAGAGAGTCCCTATTCTTGGATTTAACAGACTTTGATCCCTCATCCAGTCATCCATCAGCCTCTCACCTTCCCATCCACCCATTCACCAATCATATAACCACTTTGAAAATTCAATCATCAACTTTTATTTACCAATACTTCAATCCAACGAATCTTTTTTCACCTCCCTCTTCATCCACCCACCCACCCACTCCAACCCATCTTTTCACCCCATTCTGCAATCATCAATCATTTCATTATCCACCCTTGCTTGCTTCTCTCCTGTCTATCCCAAAATGGACAGACCACAATTCCACGTCAGAAATATTTGTCTAGTCATGCTAGGTGAGTTTCTGTGATGGTATTCAAATTTTAGTGTTACAATAACTATAGAATTATTTTTAAAGGTTGTGCGACAAAAAATAATTAATGAGCAATGTCCATGCGTGAAATCGACAAGTAGTTTGCAATCTTCGAGCAATAAAAATAGTGTCAGAGAAGGTTAACTAGTTTGTATGCACACTTAAGGATGGAATGATCATGGTATTGTAAACGTTGCCAAACAATTTGATTTAGTGTTAGAAATAAATATAAATTCAAAAAAACACAAATTAATGAAATAGAATTTAAACAAAAAGTATTATAATATAAATAAAGACACACAAAATAGAATAAAAGGCAATTTAGTTTATAAGTAAAGCTTGTGCTTTGCTTAAAGACTGATCGAATAAAGAAAGAGAAGATAACAAATAGTATGCTGCAGTTTTCAATGGAAAATCTATAAAAAAATACACAGAGCAAGATTATGCTTACAAAAATAATATATAAAAAAAAGAAAAGGAAGAAAGAGGAGGAAAAGGAAGAGGAGGAAAAGGAAGAAGAAGAAGAAGAAAAAGAGGAAGAGAAGAAAGAGGAAGAGGAGGAATGAGTGAGAACTGCAAAGATAGGACTTGGTAGATAGGAGGTGTTGTCAATACACACATCAATAAACTACAAGTCCTACCAATCGACTTTCGTATGCGTTCGTGTCAGTTCAAAACATTTTGGTCTATTATGTAGTTGAAATTCATTTAAATTAATTTTTTATATACATTATAATTTTTTTTTGTTTGATCATATTTGAGTTTATTTAAAGAACAATGCTGTATTGATTTTTTTAAAAAATCGGTTCAAATAGGAAAATACCCATTAAAAGCGGCAAATGCTCACACAAGCTTTGTTATTGTCCTATTTTTAGGTTGGCAAATAAAGGGTGAAAAAAAGGATTGATAGAGATGGATGGGTGAAACATTATTCCTATTTGGAAGCAAAAGTTCAAAGTTCAAATCCTCCCAACAGGTTACCTGCTTATCAGTCTTGAATTCAACGGTGGCAACTGCTACAACCACAACCACTCGTTTCACTCCAGTCACTCAACTACACGTCACCACACATCAAGCCACACATCCAGCCACAAGAACAACCGTCATCACCACCACCACCACCGTCATAGCAAACTCACAAAACGACAAGTCCCTTCGAACGGCACACAAGGCCTCGTCATTCGGACAAAGACCGGCTTAGTGCAAGGCGTCAGAAACTACCTACCAGGTCTCGAAAAAACCGTGGACACATACTGGGGCATACCGTTCGCTAAGCCGCCGATGGGCGCTCTGAGGTTCCGACTACCAGTGCCGGCGGAGAATTGGAGTCATGTCTATCAGGCGGTGAACCCGCCCAAGGCATGTCCACTCAACCTAGACTTGATGTTCGACAAGTTCAAGGGCGCCGACATGTGGAACGACCACAACATGAGCGAAGATTGCCTCTACCTGAACGTCTTCGTGCACAGAAAGATCAACAAAAACAGCAACTACTACGAAGGTCCCAAGAAACACGCAGTGATGGTCTGGATATACGGAGGCGGCTTCTACAGCGGATCGTCCACACTCGAGATGTACGACGGCAAGTACTTGGCGGCCACTAGTGACGTCATTGTCGTTTCGATGAATTATCGTTTGGGCGCTCTTGGCTTCTTCTCCATGGACAACGCATACACACCAGCCAACGTTGGCCTTTACGACCAGTTGGCGGCGTTGGAATGGGTGCAGAACAACATTCATGAGTTTGGAGGAGACCCAGATAATGTAACCATCTTCGGTGAAAGTGCAGGCTCTGTCAGTGTCAGTCTGCACCTCCTCTCGCCCCTCAGTAGACACAAGTTCCATCGGGCCATCCTCCAGAGCGGGACTGCCATCATGCCCTGGGCGGTTGTCGGTCTAGAAGAGGCTCGCAGGCGCTCGCACGAACTGGCGACTGTGCTCGCTTGCAATGGCTCGACCGTCAATGAAACGATCGCTTGCATGCTTCAGGTTCCTTGGAGCAGTATCGTGGACAACCAATGGCAAACCAGGGGTCTGCTGCAGTTCCCTTTCGTTCCATCCATCGATGGGGTATTTTTGCCCGACGATCCGAAGAGGTTGGTTGAGAAAGGAAATTTCAAGAAATGTCCTATTCTTGCCGGCTCAAATATGAACGAAGCTTCATTCTTTCTCATGTACGACCTTTACGAATACGTCAACCTCACGCACGCGCACATGAACCGTGAAGAATTCAAGACGGGTTTGAGCAAGGTCTTTTACTTTTACCCTCAGTACCCGCTAGAGATGCCTGAAATTGGGCACCAGGCAATCCTAAACCGTTACTCTCCAGCTTGGGCGAACTACAATGACACCTTCCAGAACCTCCACTCCATCGACATGGCCTCTTCAGACGCCCAGTTCCTCTGTCCCATGAACAACTTCATCGCTGCATACGCCAGAGAGGGCCTCGACACCTTCAGCTACTACTTCACCCACCGCATCAAAAAGCATCCCTGGCCCGAGTGGATGGGAGTGGTGCACGCTGATGAAATCTTCTTTACCATCAACCACGTCATTGAGTGGGGGCTGAACCTCTATACGCGAGATGAAATCCAACTAAGTGGACGTCTCATCAAATTCTGGACTAATTTCGCAAAGACCGGGTGTGAAGGCACTTGTTTTAAAGTTATATTATTTCCTATAAATGTTTAAAAATTATTTTGTTTTAAACACATAAACATAAATCAAATTATACCATTTTAAAATATATTTCAAACCTCTTAATAATTAACTAATCTTGCCTTTGCAGAGACCCCAACGACCACACTGACCACAACAGCGACTACCCAGTATGGCCCAAGTACTCCCCGTCCAAGATGGAATATCTGAAACTGAATGCCGAATACCTCAACGCTTCCAACTCCTGGATAGCCAAAGGACAGGCGCTGAGGGTGGACGAGTGTGGATTCTGGGATAAGTACATGTCAGAGCTGCTCAAACACGAATGTAAGTCGCAACTTATTAATATTTCATATTTCTTTCAAAATTGAAATCAAATTCAAGTGTTCAATATATTTATGTTTTTTAACTCAATTTAATATATTTATTTATGCGTTTTATTTATTAACTTCTTTAAAACTTTCATTGCGTTACTGGTGTGCCAATTAAAATTTCAAAAAAACAACATTTATTTCCATTCTTACTTTTTCAAATAAATATAAACCTATTCCAAGGTTAAATTGTAATGCTGAGTTTTTTTAGAGATGAATACTTTTTTCAATGAATGGTTTGAATAATTCCCAGGCAACGCTTAAACGTTTGATAGAAATTTGTTTAAACCAAAAAACACATTCGTTTTTTTTTTAAATTTAAGAACAAATGATTTTATAAAAAAAATTCATTAAAATGAATACTAATTCTTTGCAAAAGAATTTTTTAAATGTATTTTTTCAACATTTTGGTGATCTTCTTTTTAATTTATTCATTGGGAATTTAGATAAGGACATTTTCTGAATTCAAAACCGACTTTTTAAGCACATCTTTCTCATTTATCTTACGATCTTAATCTTAATCTTTTTCTCAACTTTTGAGCCAGAAAGTATTTCAAATTTTCAACCTTCCTAACAGTGTGTCTGGAGCTTAACAGCTGTGCTGCTGTCTGCCTTGACGTCATGTCCAGCTACTTTCTTGCCAAGCTTCTCTTTAGGAACACCATTCATTCTAATCCGTTTTTTCCTTGAACTCAAACTTAAATTAGCCTATTGTTTTCACCAACACTTTTTCAAATCTATCACAAGATCACAGCACTATTAGCAATCCTGGTCACTTCTTCTCGAAGCACCCAATGAACTATCTAAACAAATTTTCAGAAAATTATGAAACTTTATTGTTTGAACTGCTGTTTAACATGGATGGTGTCTGTTCTGATGTGAATGCTTTGAAGATGGGGGAACGGATTGACGAGTATGTAATGACTCTCGGCTTGACCAACGGTTTATGGTCTTAGGTTCGAGTGCAACCGATGCCCTAGTAGCCCATACAGGCGCGAATTGAAAAATGTGCAACTTCAGTGTCCTAGAAGCACATTCGGGTTATACGCACTATAATAATGCTCGTCAATATAACTTTTGTTATTAATTGCTGTGTTCTGCTAAAGTTCAAATACATTCTTTTCTCAAAAGTTCTTTTTTAATTTTACGTGCTTTTTACACTTCTTTGTAATTTTTTCACAACATACTTGGTTGAATTATAATTATTATAATATTAAATATTATATACGATATGCAACCTCCAAAACAAAAATAGCTACTCGTCGAGGTATTTTTTGTTCGCAAATCCTTGAAACCTTTTAAATGTATTTTTAGGTAAATAGGAAAATATTTGAGACCGAAATGTTTCAACATTTTAATTATTTTTCCAACAATGCATTCTTAGTTTTTGTTTTAAATACAATTTGTTTTGCATCTTAAAACCATTCAAAAACCCTTTCGTGTTAAAATATAAAGGGGTTTTTAAAGTAATATTCAGAGTTAAAATTAAGAAATAGTCATTGTGAGGGTATTTAAACATTCAACCGTTTTTTCTAAATTAAACAAAAAGAATTAAGATTTTAATATGAAATATGAAACGATTTCTAGATGAAAAAGCCCTAACGAAGCGAATTCTAGGTAAACGTAAATTCTTAGTACCCCTAGTACCACTTGTTTTAATTTCTATATATATTCAAGTATTTATTTTCATTTTATTTTATTTAAGTATTCGTTTTGTCGAAAATTGAATATTTGTCTTTCAAGCAACGCATCTAACACTGGTTACCCTTGCCATTCTATGTGTGTATCTGTGGAAATTAACATACTTGTATGTTTTTATGATAAGGATTATGTTTTTATGTTGATGATTATGTGAATGTGTTTGTCTATATGTGTTCATTCATTTGTGAACGCATGAAAATGTGTGCAAGCAAGATTTTTTAATGATTTCTGATGGATTATTTTTTTACATTTTTGAGAAATCTCATGTTGCGTGCTGGCGCGCTGTTGCAAGCATGTTTACCTACACACAATTAGATTAAGTAGTTTACATTTACGTACAATTAGGCAATATATATCTGCAATCTCATTTATTTGCACTATTTATACCAATTAAGTTTGAATTATTTATATCTACAATTACATTTGAATTTGTTTTATATCTGCAATTACATTTGAATTTATTTTATATACAGTATTTAAGTTTACAAATTCATAACTTACATGAAAATATTTAAAGTTACATTTACACTCATTACTTTTATATATTTAACATTTAAATTCACGTTTACATAGGCCCAAGAAACATACGTAGTTAGTTTAGAAGCAATTCATCAACACCTCCAACGGCCTTCACTTTTGCCAAGGAATGCACCCTTGAGTCTTTCAGCACAGTGCCACCCATCCGTTCATCCATCCATCCATCCATTCATTTATCCATCCATCCATCCATCCATCCATACACCCATCCATCCATCCATACATACATCCACCCATCCATCCATCCATACATCGATCGATCCATTCATTCATTCATTCATCCATCCATCCATCCATATATCTAGCAATGTAACCAAATATTTATCCATAATTTTTGTAATTTCTTATCCTTTTACCAATTCATGTATTCTCTTGTCTTAAATCATGATCATGATTCTATTCATGCTTCCACTCACTTTTATCATTAAAGCTTGAACACGTTGATGTTTGATGATGATGATTGTTTGATGATTGTAATGATGATTGTAATGATGATTGTAATGATGAATGTAATGATGATTGTAATGATGATTGTAATGATGATTGTAATGATGATTGTATGATGAGTGTAATGATGATTGTATGATGATTGTAATGATGATTGTATGATGATTGTTTGATGATTGTAATGATGATTGTAATGATGATTGTATGATGGTTGTAATGATGATTGTAATGATGATTGTATGATGGTTGTATGATGATTGTATGATTATTGTAATGATGATTGTAATGATGATTGTAATTTTTTTATGACTCATGTGACTGAGTCATCCATAGATTCTGAGAAGGTTCAATGTGCCGTGGTTAAATGTGTCTTTTATAACCTTCGATCATGAGAGATAATTAAAAGTAGTTGATGACTATCGAAACTTTTTAACATTTCGTTGAAATTTTTAAGCCAATAAACGAACTTTTTGAGTATTTTTCTACTTTATTCCAATTTTGAGCAAACTTTCAATTCAATACAAGACGTTTTTCCAATTCATTCATCTATTCATCGCCTAATGCACGTATCTACCTAACCCAAAGTACATCTTCAAACAGTTCAGACTTCCATCTCTCGATTCATTTATCTTTCTATCCAAAACCTTTAGTCAATTCTATCAAAAATTCATTCACTCAACCATCCGACCAATTAACCACTAAACCACCTTCACTTTTTCACTAACCCAGCCAACCAATTACCCACCCATCTAACCACTCACTCAACCACCCACCAACCACCCATTAACCACCCGGCCAACCACCCATCTTACCACTTCTTCAGCCACTCACTAGGCTACCCAACTACTCATCACAACCCCACCCACCTAACCACTCATACACTTACCAAACCCCTCATCCAACCACACACCCTTCCGACCACCCACCAATCTTTTCACCAAACCACTCACCAATCTTCCCATCCAACCACCCACCTAACCACCCACTAAACCACCCACCTAACCACCCACTAAACCACCCATCTAACCACCCACCAAACCCCTCATTCGTCCACTAACTACCTATCAGACCACCCACCACTCTCCCCACCTAACCAACTATCCCCGAAAAAGCAATCTAGCTAATTAGCTCACTCTCACCTCGTTGGCCCCTGCATGACTCTCCACATTTTCTTACCTTCTATTTTTTATAATTTTCTTTTTTAAAACTGTTTTTTCCAGTTTTCACATTTTTTATGTTTATTTCATTATTTAAAATATATACATAGTATATTTAATGTTATTTAATGTAATGTAATGTCACGGAATAGTGTGATGAATTATAATTTAATAGAAATAGATATAAATTATAATATTATTATATAATTATATATTATAATGAATGCGTAAATTTCTCATTACGACTAACATAGCCATTTGGCCGACTGTTTAACAAAATAATGCAATAAAAAAATCTTTTTCAATTAAGAATCCTATACTCGGGACCATTTTTTTCTCTTGATTTTCTGATAGTCTCAAACAATCGTTGAGCTCTAACCCTATTCATCCCACCATTTTATTCTTTTTCTGCCTTTTTTCCTCTTCCCTGAACAATGCCTTTGAGAACTTTCTGGCTATTCCTGATGAGCACGAGAAATGACCATACCATCTCAGTTTTTTTTCACGGTGGCCAGTAGGTCTTCATGGGGTCAAAAAACATTCATAACTCTTTTCCGGACAGCAACATGACTCGATTTGAGTAAACTGAAATGAATAGTACTTATATTTGGCTAACATTAAATTATTCGACCCTTAGCGATCCGTAATAAAAACTCATTTTTAACTCAAATCAAAGAGAAATAATTATTGAGCAATAAATAAATTTATAATATGAACATGATTTTTATGTTCATTTAATAAATATTTATTATCATAAAATAACATTTCCATTTTTGTTTCTCTCTATCCAGGTCCGACTCCAAGCATTCAGGATGACACATCGACAAGCGGAAACACTGATGGCACGGCAGGAACAAGCAACAAGGGAAAAAACTCTTCGCCCCCGAGCCTGTCTCCGAGTGTGGTGTTCCTTTCGACTGTGATGCTGGTGGTGGTTGCTTTGTTGGGAGATGGAGGAGGGCTGCTGCAGAAGTAGTGTGGGAGACTTTGAAATAGTTTCAGGGCATGGGTTATTTTCGCGAGAGTCTTAGTATGATGGTAGTTGTGGAAGTGGCATCTAAATAGACTTTTTGGTGAGCTTATATAGGTTATGGTTTGGTTGATGTTGATGATAATGGTGATGATGATAATGATGATGAAGATGATGATGAAGGAGGATAATGATGAAGGAGATAACAATTTTGAAGGTGGTTGAGTGTTGTGGATACTTTGAAAGAGCTTCAAACAAGTGGCATGGAACGAAAAAAAACCCTTTGAAAGATCACAACTATAAGAATAACAAATTTTAACAAATTAAAATTAAAAAGAAAAAAGAATAATTAATATAAATAAGAATAAAATTATGGAGTGATGAATCTCCTAACAGAATGCTTACTGAAATTTTTATATAAATAAAAATAAAATATCATGAAAAAAATTAACTTAGTCTTTAAATATGGAAGACATACTGCATAGACAAACTAACACTCAATGTATAAATAAATGTATATATAAAGTTTGAAGTGTAAATAATAGATAAATAATGATAATTATGTGGAAAGATCATTAAAACCAGAAATATTGAAGATTAAAGAGAAAACTAATTAGTTTTAATAATTGGATAATTTTTAAAAAAAATTGACAAAGAATAAAGAATGCATGAAACAAGGCTAGGATGTTGTCTTGAAGGATGGAATGAAGAAAAGAATTTAAAATGAAAAAACACTATAACGACTAAAACTGCATCAAATAATTTTTACTTTTAACTTTTCAAATGTATTTAAATTTACTCATTTCAAAACTACTACTACTATTATAGTTAATACTTCTAATAATACTACTATGATGACGAAGATGACTCCTACTACTACTACTACTTTTACTACTACTACTACTACTACTACTACTACTACTACTACTACTACTACTACTACTACTACTACTACTACTTCTACTACTACTACTACTACTAATTCTACTACTACTACTACCACTACTACTACTACTACTACTACTTCTACTACTACTAATACTACTACTACTACTACTACTACTACTACTACTACTACTACTACTTCTACTACTACTACTACTACTACTACTACTACTACTACTACTACTACTACTACTACTACTACTACTACTACTACTACTACTACTACTACTACTACTACTACTACTACTACTACTACTACTACTACTACTACTACTACTAATACTACAACTACTACTACTGATAATAAAAAAATAAGAAAATTGCTATAATTCAAATCAATAATAAAGACATCGGTAAAAACAACTTTTCCCTTCTACTAATTATAACAAAACGCTCACCAAAAGTTGCTCATAAAACTTATTTGAATTGCACAAAAATTTAATACAAAATTTGGATACAATAGAGGCTACGAGAAAGAATACAAAGACTTTTTTCAATTGGAAACTTCTTTTGTTTGCGGTCTCTGGTGCTTTGTTCACCCTTCCTCACTCCTAATTGCACCACTAACTACTATTACTAAAACTAATACCACTAATACTACTACTACTGCTACTACTACTACTCCTACTACTACTATTACTATTACTAATACCACTAATACTACTACTACTGCTACTACTACTACTCCTACTACTACTAGTACTATTACTACTACTGCTACTACTACTACTACTACTACTACTACAATTACTACTACTACTACTACTACTACTACTACTACTACTACTACTAATAATAATAATAATATTACTACTACTACTATTACTATTACTACTACTACTACTGCTACTACTACTACTACTGCTACTACTACTACTCCTACTACTACTATTACTATTACTACTACTGCTACTACTACTACTACTACTACTACTACTACTACTACTACTACTACTACTACTACTACTACTACTACTACTACTACTACTACTACTACTACTACTACTATTTTTACTACTACTACTACTACTACT
The DNA here is from genome assembly GCA_943735955.1 of Piscicola geometra. Classification (NCBI taxonomy): domain Eukaryota; kingdom Metazoa; phylum Annelida; class Clitellata; order Hirudinida; family Piscicolidae; genus Piscicola; species Piscicola geometra. Next base: position 2,328,245 of record OX030969.1, on the reverse strand, counting down.
ACTACTACTACTACTACTACTACTACTACTACTACTACTACTACTACTACTACTACTACTACTACTACTACTACTACTACTACTACTACTACTACTACTATTTTTACTACTACTACTACTACTACTACTACTACTACTACTACTACTACTACTACTACTACTACTACTACTACTACTACTACTAATACTACTACTACTACTACTGCTACTACTACTACTACTACTGATTTTGCTACTACTTCTAATAGTACAATTGAAATCTTCTCCATCCTCCTTTGACTCTGTAGCTTTACCATTCATATTTAATTCATTGATATTCATAGAAATATATTGCTGTTCATAGAACTACTCAATAAACTATTCAATAAATATTACACATGTAACTTATTCACCGCATAATTAGCATATTTGCATATTCATCATATACAATTGTCACAGGCATTGGGTCACAACTTTTATACTTTTTTTTACTTATACTAACTTGTAAATACTTGATTTCCTCTAACGCAAGGACAATGTCTATCACTGGGACTCTGCAGGCGCATCATTACTAGCATCGACATTTTCAAATATTGATTCGAAGAGGGATTAGTTCTAGATTTGTATTTAAAATATATACAGCGGTTTTTATATCAATTTTGTATCTCTTTGTATCTGTTTTTAGTCGGTTTTGTATCTTCAATGTGCTATGCTAGCTCTGTTGCATGTTGCATCATTGACTGAACACGTGATGTTGACTGTAATCATTCATATAGCCTAATAAGGACTTAGTATGGATCATCGTCATCATCTTCATGATCACTATCATCATTATCTTCATCTTTTTTCATTTTATATTCTCCATTTTACTTTTTTTTAATGAGGATTTCTTTAGCTACAAATAACTCAAGATAATTCTGTTTAACACCAAGCATAAAAAATGATACAAACACATTTAAATTCTATAATGCACATTAGAAAAACTTTAATAAGCATTTTTAAAGTTCAAGATCATAAACAACTGTTTAAACAACTCAAGAAGGCATCGATGCTGCAATGCAGCATGAGTGTCAACCAAGTAAGCCTAGTGTTTCAGACTTCAGTTCTAGCTTCATCCTCTAAACTCTACCTATTTCTTATCATTAAGATAATTATGATTATTATTTCAGTTTATTAGTATGATTCTTGTTATAAGAAATATAATTTCATAATTGATATTTATTTTATTAATACTTCTAATATTTTATTTTAAGTTTTTATTTGTTATAAACATGTATGTTTAAATGTTTCACATCACTTGTTTGTAATCTTAGTCTTTAGTTTCAGTTTTACTACTTTTATTTTTAGACCGCGGGAAATCTGTTCTGCATCAAACTGCAATAAGGCACTACCTTTCACACGCACACGAAGAAAATGCACAAATAAGCACTCTCACACAAAAACACACAGACACAAACACAAGTTCATTTACTTTAATTTTTAATTGTTTCTCTTGATGACCATTTATTCATCATTATCATCTTCTTCATCATCACCCTTATCATCATAATTATCATCATCACCTCCAAACTTATTTTTCTTCTTAATCAATACTTTCTTCTTGAACTTTAAACTTGAATCTTCAGTCTTTTAAGGAAGTGTTGTGCATATAAAGTAATGATCGTTTGAAGGGGGTTATATTAAAATCGATGATTTTAAAATTTATTTGAGAGTTAGCATGAATATGTTTATTAATAATTAATAAAATATATATTAATATTGAATTATTTGTTACAATTATTCATTAGTTTTCATATATAACTATAAAATAAGAATTCCAATAATACAAATAATTAGAGATTTATAATAGAAAAGTCCACTATCGATCAAGGTTCAACTGCCACACAATTGCGATTTTGCATTTTCATCGTCGACATTTAAAATATAACCCTACTTTCTCAATTTATATATTGCTCTACACAGCTTTCCCGAAGCTTTCATGCATATATTCAGATCATTTGTATAGAACTATCTTGTTTTTCTATTTTCTTGTTTTTTCAGCGTTCTAACAACGGGTTTAAAGCTCGTGTGACGGCTTATTTCACAACTTTTTGGAATTTAAATTTTAAAAATCAATTTAGGACCGCGTAGAAAGTTCAATTTACTAAACCATTCGGTATTACATCGTTACATTTACATTTTGATATTCTCGTGCAGGAGTAGTGGGTAAGAACTGTAGTGAGAAGGTGTAATGTAGAGTAATTTTACTGGTGAGAGGCTGATTGTCGTTTGATGGATGACGTAAAGGCAATGTTTACATTTACAATGTAAGTGTACGATTACAGCTTCTGGTTACTTTTCACTAGCATCTTCAGCGTATATTTTGTCGTTATTTCAGATATTTCTTGACGTTTGCTCACGATTCTGGAGGGCTATGATTGGTTGGCAACTCTTCCTCCTCTTGCATTACCACCCTCTTACGTCCTCTTTCACACTTTCCCGACTTTTTTCAACTTTTACTACGTCTTCATTTTGCTCTCCATCTCTTTTTCAACCTTTCTTTCTCCCTTTTTCTCGTTTTTTATGTATTTCTTTCCCTTTCAATCATGATCTAGCTCTTATCTCTATTTCTAACTTTTCCACTCTTCTCCACTCTTCTCCACCCTTCTCCACAAATCTCTATTTATTAACATTGCGCGTTCTATGGACTCTTCTATGCAAACCTTTCGTCTGCTCGAGGATGGCTTTCTGGTTGAGGGTCGACGTTTCAATTGAGTTAAATTCACTTTTAAAACTTTCAAAATGCCGTTGGTCGGCAACTCTTAATGGTCTAATTCACATGTAAATCCATCGCATAACTTCGTTTGCAGCAACCACCTTGATCACTTTCACAACTGTTACCATTTTCGCAATTAAACGATTTTTGCAAACTCTTTCTTCAATACGAAACCAAACTCTACAACATTTTGTCAAAATTTTCTGAAAACTATTACTCTATTCACCTTCACCATTTTCCACCTCCTTCAATCTTCCACCCACTCAACACTTTCACCTTCCACTCACTTCAACCACCCATTCTGACCTTTCAGCCACTCCAATCTTCCCCTACTCTAACTTTCTACTCCAATCTTTCATAATCTTTTTCTTAAACTTCCAATAGCCTCATTTTCCCCACTTCCACATACAGCTTCTGTTATTTGCTACGTCTTAAATCGTAATAAACATGAAATCATCCTTCCAATCAATCTAACAAAAATTAGCGTTTAATTTACTCATAAAAATTTTATTTAAAACAATTCAAAGTTTTTACAAATGTATATGAATTTTAAATTACTTGATTTTAATTAGAATTTCCCATATGGATTCAGGTTCTAGCTTGCGGTCTATGAAACTAAGTAATGAGTAAAGCGGTCGTGGTAGGGGAATTAATCGGCTTACCCAGCAGCAAGAAGATCAAAAGCTGACAGAAAAATGGATAAACACATTTAAGTGTCAACGACCAACCCAATAGCAGTGGGCAGGTATCATATTTGCACGGTAAAGCAAGACTTTTCAGTTCTACCATTAGTCCAACCCCTTCAGTCTCCATGCGAAGGTTACAGACCCGCTGCCTTTCAGGTTAGGTTTCAAATATTTGTTTAATATAAATAGTGATTATAATCTAAGGCATAGTGTCACGAAAACAGATTTTGAGCTAAATATTTAAACCTACTTCAGTATCTGCAACGTATATTGATACTTCCACAATAGGAGGTCCCGACTTGTGACCTACACTGGGCCTAAGGGCGACAAACAGCAGATAGACCACATTGCAATCAGCACCAAATGGTGGAAGTCTATCACTAGCTGTCGAGCCTACAACACCGTAAACATCGGCTCCGATCACATGGTAGTTAGTGCTCAATTCCGACTTTCCTTGCGAGCAACAAAGCGGCCGCCAAATGGAAGGCACTGCGTTATGCCAGCAAAAAGATTCTGAAGAAACATCAAAACGCTTACCGAAGAATGTTACAAGGTCACTCAAAAGCACAAAGACGCGACAGTTAATCCATAAAGAGCATCAGCCGCCGTTGACAGCGATCAAATGTTTGTGTTTGTGTGTGTGTGTGTTTGTGTGTGTGTGTGTATGTGTGTGTGTGTATGTGTGGGTGTGTATGTGTGTGAGTGTGTGTGTGTGTTTGTGTGTGTGTGTATGTGTGGGTGTGTATGTGTGGGTGTTTGCGTGTGTGTGTATGTGTGGGTTTGTTTGTTTGTGGGTTTGTGTGTGGGTGTGTGTGACACATGAAAAGTCAATAAAGCAGATGTTATTGCAGTTCGACCATCAAAAGGCATTGTCATGTCTCGCTTATTGCATCATTAAGACTTTGTATTCATACATTTCAAAATCCAAATGTTTCGATTTCGATTTTGACACTTTTGGCTTAATAAAGTTCAAACTTTGTTTGCTGTGACTTCTCTCAAGCAGTGAATCCGTAACCCCAATAAGAAGTCATTTAAATTGGCTCGTTTTGTGTTCCTTGCACTAATATTTAATGTAGGCTCATTTTATTTGTAATTTCACCATATTATGTTCGTATTTCAAAATGTGAACCATTCAGTATTATTTAGTATAATTTAGATGAGCTTTTTTTGATTCTACGTTAACATGTCAACAAATCTTTTCACAAACAAAACTTAAATAATCAATTCAATAGATTCTATTGGTAACAAAATTCAATGTTTAGTTACTCTAACTAAACTTTAACTGTTAAAGTTTTTCAGCTGAGAATGGCGATAACATAATAGATAATCATCATTTTAACAAAAATCTTTTGAAAAAATCAAGTTTAAATATATTTTTTCCGTTTATAATAAAAGAGTTGAATGTAGAAAAAATCAATCCAGCCAATCTATCCATACACCATCCACTAACAACCTTTAAACACACTACTCCCCATTTCAACTATCCCATCAATCACCCACCTATCCCAAACCAACATAGCCCTGAACAAGCAAGGCAATCAGAGTTCAACCATCGGAAACTTTTCAACAGTGACTCCACAAGTTGCTCATAAACAATGATGAAGGGAGCATCAGTCGGCGGTACGTTGATCTAGGAAAACTCTATTACGTTGACCTCATTGTCACCTCATTCTGTTTGATTCTAGTTCGGAGAGTTCTACTTTGATTAATCAGTCAACAATGCTTTCTTTCAATCAACCACCTAACAACAAATCGCAAGATACAAACACATGCAAGTTGAAACATGCAAGTTGTTCAGCATTTCAAAAAGTTCTGGTGTTAATAACCATTTAATGCTCGGCATTATTAAATAGGATTATTATTAATTACTGAAAGTAATGACCCTATCCTGCTCAATAAGTTCTTAAACCTTGACGGAATTCATTTTTTAATCGCAGATTAATTCGTTATTACAATAGACCTCACACCTTCAGTAAAGACTTTCTTCACCTGCCCTTCTGCCTTGTCGCTTAATTTTTTGGGTAATCAAAGACTAAGGAAGTCAACCCTCAGGTTAAATCGAGAATTGCAAAAACTATAGAGAGATATCTCTTTTCAATGGTTGCTGTAGAAAAAAAATGTTATTTAAATCGTTTTTATTAATAACAATATGAAAATAGAATGACTTTACCGTCAATCGTGTAACGAATTGAGATTTTTGAACTGATACATGCATCATGATTGTAAAGACAACAATCTATTTATACGTAACATGAAAACTTTTTTCATTCGTCAGGCTGAGCATAAAAGAGAAAACATATAAAAGAAAGTCGGGTATTATGGAATAGTCGGGTATTATGGAATAGTCGGGTATTATGGGATAGTCGGGTATTATGGAAAAGTCGGGTATTATGGGATAGTCGGGTATTATGGAATAGTCGGGTATTATGGGATAGTCGGGTATTATGGAATAGTCGTGTATTATGGAATAGTCGGGTATTATGGAATAGTCGGGTATTATGGAATAGTCGGGTATTATGGAATAGTCGGGTATTATGGAATAGTCGGGTATTATGGAATAGTCGGGTATTATGGAATAGTCGGGTATTATGGAATAGTCGGGTATTATGGAATAGTCGGGTATTATGGAATAGTCGGGTATTATGGAATAGTCGGGTATTATGGAATAGTCGGGTATTATGGAATAGTCTGGTATTATGGAATAGTCGGTATATGGAATTTCAAGGTTTTGACTTCGTTTATATTTGCAATCAGATAAAAAAATTATGAACTGCTCAAAATACATAGATGAAGAAGTTAAAAAACGTATTGAATTGGGAATAATCTTTTGAAAAATAAGGTTCTAAAAAGTTTGAAATGAGAAAAATAAGGTTCTAAAAAGTTTGAAATGAGAAAAATAAGGTTCTAAAAAGTTTGAAATGATAAAAATAAGGTTCTAAAAAGTTTGAAATGAGAAAAATAAGGCAAATGAAAAAAGGACTTTTTTATTTATTGAGACAAACTGTAAAATGCTGGTCATGAATAAGTTGAAACAAATCTTTTTAAAATGTCGAAATGTACCCCAGCCGTCGTTCTAAGGTTAAAAGAAATTGGTAACAAAATTGTCAAAAGTTTTAATGTTTTCATATTTAATCAAAAATTTTGCTCTTTAGAATAAACTTCAAAAATTACAGTAAAGGTTTTTACATTTTTTTATTGAGTTTAGAAAAATGGCAATTTTCTGTTTGAATATAAAAAATCATATAAAAAAGTGCGCAAAACCTATGGAAATAGTTAAAACTTTATAAGAATAGCTTTTATGCTTACTAGAACCAAGTTAATTTTTCAAAAGTTCTCCAACTAATCTTGGATGAAGAAAAATGCCTGGGTAAGAAAGGTCGGATGAGATGATTGGTTTGATGGCATTACGAAAAAATGTGGCTTTGATCATGTATTCTAAGCTATCTTCCAGCTTAAAAATTTTTATTAAGCTATTTTTTCTTGAAATACATTTTCGTGTGCTTTTTTTTGTTTTTTGAATAGATTTTTCATGATTTTGCGTTGACTTTTTAACTTTATCTTTGTCTCGTTATATTGTCGACCTATTTAAATATTTTTATTCAGTAATTTTTTATTTCATCTCAATAATTGATTTTGTTTGTTTTTTAAGATAATTTTTGTTTTTAAAATTTACACTGGTCGAGCTTGAACGATAAAGATCATTCAAATTATTTTTTTCTTTCTCTTTAACGTCATCATTTTCAATTTTTGTTTCATTATTATTCTTTTTCTTCAAAAACTTTTTTTCCCTATTTTCTTCGCCATCTATTTTGGTCTCTTTTCCTCCTTTTTTTCTTACTGCTTTTTTGAAATGTTTTCTTTTTTTGTTCTTTTTTTGTTGTTGTAGTTTTGAAGGATTGTTTTCTATTTTCGACTTTAAAGATGTATTTCTCGAATATTGAGATTTATAAAAACTTAAGAGTTTTATTTGTTTTATTTTTCTTTCTGTCTTTTCAATCGGTTTTTCATCTTTATTTTTTTGGGAGACACTTTGCCGACCATCAAAACTTTTGACGCGTTTTTTACTCACGTCATCTTCTTTCATGTTTTGGACAACTATAATTTCTGGTCTGAAACGAACAGATTTGGCGACCTCTAGTTTTTCTGAGAGTTCATGCTCATATTTCCATTCTTTTTCACCGGGGTTCCTGGACTGAGAGGAACTCAATGGCAGTTCTTTTATCATTGGCAACATCACTTTTCCCATCCGATTTTCATCCACTAGGTTCAACATATTTTCGTTTTTTCGAATAAATCTGTTAAAAGTATCAATATTCAAGCTTGTCTTTTTCACGCAGATTAAAAGAACAAATCTTTTTGAAAGAGAAAGTATGAAAAAAGATGCTAACTGTTAATACACTTTAAAGCAATTTTCTTCGATTCAAGATAAAAAAACTTACAAATATCCAAGGAGAAGAAAGATGACTGTAGCGATGCAAAACAAGATAATAAACCATTTGACGAAGAAGAACGGGTCTGAAAGTTGATAAATACACGTCAGGTTTAGCTTAAATTTCGATAACAAAAGAGAGAACGTTTAGGAACATAAATCAATGTCTAAAATAAGTTTGGCTTCCAACAAATTCATAAATACTTTTCAATGTTAAGCAAGAGGCGTAAAATACTTTCATTAGAGTATTTCAGATGTTTGCTAGGAGCAGGACAATTCAATAGGCTGTTTGATGGTGCTTTTATCGTGTTGTTTGTAACTGTGGTATTCGTTGTAAATGTGGCGAAAGACATAGATTTTGTGGAAACAGAACTTGTATATTACGTGAGCTTCTCTGATATTGGTTGTAATTTTTAACAAGATAACCCATTAGAGCCCGCCCTATGATTCATATTATGTAAAGAAATTTAATTCATAATTCGGAGCGCTATTATCGAAACTTAAATCATAACTTGAATTTCAAATATTTTGATTGTTTTTGTGATGTGTCCAAATATGGATCATTGGGCTCTTGACTAACTTTTTCGCCAAAACAAAATTGCTAACATGGTTTGATTAACTGTGAACAAATATTTATGCTAAAATACATACATAGGTACTTAATAATTTAAAATTATGAATAACTAATTTTTATTATCTTCATATCAAGTAATCAGTTATGATTTTATAATTATTGAATACACATATTAGAGAAAATTAGTATTAAAAATGTCCAAAAAAGGTTTCGTTTTTTTTGTGGTGTCTGACTAACTTTTTTGAAAAGTTTAGCAAAAAATTCTAGAGCAATAATTTAGGCTTATAATCAGCTAATTGGAGCGATAAATGCTTTCAATTCCTAATTCTGATCACTCGAAATGCGCAGAATTTTTTTCCAAAATCAAAGTCGTTTAATCAGTTTTATCCGCACATGAAAGTCATTAAAAACCAAAATTTAAACCCAGTGGTAACCCAGAGCTCTGTTTGAAACTAGAGGCAAATAACTGGGTTCGAGCCCACTGATCCGATATCGAACATACTAATTTATATGTTTTAGCTATTCTGGGTGAATTATGGGTACAAATAAAAGCATAATTACTGCGTTGTACTCTTTTTTAATAAGTCAAACGAGTATAATTAAAAATGTTGTTTTCGCATGATTTTAAAAATTTACTATGAATGAACTATAACACCAATTAAATAAATTTAAGTCAAAAGTGTAGCTAACGCATCTATAATACCTAACAGACACACTAGAAATAATTATATGTGATTACCTATTTAATTATATTATTTTAATTTTCGTGTCCGAATTCGGATCACTGGGCCTTTATGGTGAGAGCTTTTACAAATTTACTAATCTTATAACTGTTAATAATTTAGCCGTTAATAATTTAGCCGTTATAAATTTAGCTGTTAATAATTTAGCTGCTAATAATTTAGTTGTGAATAAGTTTTTGAAAAGTTTTTGAATTCATAAAAATGTTAATTTTAAGAAATTAGAAAAATGTTAGAAAGTTGAGCAAAATGTAAATCAAGATAAAAACCTGCAGAATAAAGGCCACGCCTTGAACAACAAATATATTATTTAATAAATAACCTAGAGTTTTTTGATTCTCCGAGCTTTCTTCATTTCTCACCATAGCGTACACCTCGAATATGCACACAACTAGATACCCGCATCCAACGGAGGAAACGCCTGCGTAGCGGTTTGGTTTGTTGCATGTGCACTTGAATTCCTTTTCCCCGAATTCGCCCAGACTCTCATCACTGAGAAGTTTACAAAAATGTAGTTTTTGTCTTAGAAAAGAAATATCCAAATGTATTTCTTCGGCAGAAAAGATTGAAAAACTGGATTCTTTCATGCAGGTTTCATTCCCTGGGGGTACATGTGAATGACGATAATGTTTGTTCAAATTAATTTTTCACAACTTTATTGACAGCAAAACTCTTTGACCTTGACTCAACTTGAGTTTGGTAACGACGATGTCAATGAGATGGGAGTCTACCAGATCAACAACCCACCAACTCTCGCTTTTCGTCTGATAAGTCTGCGCACAGCTATTGGAGTCGTTGTTGAGAGCCAGTTTTGCTGGGCTTCCCATCTGGCTGGTGCTTTGAAAGGCATTCTTGTTTCTCGCCAAGTTGGTTCTTTCATCATGCGGCCTTGCTAGGTGGAAAGCGCAAGGAATGGGTTTGAAGAACAAATATTTTTTGGTGTTGAATAAACTTGTGGATTTTAAAAAAAAAAAGATTTTTTGTATGCATAAATTTTTTTTCCTCGATCTCACTTTTTTCCAACCCTTTACTCTTCACCTTGTATCATGGCAACGAGCACCAGACAGACCACAGTGATGATAATGACCTCACATGCTCTTGCCATTTCAAACCTCATTGTCGATAATTTAAAAAGAGTGTGTAGATTGATTGTAAGTTCACACTTTAAAAATATTTTTTGATGTTTGGAGTTGAAACATGACGTGAAACTAAAAGTGGCCCAGATATTCTCTCTGGAAATAGAAAATAATTTGAAAAGTTCCTTTGAAAATCAATCGTGAAAAATAAAAATTTTAAAAAAACAGAAAAAACGTAGTAAATATAAAAAGAAGGAACAAAGTGGAGTAACTTTTTTTGAAAATAGAAGACATCATCGATTTAATAAATAACATAAAAGGGTTTTAAAAAAGCTTTAGTAGGGGGATGAATAATTATCAATTTCAAAATTTCAGTGTCCACTCAAGATAAGATTAACACTAGCAATACAAAAAGTATGACGCCTAAATTAATTTTTTATGTCAAAAATAACCCCCCAACACCCGCGGTTGAAAAAAACACTGAATGGGAGATGTGAAACGTTTCATTCACTCGTGGAGCATATTTATTCTAACTTTTTCAAAGTTTTGTATAAAAAAATTCTTGGATGATACTTTCATCAAAGAATTTTTTCAACTTTTTCATTTTCTGTGTAAGGATAATTTTTCCATTTCAACAAGCATAAGAGTTCAAGTTTTTTGTACTTGAGCCGTTGCCTTAAAGCCTCTGAAAGACGGGATCTGGCCATCTCTAAGCTGCTGGATCTTTTGTAGAATGATGGATCTATTGACTGCATTAAATGGAACAGTCTCTCTTCTTCCTATCTGAAACCGTCTTGAGATGGGACTGCATAAGAGAAATTACCTTTCAGACTTACTCCAAGTGCTCAACTACTGCCCCTGACACCAAGTGCACATCCAAGCAGGCAAACACCACCAGAACAACTTGAAATAGGGAGGTTCCATAACTTCTCTGACTAGACAGGCTAGGCGATTGTTTATTTGTGGGTTTTGGCTTGAGAACTCATTGAGATCACTGAAATGGTGAATAAGAACTGTTGTTGCTTTTGAAAAAATCATCTTATTTGATACCTTTCTTCGCTCAAGGTAAAGAAAAACTTATTTAATCGGTTCCAGGGTTTGTCTGAGCTTGGCAACCACCAGCTAAAGACACATGTCAGGTACATGTTAAACTACACTAGAATTTTTTATAGACGTTAATTTCCATCTAAAACCCCTCTAAAACCTGATATATCCTCATATCCGTTTCAACGAATTGCAGAACTATTTTCATGGCACTGCTGAAACCCAGTTTAGTGTATGCGGCACAATTTTCTTTTAAAATTGATAATATTAAGTAACTTCAGACAAAGGTTACCTTAGTATCGTGAAATTTGTGCAAATTAAATTTTCTAAAGATTTCTTTTCACTTGACAACGCTGACGCTTGAGCCTAAAACTTGGATTAAGTTTTTCAGGTGTGAGAAGGGGGGGGGTTTGATAATAAGTATCAACTTCCAATATAAAATATTCATGAAATAATTCATGAACGTAATGGTTCTCCACGTTTTTATATTTGCTTATATATTCCCCTCCTACTATGCCGATGAATTATTTTGTACTTGCTTGAATATTTGAACAAAAAACTAATTTTAATTTTCCCAATTCATTGATGTCAGAAGATGTCACTTTGAAGACTGTTTGAGAACAAAAAAAAACACTTAGTTTCTAGGAAAGATAACAGAGGTTAGGTGATAAAATTGAAGCAAAGATTGTTTTCAAGTGTAAATTAAAATTGACATTTATTCATTGCAATCCGCTTTTCTCACAATCTGCAAATCTGCGTTTTATACAGCGACCCAGGAGATTTAAGCTATTTTGTTAGTGGATGTATGGCCTGGGACAGTTTGAGACTTGTCACGATAGATTTGAAAAAGACCAAGATATAAAAACATAAAATCACTTAATGAATAAATATGAATTTCATTCGAATTAAAATTATTTTTGTGATAAAACAACAAATTGAATAATACTGAAATTTTAATAATAATTGATATTAGGGTTAATAAAAATTTGACTACAGACTTTGTGTCTTTCTATATTTTGGTTTTCAATTTCAAAAAAACTTGCTTCATGTATACTCATGTATGTATTATAGAGTATAAAAATAATTTCAAACACAATAATTGTATTGATCTTTTTTAATTGAGCAAATAGTTTTACAGATTATCAGTGAACACTGACAGCCATAAAACCTCATCTAAAAAACAATATAAAATTTCTGAACTTTATTTTTGTTTAGTTTTCTCTTTTCCTTCTTTTTTTTACACAATTGTTACTATATGCTGCGTAAATTTGAAATTTAAAATCAACTTTTTAAAATGGCTATTTAAATCTCCGTAACTTATTATTTTTCACTAAAATAGCTATTTTCACGTCATGAAATGGTTTTTTAAAATAATTTAATTAATATTCAAATACTTTTTAGCATTAAAACTTTAATTATTTAAAACAACCCACTATTGTAGAAAAATCTATATCATTGTATATTTCTCTGTTTTCGGTTTTCATTTTTTCTCGATAACGTTGAGAAGCTTCTCGGTTTCTTTTTTTGGTCAATTAGTGCCATCTAAAAAAGAAAATAGTATTGGAACTAAGCTATATTATCAAGAAGTTCATAATAATGTATTCATGTACCCATTCTCACTATCAGTATCGGGAAAATTGATCTTATTTCATTAATTGAAAAGCTTTATTAAAAATATCATTAGACGAAGCTTATATCAAAATATTTTTCAAACATTGCCTTATTCAATGAATAATATGAAACAACTTTAAAATATACTCTAAATACTAGTATAATGAGTCTCGGGGAATTTTGTGCTAACGTCAGGGTATGCATGATAGGATATGTTGATATTGTTCTATAAAAAACAAACATAAGAGCCCGATATTATAAATTTACCTTCCTATACCCATGAACTGTATTAATAATAAAAATTAGAAATTTAGTACTCACCTGTTTCTTGATAAATCACAATGATCAGAGGGAAAAATAACGCTAGAATCAGAAATGAGAAATTGTGAAAAATAACAAAATAGCCGAAAGCTGATATAAAATAATGTTTTTTAAAGTTGAGAGAAGCAAAACCACGTCTTTAAATAAGCCTACGACTGAATAAATCAAACCTGATAGAACTAACTAATACATAAACTTAAATATTTAATTTTAAAGATCTGTTAGCACATTTAAGACATGCGTTTTTAGTCTATTTTAACTTTTGAATAACTAGAAAGTATAATATAATAATATTAATTATAAAAATTTTACATGGATAATTTTTTAATATTCCTTTTCTTTAAAAAAATGCATTCAGTCTTTGATACGATTTTCCATTCATTGAAAAACAAGTAAGACACGGAAAATCGTAAGTATGTAATCGATTCTGGATTAACCCATTAAATTAATCAATAAAATGTTATTTTGCACATCTCTATTTTCTATAGAAAAAACTGAAAAGCAAATGACGCTTCTAAATGATTTGAACTAAGTCAAATTAAAATGATTTATTTTATAAAATAAACTATTATTTTCAATAACATAATATTGTTGCAAAATATTATTTTTCTCTCTATTTCAAATGATTAAATTCAACTTTTTTCATGCTTTCTTCATCTAATTTTTTAAAAAATTTAATGTTTTTATACCGAATCACATTTTTTAAATATTTTTTCCCATTCTTTCCATCAAACTTTTCAACATCTTTTTCAGAATCTTCATCATCTTTTGGAGTAAATTTCTTCCCATATTCTTCTTTTAATACGTTTTCTTGTTTTTCTTTTTTACTTCTTCGTGAACCAAAGTGAATATTGGTTTCTCTGGAAACTATTATTTTTTGTTTTTTTATCGACTTTCTTTGACTTTTTTTCTAATTGTTGATCTTTTTTCTTTTTTGAAACTTTCTTCTGATCTTCAACTTCGGCTTCTTTTTCTTCACTTTTATTTTCTGGCATTTTAAGTTTGAAAGAAGACTTTTCATTCTGTTTTTCTTCCTTGTTTTCAAAACTTAGTCCATTTTCTTTTTCAACATCTTTTTTATCAACTTTTTTGGAATTTTTGTTTCTCTCAAGTTTCGAACGGATCTTTGAATTCATTTCATTTTCAAATTCCTTCTCATCAGAAATTTCTTTTCGTGAAGTTGTTTTAATTTTTCTTTTTTCAACTTCTTTGTTTTTTGACTTCTTTTCGTCTATTTTCCCTTCTTCACCAGTTTTTTTGTTGCCTTTTCGATCGTCTTTTTTTGTGTTTTTGAGTTTTTTAAGTTTTAAATCAAGTTTTGAAATTTCTACTTTTAAAAATTCACTTTTAAGTCGTGAAACTTTCCCAAGCTTAATTTTCCCTTTTTGTTTCGGATTACCTCTCTTTGTTTCGGCTTCTTTTAGATCTTCTTTTTTTATTAAATTTTCTTGTTTATCATCATTATCGACCCCCTCATCATCTATTTTCTTATCAATTTCTATTCCACCTTCAAAACTTATCTTTTCTGAAGCAAAATTAATGTCTTTTTCAACCTCGCTCTTTTCTTTAATATTTTCCAACTCTTCTTCAGCAGCATCTTTGGTTTCCAAATTATCCAATGCCTCCTTCTTCTCTATTTGTGGCATATTCTCTATTTGTTGCATATTTTCTATTTGTGAAATATTTTCTTTTTGTGAAATATTTTCTTTTTGTGAGATATCTTCTATTTGTGTTATATCTTCTATTTGTGGTATATTTTCTTTTTGCGGTACAAAACTTTTCGATTTTTCGTCTTTTTTAACAACTTTTTTCAAAAACCTGTAAGAAGCTTGCAGAGTCAAACTCAATTCTATGAACAGATTTCCAGAACAACGAATGATTTATTCATAGATTTGAAGAAAAAACTAATAGAAACATAACACATTTCATAACATAAATAACTATGATTTAACTTCCCAAAACTTGCATATATCCCAGGAATAGAATGAAGAAAGCGGTGATGGTGAACACAACGAAGAACCATTTGACTTTTTGCAAGGAGCCTTGGAGTCATGAACATGTTTCAGCTTGAATGGCACGAGAATACGAATGACAAAAGCTTTCAGAGAAAAAAACAAAATTAAAAATTTGTGAAAAATTATTTTTCGTTTTTTTGCAATTTCAAGCAAACTTTTGAAAGCAATGGGAAGCTTATGCCAATATAATATTTCACTATGGAGGATAACTGACCTTCAATAGGGTTGTGCAAGGGTTCTTTTGGCGCAGTGGCAGTTGATCCTCCTTTTATGTTTCCATGAAGTGGGAGTTGTTAGGTTGGATTAGGTGCAAAAGTTCTTGAGACAATTGTGAAGTTGAAAGTTTTCAAGAGAAAGTTAATTTAAAGTTATTATCTTTTTGGCCTTAAGCTCGTCCAGATTTACTCCACGTTTATAATAAAACTAAAAAAAATTAAATTTAGATTCTAATGGTAGAAGTTTTTTAGGGACGCTTTGATTGAAAATTGTTATATTATCTAAATATTTTGTAAACTGTGAAAGTTTTTTTATAGAAATTTTGATTTAAATTATTCTTTAAAAAATTATTAAAAACATACTAAAAAACAATTTTTAAGTTTTAGTTCTTTCACGAGTTTAATGAGAAAAGATTTAACCATTCCATAAAATGTAAGAATGTAATGTGCCAACCCAATGGAGCTGAGTCATTGTGTTTTGAGCTCTGATAAGCTGATTTGTCCAGTGCAGGGTCGTCTCCTGTGATGGAAAGTTGAAGGACGTGCGATTTGTAATTTGAATGGTTGGTGAGAAAAGTTAGATGAAGGGTTGAACTCAAAATTGGATAGTTTTGGGAGTGAGATGGGAACAGATAAGGGAAAGAAACTCATTAGATATTTCATTTAACACATTTTTTTAGCCTCTTCTTCACCTGCAACTGTGTGATAAAACATCTGACAAAAACTGATGATGATCTCGCATATTCTCACCATTTAGCAACAAAAAAGTGTTAATTAAAAAGTAATATTCTCAATTAATTATCAATATTTTAACTGAACCAAATTGTTTATGTGTTGTCGTTGAAAAAGTGACGTAGAACTAAAAAAAAAGCCTATTTCAATTCTTATTAAACGGTTCAATATTTTGAAAAGCAAACATAAAATTAAAAAATTAATAATTAATGAACCTACTTAAAACATGAGTGCAAGGAGGCTACTTTTTCCGCGTCACGACAAAATGACTCCAAAAATTTTTGTTCACAGCCCACGACTTTGTGATGTGGTCGCTGGACTGTTGGATTCCAAGCATCGTCCGATAGCAAGTCCTAGCGAAGACGTCAAGTTTCTTCGATAATACTGCAGTGAGAATCAATGATGCGCTGCCATAGAGCAAAATTGAGATGCAAGCGGATTGGAAGATGCGACTTTGAGATTTTTTCAGCGTGGGTGAGCGAAGAAACTTTTGTAGCTTCGTGGAGGCTGCCCATGCAAGGCCGATTCAGATTCTAACATTGTGATCTGTGGACCCAACATTCGACCCACGGTATTTGAAGTCCTTCACGATTGCCCTGTCCTGACCATCGATGAAGAGCTTTGCAGCCGGTGGCGAGGCATTTGTTAGGTCTTTAAAACATTTATCTTCAGTCCAGCCGTCCGTGCACTGAGTTTCGAAGCATCCAACTGAGCGGAAGTTAAGGAAGTTTGAAAAATCATAATTGATTGATTGGATTGATTTAATGTAATTTAATAGCCTTGGAATAAATATTTATAGAAAAAATATACTGTTCATCATTTTCTGTTCAGTAGAGTAAACAATATTGAAAACTTGTGGAAACACCGAAAAATAGTTTAAATAATAGTGTTCAAACTCCTCCTATATCAAAATTACAAGTATTTCAAGTTGGCATAGAAATATTGACGTAAGTGTTATCGAAAAAGTAGCATTATCAATGCCAAACCATCCATAAAAGAAAGGTGTTTACAATTGTTTGCCCACTAGTGTAAATGAGTTATTTGATTAGTTTTCCATTTTAACTACACAACAGCACACATGCTCAATCATCAAACGAAAAATGATGAAAATTTCTAAAACATCGAGAGTGAGAGGTGCTGCATAAACTCCTCAAACAGCTGTGGCTCTTGATAAGACAATCATTGTTAATAAAAAGGCTGGACATATATTTTCTGTATATCCACTACTAAGTTAAGGTGTGGAAGAAGTCATTTTTAAAATCAGCTCTAGAAGACAAGCTGGCATGAGCATGTCACTGAAGCTTCATTACACAGTTAATCAATCGAACGCTCTTGAATTTGGTGAAAGAGCGCTTTATAAATGTATTTGATCGATTGATTAATTAGTTGATTGATTGATTGGTTGATTGATTGATTAATTGATTGATTGATTGATTGATTGATTGATTGATTGATTGATTGATTGATTGATTGATTGATTGATTGATTGATTGATTGATTGATTGATTGATTGATTGATTGATTGATTGATTGATTGATTGATTGATTGATTGATTGATTGATTGATTGATTGATTGATTGATTGATTGATTGATTGATTGATTGATTGATTGATTGATTGATTGATTGATTGATTGATTGATTGATTGATTGATTGATTGATTGATTAATTGATTGATTAATTGATTGATTGATTGATTGATTGATTGAATCAATCAAGCTATTATGACTAAGAAAATCTACTGAAAAAACTGTTAAATATACTATTTCAAATCATTTACGATTTAGAAAAATAATATTTACAACTTTGTAAAAATTTTTTTTACTTATTTTATTTCATAAAATATATAATTTTTAAATTCATTTATATTGATAAAAATTGTTGGTTTACTGGATAATTAAATTTGAAATCTCGAGTTTCTTTATAAATTCATAAAATATGGCATCACCAGCAATTCAGTTTCTTAAATCTAAAACATATTTTCAGTCATTTTCCTCTGCTCTAGCTTTGAACTGTCTTATTTCATTCAATCTTTTTTTTTCTCTTCCAATATTTTAACCTTTTTATCCTTCCTCTCTCCCTCCTTCCTCTCTCTCCCATTCTTCTCTATTTTCTTTCTTTCTCTTTTTTTCTTCTCTTCTTCCTTTCCTCCTTCTTTTTTTTCTCTTTCCCCCCTCTCTTCCTCCTTCCTTTCTCCATTTTCTCCATTCTTTTTCTTCTCGTCCACCTTTTCCCCATCTTTTACTTCCCACTCCTTCCTATCTTTTTTCTCTTTCTTTTTTTTGCTTTTTCTTTTTTTCTTTTTTCTATGTTTAATGAAACTTCTTTTACGAAAGTTTTCCCAGTCCATTTCGGAACTCAGTTCAACGTCTTTATTGCCATCTTTTTTTTTTTTTTTTTTTTGTGGACTCTGATGTTGTGGACTCTTATGTTGTGGACTCTTATGTTGTGGACTCTGATGTTGTGGACTCTGATGTTGTGGACTCTGATGTTGTGGACTCTGATGTTGTGGACTCTGATGTTGTGGACTCTTATGTTGTGGACTCTGATGTTTTGGACTTTGATGTTGTGGACTCTGATGTTGTGGACTCTTATGTTGTGGACTTTTATGTTGTGGACTTTTATGTTGTGAAATTTCATTTTTTTGACGCATTTTTTTACTCTTTTCATTTACAGATTCCTCGTTCAGATAGTTGGATTTTTGAAAATATTTTTCAGGTTTTTTTCCAATTTCTTTTTCTGTTGAGCCATCTTGTCCATCATCATCATCCTCATCATCGACCCATCGGTCTTCTTCTATTTCTTCTTCTTCATCTTTCTCTTCTTCTTTTTCAATATGCAGAACTTCTCGACTGGATCTGAGAGATTTTTCAAATGCCATTTTTTCCAGCCTCCCTAGCATCTTTTCTATTTCTTCCGCTGCTGCATCTCGGCGTTGCAAGTGTCTCATCTGCAGCTCCATTCTTTGCATTTGTTCTTCTTCGTTGAAATCAGTGGCATTTCTTTTTTTCCGTCTCATTCTGTGAAAGGTCAACAGTAAGACTTGCTCCATTGTGCAAACGCCTAGCTCAATTTATAAATCCAATCGTTTCATAAATTTAAAATCAAACCAAAATTCATTTTCAAAGCATTTAACTTTCATTTTTAAGAGTGTAACAATGTTACACTGCAACATACCCCAGAAAAAGAAAGAATAGAGCGGTGATGGTGAAGGTGGAGAAGAACCATTTGATGTAAAGGTACTGGTCTGAAAGAGGATGACTATGCAAGAATTTGATTAAAAGCTTAAAATATTTAATTAAACAATCAAACTTTATTCGCATGCATCGATCTTCAAACGGGAGCGTGAAGCTGGATTGGATTGAACACCATCTGAAGCTGACTGCTTTCCTCAAATGCTAACCTTTGTCCGAATTGGAGTGAGTGTCCATTCGCACAGAGACTCCCAACAAAGGCTTGAACGTGGTGCTTGATGGGTCCTTCGAAAACGTTCCCGAGACTGTGTTTGGTCGCAGAGCATTTGTACTTGTTTTATTTGTAGCTGTTTTTTTAGCAGTTGTGGTACTGATGGTTGTGGCATTTTGATCAGTGGTAGTAGTATTTGGTATAGTAGTTGTGGTGGTGGTAGTTGTTTTGATGGTGGTAGTAGTTGTGGTGATGGTAGTTGTTTTGGTGGTGGTAGTCGTTGTGGTGGTAGTCGTTGTGGTGGTAGTAGTTTTGGTGGTGGTAGTAGTTGTGGTGGTAGAAGTTGTGGTGGTGGTAGTAGTTGTGGTCGTGGTAGTAGTTTTTGTGGTGGTAGTGGTTGTGGTGGTAGTAATTGTGGTGGTGGTAGTAGTAGTTGGTGTAGTAGCTGTGGTATTATTTTTTTTGATGGTACTAGCAGTCGTGGTACTGATGGTTGTGGCTTTTTGATCAGGTGCTCCTTCAGGGTGGAAAGGATTTATCATCAACAACAACAAAATAGTATAGCTTAGTTTAGCTTAGGGCGTTTGTTCAGTTTTTTTATCAATTCAAACATCGCTTCCGATTATAAGGTAATTAGTGCTCAATTTCGCTTTCAACCGAGAGCAACCAAGTCCCAAAAACTAGGCGTAGTTTTGAAATTGCACTTCAGAATCGACACTTCAAGCTTTTGAATGGAAAGACATAAACCTGCGTCAATGAAATCCAGCAACGAGCAGAAATAGTGGACGGGGCACTGCGTTATGCGAGCGAAAGATTTGCTACATAACAAGTTTCCAGATAAGATTGTCAACGCAATCAATGCAATTGTACGCTCATTCAAATAACACATTCTACAAACAAAGCCAGGTTTAAGCACCATTTAACATCTCTAAAGACGTCCTTCAAGGTGATGTTCTAGCTCCGTTTTTGTTCATTCTCTTGATAGATTCAAAAGTGCTGAACACAACATAGAATACGGCATTGGTTTTGCAGTCCGGAACTATCTTCTTCACTGTTATGCTGAGAGGTGCCTTTGGAGCATCAACAGTAGGTGTATATCTTCACTCCCAGTCAGATGGCAGTCTTTTCAACCTGGCTCGCAGAAGGCAAAAAGCAAAACACGAAAAGTGACGATAAGAGACATGCAATTTGCGGATGATGCAGCACTGGTCACCCACACTGAAGCAGAACTGCAAAGACTGTTCGACAGGTTTTCCAAGGCATGCGATGAGTTTAACCTACAAATCAGCCTCAAGAAAACACAGGTGATGGCACAGCACGCCGAACGACCTCACATCACTATCAAAACTATGCTCTGGAAGTCGTAAGCCAGTTTACCTACCTTGGTCCGACAATCACTGATGACTTCTCACTAGTTGCAGAACTGAACTGATAGGCAAGGCTTCGTCAACCTTTGCCAGGCTGTCACTAAGAGTTTGGGGCAACAAGATGCTGACAATAAAGACAAAGGCAGCTGTGTACAAGGCATATGATCTGAGCACTCTCCTTTACGCTAGTGAATCCGGGACAACGTCAGCACCTTGGAATAGCTTGCTGAAGATAAAAGCAGATGGAAACAAACTGTGCGCATGAGACTAGAAGCGGGGGAAGCAGGGATTCGTTGGCTTGCCAGTGAAAAGCGCTACCGCCGAAAAGAAAAACAGCAGCGATCTGCGACCAGCAGCGAAAAGTTTTCTCCGGCGCAAAAGATCCATTGTCTACATAGATTGACGGGCGCCAACAATGATAGTGAGTTAACCTCCTTGAAAAAAAAATATTTCAACAAACAACAAAATTATGTTCAAGAAGGACTAACCCAAAGTTGCTTGAGTTTCAGTGATCTGGGAAAAATCACCACTGGCGTACACTTCGAAGGTGCACAAGGTTACAAGCTGACAACAGCCACAACGAATGCCTGCGTAGCGGTTGTAATTTGTATTGGTGCACTGAAAAAATCTTTTTTTTTCACCAGTTCTTTTGTCGGAATTTTCACAAATACTCCATCTGGAGAAGTAACGCCAAGTCGCATTAAGAAATTCGTTGCCTATGATGATCTTCCCCCGTTCTCCATAATCGCAAGTTCCCGAGCCTGGAAGGGTTTTTTTGTTCAGTTGAGAGGATAATTGGTCGAAGAATGTGTGAAGAGCAGTTATTGAGTTGGAGGCAGTTCACCCGTAACACCCTTAAAGCCTCACCCTAGCATAAGTTGGCATTCATCCATCTCGTGAGATGATGATAGCGCTCTGATGTGTTCTTTGACGGCAGCTTCTAGAGTGGCTCAGCAGACCGATCCTGGATCGACAGTCTCTGCTGCAGCAGCTGCAGGTGAAGTCGGATGGAGGATCGAGAGCTTGATTCTGCTGTCTCATTTTTCTTCTTCGCCTTCGAAATTCCAGATCTTGCCTGCGTTTTTTCTCGCATTTTTAGATGCCTTTGTGGACAGCCTAGCGCCAGTCCCTCCGGTCATCGGCTAGCTCTTCCCATCTGCCAGGGTCGAAACCCGTAAGTTTGAGGTGAGGTTTGCAGACGTCTTTGAAGCGTAGTTGCGGGCGACCAACTGGACGGTGTCCTGTAGCCAGCTCGCCATAGAGGATGCCCTTGGGTATGCGACCTTCTTCCATTCGACGCACGTGACCCAGCCAGCGTAGACGTCTTTGGCATAGAAAGAGGTGTATGCTGATTGAGTTGGCTTGATTGAGTACGGCTGTGTTGGTGACTTTGTCTTGCCATGTTATGCCAAGGATGCGTCGGAGACAGCGAAGATTAAAGCTTTCGAGACGATCTTCTTGTCTGGCGTAGGTGGTCCAGGTTTCGCTGCCATACAACAGAGTGCTGAGAACGCATGCCTGGTACACTTTGAGCTTGGTTTTCGTGTCAGTTGGTTGTTAGTCCATACACGTTTGCTCAATCTGGCCATGATGCTGGCTGCTTTGCTTTATTAATCTCGATGTCAAGGGATAGGCTGCTGGTAATGACGGAGCCCAAGTATGTGAACTTGTCAGTGGCCTCCACCACCTGATTGTCGATTGTGATTGAGGGTGGAACAGGAATGTCTTGACCCATGATGTTGGTTTTTTTGATACTGATGGTCAGACCGAATTTCCTGCAAGCCTGAGCAAAGCGATTCATCAGCTGCTGAAGGTGTTCCTCCGTGTGTGACACCAGGGCCGCATCATCAGCGAACAGCATGTCTCTGATGAGGACAGTGCGAATTTTTGTCTTTGCTCTTAGGCGTGCCATGTTCAGCAGTTTCCCGTCACTTCTGGTGTGTAAATGGACACCTTCGGCAGATTCTTTAAATGCAAAGTTCAACAGCATCAAGAAGAAGATACCGAATAATGTAGGCGCTAGCACACAACCCTGTTTGACCCCACTCTTGATTATGAAAGATTCTGAGGTCTTCCCATCGTAGCTGACCACACCTTGCGTGTTTTCGTGATAAGAAGTTGTAATGTTGAGCAGCCGAGGTGGACCGACCTCTATTCTGAAAGTAGGTGTTTGTTACGCGCAGGTTGTGGTAACAACAGATTTCGAGTAGTTTCTGGCCGTTTTCGTTCATTTTTCTGATGCCATGGTGACCCAGCACATCTGGCCATGAGTCGTGGTCAGAGCCAACACGGGCGTTAAAATCTCCCAGAAGATAGAGGTGTTCGGAAGCAGGAACTGTGACAACACCGCTGCTTAATTGTTCGTAAAATTGATCTTTAGTCTCGGCGCTGGCCTGCATGGTCGGTGCATAGATGCACAAAAGATTAGCAAAGCCAGATGCTGTGAAAAGGCGTAGAGTGAGGATTCTCTCTGTGCTGCGGAAACAAGGTTCGGACATGCAAAGCAGGGTGTTCTTGATGGCGAAGCCGACTCTGTGTTCCCTGGTCTCCTCTTCTCCTTTTCCCTGCCAAAAGAACGTGTAGTGTTCTTCCCTCAAAGATCCAGACTCTGGAAGACGCGTTTCCTGTAGGGCTGCAACGTCGACGTTTAGTCTGTGCAGCTCATGATCAATGACTGCAGTCTTGCGAAGGTCTTCAATCTCACGAAGGTCATCACTCAGTCCAGTGCGCATAGTACGTACGTTCCAGCTTGCGATACGGAGAGCTGGAATCTCCATCTTTTTGTATTTGTAGTTGTTTGGTGCATGAAGATAGCGGCCTGCTTGTTGAGCTGTGCTCTAAGCTCCAGGCACCCACTGAAGCAAGCAGGCCGTGATGGGTAACACCTTATTGACGGGCGGTAGTTACCAGTGGGACTGCGAGGGTCCCTCCCACCATTGAAGACAACCCGTGGCGTCCAGCTCTACGCCAATTGAGCAAGGACTTATAACCCGTAAACTGCTGTCTTCTTGTTTGTGCTCTCGCCGTAAAGCGAGACTGGAGTGACATCTCCAGGGGCTAGCCTGGGCAAACCCTAACATAAGCATCATCCTAAAATTCATGCTTGCTCTTGTTCGCTAGATCGGGTGAAATGGTTAAGCAGCAAGTGTTTCACGGAATATAAGTCTGAAAGGGTGAACCTTTGGCGAGGTGAACTGCCTGCATACCGTATTTATTGACTGATTGAAAACAGCAGAAAATGCCTACTTTCAAAGGGCCCGAATTCGATGACGATGGTGTCAATGACATAAGACTCTCCCAGATCAACAAGAAACCAAACGCCGAATGGAAACTTCAATCTGGCGCATGTAGTAGGGTCATTATCGACAGCTAGATCTGTTTCGAATGTTGAATTCATTGTTATATTCGGATAAACTTTCTTGTTCAGTGCCAGGTTGGTTTTTTGTTTTCTTGTTGTTGCTGTAGGGTTGATTAATGGAATTGATAGATGAAATAGTTTGGAAAGAGTATTTGGTGGTTTGGTTGGATGGCTTTGTAGTGGCTCTTGTGGAAAGTGGGCTGTTTTGTGGAGTGGAATAAATTGAAACTTTTCTAAAAGTATCACTATTTAAAATATTTGTACACAGTCTTTCTCTCACCTCCCACTCTGTTTCCGAGGATCAAACAAACAACAGCGATGATAAAGAACTCACGTGTTCTGGTCATTTTATCTGTTTATTTATTATTTAAAATCAAACTCGTTTATTTAATATTCTTGCTTTTGTTTTGAAAAAATATTTGTTGATGTGTTGGCGTTGGAAACGAGAAAATACGAGAATAAAAGTTACTGGGATTGAAAAAATTAATAACGTTACAGAAAATAGTCTAAGAGCTTTTTCCTCGATATTTTAGAGAATAAACATTCTGGAATTTCACATTTGAGAGCCACAATTGCTTTTAATGTAAATTACTCATCAAAAAATATTCTTGAAGAAAGAAATAAACTCTGCATAGTAATTTTGTAATGTCTTTTTTACATATTCATCCACATATTTTACTATTTTAAATATTTATGATTCCAGGAATATGGTATTCAAATAAATAGACTTTTGTACCTTCACAATTGACAATGCATCAAATCTTTTACAAATTCTGATAAAATGATTTGGCTGGGCTCATCTGTTCATGATATGCATTTTTCATTATTCAAAAATATTTCAGCAGATAGCAGATATTTCAGTTAGCAGCAGATAACCCAATATCTTTATTACCTTAGAATTCTGAAGATGTTGTGAAATACTTCATTAAAACTGTGTGATTAATTTTCGTCTTTTTTTGAACATAAAATTTTTAAAAAAAAATTAATATTTGAATTTTAACATAAAATTTTATAAAAAATTTTACAGCGAGAAAAAATAACTTTTAAACATAGGAAAATAAACAAAAATCATTTTCAAAATTTAATTCGGTTTATTTTATAGAGGAAACTAGTGTATTACGGAATACTATTTACTTTTTGTTAAAAACTCAATTAGTTTTAGAGAAAAAATACTCAAATCTTTATTAGTAGAAGGAAGGCGTACACAGTCGATCAGTGTACACAGTCAATCATTGCGTTTTTTATCGAAAGCATTTATATTTTTTCAAATATGATGTGTCACTTGGACGACAATATAGGTGACCTCATTATATATCGTAATTTTGACATAATCTTTTTGCGGATAAAAAAAATAAGGGTATTTATCAATTTCAAGGGCTAAAAAGTAAATATTTTACATCATCCAACGAACCACGCTGTGCATAAAGTAAGCACAATTGAAAAGTCATATTTTGCCTTATTGATATATTATTCTATATTTCATCTTGTGTATCTATTATATTTCTTGTTAATAAATAATCATGAAAGTTATAGCCATTATACCAATCATAGGCATCGGCGTACACAATCGATCATCGTATGTTCGTACACAGTCGATCATTGTTAGCTTTCTTATCAAATAATTTTTATTAATTAAATGAAAAATATTTTTTCACGCTTTTGCAGTTTTTATTTTTTTAAATAAAAATCTTATGCGAAAAAATTTAATTTCTTTTTTAAGCGCTTTTTAATAAAATATTTGTTTAATATCGTTTTTGAATAGTTCTCGTAGTAAGTTTTTACAAGTTTCTGGTTAAACTTTTGAGTTATATCATTCATTCTCATTCATTTAAAATGGGTAGAAAAGTAGCAACTGTTCTGAACAATATGAACACAATTAGAGGAGCATCTAAACTTTATAATATACCATTAGCTACTTTCTATTCTTATATAGAAAAAGCAAAAAATGTTGGGTTGGAAAACATTGAGTTTGAGGCCAACTACAGTTTGGGAAAGATTTTCTCTGTTGATCAAGAGACTTAAATACGTAATTATTAAGTAAAATCTAGTGAATATCATTATGGGTTATTGAAAAAAGAAGCCAGAGAGTTAGCTTTTGAGTTTGCTGTACAAAACCATGTAAAACATCCACCATCTTGGGATGCAAACGAAACTGCAGGAAAAGACTGGTATGACCAATTCATGCACAGACACCCGGGTTTATCTCTTCGTAAACCGGAAGGGACCAGCGTCTCCAGAGCGACAAGTTTCAACCAACAGTCCTACAGTTTTATAATAACTTAGATTCTGTTTATAAACGCTACAACTTTGAACCCTAAGACATATACAACTGTGATGAGACGGGGTGTACGACAGTACTAAAAACAACAAATGTAAGAGTGATAGCGGCCAAAGCGAATCGTCAGGTTGGGCAGATTACGTCAGCAGAAAGATGACAGATTGTTACAGTGTGCTGCACGATCAATACCATTGGAAAAACTGTTCCACCTTTTATGGTCTTCCCCACATTCCACTTCAAAGACAGAATGATTAGGGACGCCCCACCAGGAACAAGTAGAGCCACTAACCCTTGTGGCTGGATGACAGCTGAAAAACATTTGTTGAACTAAAGCTTGAAACATTTATATTTTTCCATTATATTACATGAGAATAAATGTTGAAAAACTTGTGTCTACATAAGAAAGTTTCCTAGAAAAAGTTGAATGTTAAAAGTTTTCTAAATCAGTATTCATTTGCAATAATTTAAGTGAGTCTTTGATTTTCTAATAATCCTCAATTTAATGCTTGGAAAATTTAAAATTGTGACACTTGTGGTAATGATCGACTGTGTACGTATATGTGATCGACTGTGTACACCGGTCGTACACAGTCGATCATTTTCGAGAGTCTACTTTGAACTACATATGACTCAAAACCATTTCAACTAGATAAATGAATTAAGTAGAAAATGAAGTCTTTATGAGGAATGTATAAAAAAAATATTTTATTAAAATTTTATCTTTTAACAATTTTGAGTTATAAACATTTTATAAAAAGTGAACGACTGTGTACGCCTTCCCCCTACATACTATAATCATTCGTAATGATATGTCATTTAAAAAAATGATGTTCTTTATTAAATAAACTATTATACTAAAATTATTTTAAGACCTATAATTCAAATAAAAAGAATAAAAAATATATAAAGTAGAATAAATTCGTAAAGAGCCTCATTATTGCAATATAATAAAAAACCTTATGAAGCGTCTATCTATCTAGAGCTGAAATCTTATTTTAATTTCTCAGCTTTTCAAAATTTTACAATTTTTTTATCTTTTTTTGTCTTATTGTGCGAAAGCCTTTAGAAAACATTTAAAATGTTTCATCCATCTTTGGTTAGCCATTTTGGCAGCCGCTCAAAGAAATTTGTGGAATAAACGGTTTTGGGTATAATTGAAATGTTAAAATGTCTAAATAAAAATTACACTTAATTAGTTAGAATGTTTTTTGTGCGAATGTTGGTTGTTTTGAATCTGTCGAGGAATGGCCGCAGCAGACTAAAATGGCCGCAGGGAATCAAGTGAGCTGCGACATAAAGGAGAAAACCTTCCATAGCAGCAGCAGTTCCTCTATCGCAGCCTCGGCATCAGTTGCAAGACAGAAAATTGAGAAAAATGATTATTGTGTTTTGTGGTTTTGAGGATGATGTGGTTATGATTGTGCTGTGGTATGAGTGTTGGTACTGTGGTGAGGATTTAATTTTTATTGGTGGAGATAGTGATTTTTTGGCGGTGATTGTCATGGTGGTGTGGGCAAGGTTGGATTAATGACGTTGATTGTTTTTTTTAAATATTCAAATTGATATATATACATATATTGGTAGTGATCTAAAAACCGTTATATTTAACTAATTTAATTGAAAAGCGCTTTTGATTAGACAAAAGCACTATATAAATGCCTGTGATTGATTGGATTGATTGATCCATATGCAATGTTCTTTTTTTGTAGTTTCGAAAAAGGCAAACAAATAACGAGTCAAGTTTTTGCTACTTTGTAATCAAAAAATCTGAAAGAATAGACATATTCGTCAGCAGTTCTGAGCTGGTCGCAGGTAAAAGAGATCTTTTGTTACAGATTTTTTTGAAAACCGATGTTTACTCACATTTAAACACACAACTCAAAAAATATTTTAAAGTTAAAAAAAACTTTTTTTTGCTGCTGGCGATAGATTGGATCATGAAGACTTTCACAGACTCAAAAATGACCATATTTTTCGAGAGTTAATCAGAATAAAACTCATTTGCATTGCTCTTGAGCAAAGATTCATCGATATATCACTCAGGAAATTAATTATTCGACAAAAAGTTAAAAATTCATAACTCTAATACGCATAATTTATAATGTATACATTATTTTTGTCAAAGAAGCATCCAACTTTTTTTTATTAGAAATAATATTTACTAGAATCTTTTATTAATATATTTAATACTTTTTTTCATAAATGTTTAGATAAATTAATTATAAAAAATATTTCAAAACAGTTTTTTTCAAAATTATTCTGCCTATGGGTTAGATTGGAGTTGAGAGCTAGAGTAAGAGGTTAAGGTTAGAAATTGGAGTTAGGGGTTAGGGTTAAAGTTGGGGTTAAATGTTAGGATTAGAGTTAAGATTAGGGTAGGGGATAGAGTGAGGGGTAAGTTAGGGCTTTGGTTGAAATTTAACTTTTTTTCATGAAATAAACAATTTTTTATAAAAATTATTTGGAATATAACAAAAAGATAAATTGTTTCGTTGTGAACTTCTCACGTAAGTAACAAAAACTGCACTTTTTTAAGTTTCGTGGAACATTAAAAAAACGCCGTTTTTAAAAGTGAAAATTTTACGGGAGATAAAAATCGCAAAGTCTCTTCAGTGAAGTAGGCTTTATTGTTTTTTCGTTACATTTTCAAGGAAAATAACATCTAGCTATCAAGATAAAAGTTTTAAAAGTTTGGAACCCCAGATTTGCAGCAAATAACTGCTCCTAGAAACGACTGAAACTAATGACATCACAAAATGTATCCTTAGATGCAATTTTATGTATTTTTGCATGCTAGAAAAAGCAGTCTAAGTTTTCAATTGAGTTTTTTGCCTGATCACGTAATAATTACTAGTTTACATAACTGGTATTTGTATACGTTACAGGCGATGTGTAGAATTAGACAATCAACGGAATATCTGAAATTTTCAGGCAATCTATTGATTGTCTAATTAAATCAGGCAATTTTAAGAAGAAATCGTTGGTTGCAATCTTCTTATAATAGTTTTTCTCAGTTTAATAGTTTATTGCAAAAAGATGAAAAGCATTTTATTCAATAAAACGAAGAAAAAAATTAATTACAGTTTTAGAATATTTGTTCTACAGTTTCATAGCTTATTGCCACAAGTTAAAGATGAAAAGAGTTTTATTTAAACATCTAAAAACGTTTTTATACTTAGTTTAAAGTTTTATAGTTTATTGCAAAAAGTTTAAAATGAATAGCATTTTATTTAATAAATCTTTTACAAATCCATGGAATGACTGATTGGATGAGACATCACAAACGAAGCTCTTTGCACACGAGTCAGACAGGAACCCATCAGCGAAATGGTCCAAAAGCGTCAATTCAACGGTCATCGCATGCCCACAAATAAACCTGTTTTCAGCTATTTTATCTACAAATCTGAGATAAGAGCTCGAAAACTTTTCGGTATCTCAAGAATGTCATATCGACAACAAATCTCACAGAAGAGCAGAAAAAGTGTAAAAAGAAAAGTCTCATTACATTTATTATATTCCAAACATTCAATGAAAGCAGCTTTCAATTTAGCGTTTCATTCCCTCCATCCTCTATCCCATCCATCCTTCCCCCATACTTCAACTCTCACTCTGTTGCAGAGCACCAGACAGACGACAATACTGATAATGATCTCAAAATGTTTCCCAATTTCTCAGATCATCGAAAATCCCAAAATAATTATTTAAATCGGTGATAAAATGTTTTTTGAAAAATTCTTGTTTATGTGTTGGCGTTTGGAAACGTGACGTAGAAGTAAGCTCAAAAATCATTTTTTTTATTAATTAAATAAATTGCCAGTTTTAACATCATAAATATCATTTCAAAGAAGTTAATTTCTCTTTAAAATGAGCATTTTGAATTAATAGTTGTAACAAATGCAAGAATTAAAGAAAATACAATAAGATACGCTTGATGTTATGTTCCGTGAATTTTCACTGTAAATACTTCAATTTTCGCTATGTACCGAGAAAATTCTCTGAAATGTTTCTGTAAGTTATCACTGATGTATTTTTAACTTATTCACTATTTTACAAGAGTTTTCAGTATGATTTTCAAAGCTACATAGAATATATTGACTGACTTCAGCAATTCGCTGATACACACTCTGGAGTGCGTGTATTTACTATCTTGCTATTCGCATTCGTGGTGCAGAGATGGGCAAATTTTACACTATATTGGAATTTCGTCAAAAATTACAAACCTTAACTTAACTCTAACCTTAACCCTTAACTTAACTCTAACACTAACTCAAAACATAAATTTAACCCTTACTCTAACCTTAACCCTAAACTTAACCTTTACCATTAGTTGAACCTAATACTTAATTTATCTAAAAATTCAAATTAAACAAAATTTTTAGTTTAAAAAATTATGTCTGGGATTTGAACTCAGATTGCCAGATTCACAGTCTGCAGCTCTACTGCAAGAAATAAACATTCATTATATATTTTATTGAATATTAAACGTGATACAATAGATCAATAGATGCTATAAATTTAACTCCTCAAGTGCGAATATAGTGAAGATTTTTCATTCTATCAATTTCAAAATTGAAAGTTTTTATAAATTTTTAGGCTCGGCATCTTTTGGGATTGGCCTTCGCAGCATTCTCATATTGTAGAATTCTAAAAGGTAGATGTTGAATTCAGTGAGATTGAACTGAAATTTTCATCTTAGATTTTCGGGAACAGTGAAATTTTCGCTATATACTTTAGGACGTGTCAATTTTAAAAAAATTTAAGTATAAGCCTTTGAAAGATCATTGTCACATACAGAGTCAAAACTTAAATAACATTCCTTTGAAGCTTTGGTTTCTATTTATCTTAAGAAATTCTGGTCGCAGGCTTAAACCTCTACAACCAGATCATATTTGTTATTATTATTATTTTCCTTCAGCTCTCTCATTGAGGGTCGTCATTGAAGCTAAACTTTTTGACGCTGAGGGATTTTTGGATTTGCTTTTGAGATCCGGTAAAAGAGAATTTACTCGCTTTGACTTTTTATTCTTTCTACTATTTCTATTATTTAAAATTAATCATATATTTTTGTAAACGAAATACTTTCATAATTTATAATTTTAGGTTTAGAACCCCTGATCACTCCAGCTTATTCCCATACGTTGATAAAATTATTTTATAACATATTTTCAAGTTGAAATTATATTTCCACAAGAATAGTAAACTAAGGTAAGTTTTCTTGAAGACGCAGATTAAATATTAATATAATTTCATTTTGCTGAAATAGGCGATGTTCAACTGAAAAGATATTGAATATTCTGGCCTAAAGACAATAAGCGGTTTGGTATTAGACATTCATACAGCTAGAAACCCATATTTCTAAGAAAAGAGAAACTAAATTTTAACGTCAACGATACAACTTCATCCACCTCTGACAGGACCGAATAAATCAACCGATTATTGTTGTTTTACCACCAAAAATTTCCCTTTCAATTTCGCATTTTGGCAACTTGTCAAACTTGAAACAATTTATTTTTTGAAGATATCATTTGTGATTCGCTATCACCACGGTGCATGTGCTCAGCGTAGCCTGTGCTTCTTGGCTCGTGCCTTCCAAACGGTGCAGGAGCTGCGAGACGTTGGAGTTTGTCGTCGTGGTTGAGGTCGTAAATAAATAGAACGTCGTCAGTATATCTATTCTATATGAAGGGTTTGTATTTTTCATGATGAGTTCGTCAAGGCCTGGATGTGGGCTCGTGCCGATTGCCATCGCACAACCGTTGACTTGTGATTTGGCGAAGGCTCGATTGGTGACGGCGATGTTGCGAAGGTTGTGCATACTGGTGTAGAGGGAAGTGATGTCAACGGTGGTGAGGATGGTGTTAGAAATGAAGGTGGGTTCGTGGTTAAAGGCGTTTTCTAAGATTTCTTTAGTGTAAAGCAATTCTTGAGGTAGGCAGGATGTCGTTCTGTGATCGGAGTGGGGTAGAAGCTGGTGAAGGAGCATGTGGTTTCCTTTTGTGTGTTGGAGATGATGGGCAATTATGTGTTTATGTATTTTTGTGAAAATGTTGAATTAAAGGTGGTCTGGTTTTTCAGGGGGTTAGGAAGATGAGGGTTCTATTGTCTATCCAGTTGTTTGTGGAGGGAAGCGGTGCGCAACTGTTAGTGGGGAGAGCATGGCGGTAGAAGTAAGGCTTCAAGATTGACTGTGAATCGTCTGTTTTTTGACTTGTGATGTTGTACAGGCAAGGGCAGATCTAGGTCATGGTTTATGGAGAGGCAAACGAGGAGCAAGGTGTAGGGCGTGGGGGCTGTGAATGTCCATGTGTTTTGTGTTCAAAAGTACATCACAAACAAATATACAAAATATTTTTATAAAACATAGAGCTGGTTAGTGATGTTTCTTGTCTTCCAGGTGGTTCCAACACTAAGGAAGCACTAATTCAATCTACCAAGAACTGGAGGCGTCTCAAACTGAATTGGCGTCCCCCCTAGAAGCCCCGCTGAAACCCTTCAACATGAGCATCTACGCTGCCCACAAGGCGGTTCAGGACAAGACGAATTTGGAAAAATGTGTTCATTATGCCATGCTCCATAATGGAGCAAGCATTTAATAATAATAATAAACACACATGTGAACCAGGCTTTAACGTAAACCTTAAGAATGAAACTGTTAAAGTAATCAAATGTTGACACTTTTTGCGAAAAAAAAAACTTTCAAGACTTGGCTATCCAACAAGCTCTGTAGACCGCTTCAAAAGAACGGGTAGAACATACTATTAAAAAGAATATTTTGATGATTAAGGCATGGTCTTAAAATGTGAGGGTTACCATGAGGAACTCAAAAATATATATAAATCTGAAATGATAAAACATTTGGCTACCCGGAAAATGATTTTTTAAAGTGGAAATAGGTGTTTTTACAATATTTGTTGTTGTTGATTATTTTCAATTTATTTAGACTTAAAACAAGTTTATACATCAGCAAATGGTCTTAAAATGTTAAGATTGCCTGAAGAAACTTCTGGTAGAAGAAAAATGATTTGATATTTGAAATCACCATCTCAAATAGAGCTAAAATTAGTTTTGAAATTCAAAACACTGTAATTCAGATTCAAAAATATATCTAATGAGACGTTAGAGAATGAAGATTCATCAGAGATTACGTCTTGGTCAAAATATTTTGTTTCCAATTTTTTATTTATTTTGGAACGTTAAGCTCTTGAGATGGAAAACTATTTTTGATAATTACATTTTAATATATCAATTACTTCATTCAAACAAATGGTTAGTTTAGTTGGGAAGGCGTTACTGTTGTTTTCCACTATTTTCTTCTTTGAGGTTCAAGCAAAAATGATCGGGAAAGAGGTTTGTACACGAATTTATCGGTAATTTGAATTTTGTTTCTTTTTCTTTTGAGTATGCACTATTAACTTTTTGAACGCCAACACAATGAGCAATCAACTCTCTTCACAGAACTTCTCAGAACAAATCAACAACACAAATCCGTTAGAATCTGTAGAGAAAAGCGATTTATCTGAAGATGAAGCCACAAGCGCAGTCGAAACTGTTCAGAACTCTACCGGTATGCCCATATCTGAAAACCCTGAAGATCCTGGAGAAGATGAGAACCTGTATGCATGCTTTACCAGCTTCACTTGATTTCACTACAAACATATTCATGCGCTAAGGTGTGGAAATCCGGACATGGAAAAAACGAATGACCCGAATGCTCCTCGATCTTACACGTTTTTGGAAGGAAAGTGGATAAATCACAAAGTTACTTGGAAGTTTGTTAAACACTTTTTATGCATTAAAGTACATGGTGCTTGAAATTGTTTTTCATTTGAATCATAGCTCAGATCCATCACCTTCAACAGAATAGAAGTTCCAAGTTGGAAGGTTCGTTACCGAGACTTTTTGCAAGCCATCGAGCAAGCCTTCGACATTTGGGAGCAGCATGTCGACCTAATGTTTGAACAGGTGCGAAAAGCTCGGATGAATGAACAAGATAGTAAATGTCTTTTTATAACACCAAGTCAATATATTCTTGAAGTATGATCAATATGATCAAACGCAGCCATAGTTACACTTTTTCCATATGACTTTGCATGTTTTATATAATATAAATCATTATAAATCAATATAATATGGCACTGGCTTAGTAAAAGTTATTCGCGTATATTTTAAAGAATGAATTTATCTTTTATTTATATTTTGATAACTTATATTTTTCTTGTATTATGTTTAACTAATTAAATAAATATAATTAAAGAAATTTATATATATATATTCTATTTCATCCATTTAAACCGTTTTTCTTGAATATAAATAGCTGCACTGCGTATAGCGGGAAGTTGCACAAGACGGGACGATTTTTAGACGTAGCCTCATTTTTTTATTTTTTTTACTTTTTTATTGTCTTTATTAATCACGGTTTGACAGACGCAGGCCATGTTACACGTTGCATAAGATAATAGTAGATAATTATAGGATACTGATGCTAATGATAATGGTTTTTTTAAAAAAATACTACAAGACAAAGGATATGGTGAATAGGTAATAATTAAGTAGATAAATAAGTAATAAGAATCAGAGATGATAATATAAATATAAATGTAAACTATAGAATGTGATATTTAAGAAGACGAGGGAGGAATGTTTTACTTTCAAGCGTAGTATATATAGGGATATTAAAATTGTGTTTACGGGGTCTTAAGTTATGAGTAGATTTTTTAAGGGGGGGTAAGAAATTGTGAAGAACGTGGTCAGAGTTATTAGATATTTTAAAGAATAATTTGGTGTCTAAAGTGGTAAACATAGAAGTGATAGATGGGTAGAAAGAGGGAAGGTAGTTAAGTCTTATGAGTTTATTAATTAGGGACTGGAGTTGCTTAATGTGTGGCTGATTAGCAAAACCAGACCAAGAAGGAGCTGCATACTTAAGGTGAGAGATGATGAGGGACTCAGTGATGTCAAAGAGTTTGGCACCAAAGAGTCCATGGGAACGGATTGTTTTGATGGCATGAAAAGTTTGAAAGCATTTATTGATAATGTGATCTATGTGTGGTGAAATGTTAAGGGTGTCAGTGAATGTGATACCTAAGATAGTGAGTTTGTTAGTGCGTTGAATGGAAGGGTGTAAAGCTGGTGGTGTGATGCGTTTATAACTATTATGGACTATGAGTTCAAATGATTTTTTGAGGTTGAGTGAGAGATTACTGAGCTTGGCCCACTTAGAGAGGGATTCAAGCTCTGATTGGATGGTGTGGGTGTTAGATGATGGAATAATGAGATAGGTGTCGTCAGCGAATTTTAAAATATAATTAGAAGGGTGATAGGGTTGAAGTGAAGAGGCGTTGATTATAAAGGTAGATGGACCAAGAACTGAGCCTTGGACCACGCTAGAGTTGATGGGAAGGATACTAGAAAGTTGATTTAAATAAATGGTGGAATGTGATCGGTTGGAAAGGAATGAAATGAGAAGGTTATATATGTTGTCATCAAGAGGAAGAAGTGCAAGATTGGAGGCGAGGGTATGGTGATCAAGAGTGTCAAAGGCTTTAGTAAAGTCAAGAGCAATAAGGTGAACATGACTATTAGTTTTGAGAAGTGAAGTGATGGTAGACGTGATAGCAATTATGGCAGAAGTGGGAGAACCTGATGGGCGAAAGGCGAATTGATCTTTAAGAATAGGTATTACTGAAGGGTGATTGAAGCAAGGGTATATATATTGAGAAACTATGATTTTTTCGAGAAGGCGTGATAATATTACTCAATTACATAAAATATAGTTTTAATTTCAATTTATTCAGCCATTATATTGATACATTTTCTAGTTGTGTGAACTCAAACATAAGAATAAATAAAGAAAACCAAGTTTTTTTTACTTCAAAAATGAACACAAAAAAAATCCATCTTGAGCAACTGGGTTCCTAAGATGGAATGCTTAGCTCCTAAAGATGAAGTTATATTGTATTCAACAAAAATGTCATATAAACGTTGTATTTTTCGTCAAACTTGTTTAGTTATC
The DNA here is from genome assembly GCA_943735955.1 of Piscicola geometra. Classification (NCBI taxonomy): domain Eukaryota; kingdom Metazoa; phylum Annelida; class Clitellata; order Hirudinida; family Piscicolidae; genus Piscicola; species Piscicola geometra. The sequence continues at coordinate 2,291,647 of OX030969.1, read as the reverse complement.
TAAAGAAATATATCAGTTTGAAGTGTAAATTGTCATTTAATCAAATTTATTTAATAAAATTATATTGAGTTTTTAGATTACGTTTGCAAATTCAACTTTTTTTCTGTTCTTGGTTTCCTAGTTTTCATTTCGACTCTAAGGTGCTATGAAGCCGATGTAAAAGCTAATGAATACTAACGGTTTTTAATGCCTATAAAGTAAATAATTGATATAAATTAATTTTCAATAGTTTTATGAAATACATACTATCTATAGTTTATATAAATATACACTCTATATAGTCTATATAAAATATATACTATATATAGTCGATTAATATTTATACTCTACAAAGTCTATATACTATATAGACTATAAGACTTATCAACTTTCACAGTCTCATTCTAAATTCCATTTCAGGCAGCTATGACCATGCTACCATGAAACCAACATACAAATGCGCACATAAGACGGGTGCATAGATATAAAAATTTTATTTATTTATTTTTAAAGCGCATAAATATAAATAAGCTCGTTTCATCTTTGGAACTAGTTCCTCTTGAGCAACCTCCCTCTATATATAACGATTATGTATATTTTTATCTTTACTTTTTTGAACTTGATACATTATGTTATATAATCCACATAAGAGACACTTCAAAGACAAGGCTGACATAATTTTCAAATTCCACGAGAAAAATGGTGGAGCTACTGTTAATCGTGGGAGTTTTCCCTGTAAATATTTCAATCCAAGTACTACATTTACTTAATAATTGAAACATACATATACACTTTAGGCCAAACAATTTTTACAGCTTGCTTAAAAGATGAATGTGAAACAAGATTGGATATATATTTATTTTGGTTTTTTCAATATACAATAACGTTATTTAGCGAAACTGAAATAGGTGTAAAATAGATTAAAGAAAAAAATTGACTTTACCCAAAATAGACCTTGGACAAAACAGTCCTTAATAAAAATAGACCTTCGACTGAAAATAATTAGAAAAATAAATATTAACCTAACCCTAATTTTAACCCTTACCTAACCCTCTTTTTAACACGAGGTTTAACAATTTTAAGGTTATTTTAAAGATCTCCTTTTTCCAAAGTAAATTTTTGATAAAGTCAATTTCGTTTAAGGTCTATTTAGGGTAAAGTCTAGTTTAGTCGTATACATGTAAAAATAAAAAGAGTAAAACAATTTTTGCTTTACAAAAAATCTATACTTTTTGAGTGTGTTTTATTTTCACTTTCAGATAGTATTTTTACAAATTCACGTTGTTAATTTTTTTTCTTAGAGTTTGTGTGTGTGTTTTACCTGATAGTTTTCGTTATTTTCACCCATGTTTCAGTTTCACTAGGTAAAGGTTCTGCATATTAGAGGGATCGAAATAAATGTTCATAACATCTCGTTTTCTATTCCTTTTCAAGTCAAAAATGTTGAAAAACTGAAATCGATTAACATTGGCCAAAATTATATACAAATATTCAATGAAATTTTTTTTCGCCCACAGTGTGTTATTGAAGATTTAACGGAAAAACAAATTTCTGAAAATATAAATTTCAATGTATGTTAAGATGTTCCAAATTTAATATGAAATTTTTATTTCCTTTTCAGACTCCTTGGGTCATGCCTGGGGGCCTAACCCTATTTATGGAAGCGGTGTTCATTTAAACGATGACATTAACTTCAGACCTGAACTATTCCAGAGTTGGTTACGTTGAATGACTTTAAATTTTTTTAAAGCAAGCAATTGAATCAATAAATATGCCTCTTATGAAACAATGTTATATGTTCCACGTATATAAACATGTTTTTATTCAGAACACTTCAGACAAGGGTTTGTCCAGCCTCCAAAGGTCCTATTCAAGACGGTTATTCACGAGATAGGCCACGCCTTAGGACTAGATCATTCCACAGTAAATGGATCTGTAATGAAATCGAACCAACCCCATCTTGATTTTAGGACACTTCATGCAGATGATATCCAAGGTCTTCATGCCAAATATGGTTGGTTTTATAAATTTATTGCGAGCATTCAGTCCGACAGAATTACCTTTTCGAAACTTTTGAACGAAAAATTGTTTCTAGGAAGTCCCTTTTCAAATCCTGATCCTTGTGAAGACGGAGTCGTACGAACAGCAATGCTAAAAGAACGACCCATGATTTTCAAAGGCAAGGTCAGTCTATGTTTTAAATTTAATGATTTTCTCAATTTTTAAATTTACTATTTTCTTCAAGCTTCTATCATCGACTGCTTAATTTAGGATAAGGTTTTTTAAACTTTTGATGCCACAGATTTTCGAATTTTTGGCAAAACTTTCATCAAAATGTCTAAAAGTGAATATTGGTAATGGCTTAGTAGCCCCGGTCTATAAAAACATGTTTATGCGACATGAATTCAGAGTCTAATAAATTATTAAATCTCAAAAATATATAAATTCATCTTTTTGTTTGTTTTCAAGTGGTGTTATGATAACGGAAATAGAGCGAAACCTGATAAGATTTCACAGCTATGCGCTGGCTACCCAAAGGGAAGTCCTGTGGAAGGAATTGTTTTTATTCCTCCCAACAACATAACCATGTTACTCTATCGTTAGTTTGTGTGTTAATCGTTGAAAGATATTTTTGGAATTTTTGTAGAAATTAACTATGTGAAATAGAAAAATAATTATGAACTGAACACCGTAGAACAAAAGTACTGGCTATGCAACAATAATCAGCTGCTAGATAGATTTCCTAAAAGTGGTTTGAATGTGAAACATCTCGGAATACGATTGAATGGAAGAGATAAAATAAACGGTGCGTTTCAAAGTGTTACTGATAATAAATTAATTATTATCTCTGTCGGCAAAAACCAAGAATTCTGGGCTTTGAATACGAGTTACAAAAATTTCGATGCAAAAAAAATGAAGTTTAATAAGCTCCGAAAAAAGCAAAATGGCACGGATATAGTAGATAGTTTATTTACTTCATGGAAAAGTAAGTTGTATTTTATTGAAATTGTTTTATTAATCATCTGCGATTATAATTAGTTTTATTTAATAATAATAATGATTTTAAATTTTGTTTGTTTGAATAACTTAAATACTGAAACTCTGCTTTTTCAAAGATGAGCAAATTCTAATAAGCCAAAGAAAATACTACCTTATGAAAGATGGTTTGCTCCAAGAGACTTCACAAGGCATAAATGCTGTTTTCAGGTGTGCTGAAGAAGCAGATGCTAAAGAAGTAATTTGGAGCTCGGGTGGTTTGATTCCTACGGATAAGCTTGTTCTTGTATGGCTAGCCTTTTTGATACATTTTCTTTTGTAATTTGACAATTAGATTAATCGCATCAAGGTTATAGTTAACACACTTTTATTTAGTTTTGAGAAATTATTTATTTTAAAGTTTGCAAGATTATGATTTTTGAGTTGAAAAAATATTTTAAAAGAAGCCAAAATTTTACATTTCAAGCGTTCCTTGGGTTTTTAATAGCATCAAAAAGTATGCAAAATGTTTTTGTTTTTTTAATTTCACAGAAAAGAACAAAAAGACTATTAATTCTTAAGGGATACTTTCACTGATAAAAACTTGCGATTTTTGTTATTTTCCGTGAGAATTTCATGACGAAACAATTTCTCATTTTGTTATATTCATAATAGCTTTCCATTAGAAATTGTTCATTTATTTTAAAAAAATTTAAAATTCAACCAAAGCTTCAACCTTAACTTTAATTTCTAACACTAACCCAAATGATATTTTCATTGATTTCCAAAGATTTTTTAATCAAAACTACAACCTTAACTCGTAACCCAAACCCCTAAATCATTCTTCTAACCTAATCTTAACCCCCAGTTTCACCTTAACCCTAGCCCCTAACTCCAATCCTCAATCCTAACCCCTAACTCCAATCCTCAATCCTAACCTCTAACTCCAATCCTCAATCCTAACCCCTAACTCCAATCCCTAAGCCTAACCCCTTACTCTAACCTTTAACCCTAGCTCCTAACTTTTATCCAAGTGTGCAACCAGCAAAAATGCTGAAAGGGTTCAAATTTCGTTTGAAAGTTCAAATATTCAACCCATTTACCACCGTTGTTGCGTTTTTGCAACGTTAACTTCTATATTTTTTTCTGTTTAATACCGATCTTATTCAAATATTTTTTATTAGAAGATTTGAACCTTCATTTAATGAGTTGAATTTATTTTTTTCCTTTTTTTTTATTTCTAATCTTTTATTTCCTGTTCACATTTAACATTTCTCAAAACAATTTTCACTCAATTAGATAATTGCTCAATTTTATCGTTTGGTTTTAGTATTTTTATAAAAATTTGGTTTTGATTTCTGGGTGAAAAGATAGTTCATACTTACATTTTTTTAGGAGTGTACAAATCTGCGCTGCGTTTTCGCAATTTTGACGTAATATGTTGTTATATGATTTTTGATAGACCAAGTCATTTATCACAATATTTATTATAAAAATATTAAACTTATTACTCAAATGTTAATGCATTATAACATTTATAAACTGACAAATATTATTTGACGATGCTTAAGTCAAAATACTCTTAATTCAATCCATTTTTCAATTAATAATATTAAAAAAACTATAAAAAAACTACAGTAAACTCGTGACACCTTCTAACCTAATCTTAACCCCCAGCTTCAACCTTTACCCTAACCCCTAACTCCAATCCTCAATCCTAACCCCTAACTCCAATCCTCAATCCTAACCTCTAACTCCAATCCTCAATCCTAACCCCTAACTCCAATCCCTAAGCCTAACCCCTTACTCTAACCTTTAACCCTAGCTCCTAACTTTTATCCAAGTGTGCAACCAGCAAAAATGCTGAAAGGGTTCAAATTTCGTTTGAAAGTTCAAATATTCAACCCATTTACCACCGTTGTTGCGTTTTTGCAACGTTAACTTCTATATTTTTTTCTGTTTAATACCGATCTTATTCAAATATTTTTTATTAAAAGATTTGAACCTTTATTTAATGAGTTGAATTTATTTTTTTCCTTTTTTTTTATTTCTAATCTTTTATTTCCTGTTCACATTTAACATTTCTCAAAACAATTTTCACTCAATTAGATAATTGCTCAATTTTATCGTTTGGTTTTAGTATTTTTATAAAAATTTGGTTTTGATTTCTGGGTGAAAAGATAGTTCATACTTACATTTTTTTAGGAGTGTACAAATCTGCGCTGCGTTTTCGCAATTTTGACGTAATATGTTGTTATATGATTTTTGATAGACCTAGTCATTTATCACAATATTTATTATAAAAATATTAAACTTATTACTCAAATGTTAATGCATTATAACATTTATAAACTGACAAATATTATTTGACGATGCTTAAGTCAAAATACTCTTAATTCAATCCATTTTTCAATTAATAATATTAAAAAAACTATAAAAAAACTACAGTAAACTCGTGACACCTTCTAACCTAATCTTAACCCCCAGCTTCAACCTTTACCCTAACCCCTAACTCCAATCCTCAATCCTAACCCCTAACTCCAATCCCTAAGCCTAACCCCTTACTCCAACCTTTAATCCTATCCCCTAACTTTTAAGCAAGTGTGCAACCAGCAAAAATGCTGAAAAGGTTCAAATTTCGTCTAAAAGTTTGAAAAAACATAATTTTGAAAAATTGCAAATATTATAATAATATAATTCAGGGAGGATAGTAGGGATGACGGGAAGAGATCTAAGGTTGTAATTTGATGCTTATTGATGTTACGTATATGTTATTGTTAGGATAATCATATTTTAAATTAATAATGTTTTTAAATATCGAAAAAAATTAGTGAGAGTAAGGTCGTTGAAAACAGAAAAAAGAAAGAGGAAACATAGTAGAAGATCTTGGTGTGTGTTTTTTATATGTGTTCTTCTGAAGTGATTATTTTTTGTTTCAAGAAACAATTTTTTTATAATAATAAAAATAGTTTTTTATTCAGTACAGCTTGACAGACGCAAGCCATGTTAAAAAAATAGAAAAATAGAAGGTGAACAAAGACCAAAATAGAATCGAGAAAGCGAAACAGATTGAAATTAAAAGGTGAAAAATGATTATTAGATTCTTATGCAAATGATAATAGATTAGAATCAGACAACTCGACCAAGGATATGGTCACCATATATTTTATTGAATATGATAATTAATAAATAAATAATTTATACAAATCAGTAATGATAATATAAATATAAACTATGTAATGAGATGTTTCAGAAGACAAGGGAGGAATGTTTTGCTTTCAAACGTGTTATATATTGGTGTATCGAAATTGTGCTTACGGGGTCTTAAGTTATGTGGAAATGTTTTAAGAGAGGGTAGAATTTGGTGAAGAACGTGGTCAGAGTAAGTGGATATTTGTTAAATAGTTTAGTGTCTAAAGTGGTAAAGATAGAGGTGATAAATGGGTAGTGAGAGGGAAGATATTTTAGTCTAATTAGTTTATTTATGAAGGACTGAAGTTGCTTGATTTGTTGCTGATTAGCAAAACCAGACCAGGAAGGAGCTGCATACTTAAGGTTAGAGATAATGAGGGACTCAGTGATGTCAAAGAGTTTGGCACCAAAGAGTCCATGGGAACGGATTGTTTTGATGGCATGGAAAGTTTGAAAGCATTTTTTGATAATATGATCTATGTGTGGTGAAATGTTGAGAGTGTCAGTGAATGTGACACCTACTATAGTGAGTTTTAAAATATTTTACGGCGTTAAAATGTTTAACGGTCATTAATTGATTAACTCGTTAATCGAAAGTTAACGTAGATTAAAGCACAGCTCTCAATAATAATAATAATAATAATAATAATAATAATAATAATAATAATAATAATAATAATAATAATAATAATAATAATAATAATAATAATAATAATAATAATAATAATAATAATAATAATAATAATAATAATAATAATAATAATAATAATAATAATAATAATAATAATAATAATAATAATAATAATAATAATAATAATAATAATAATAATAATAATAATAATAATAATAATAATAATAATAATAATAATAATAATAATAATAATAATAATAATAATAATAATAATAATAATAATAATAATAATAATAATAATAATAATAATAATAATAATAATAATAATAATAATAATAATAATAATAATAATAATAATAATAATAATAATAATAATAATGTAATAATAATAATAAAATAATAATAATTATATAATAATAATAATAATAATTGAGGAGCGGGGATGGCTTAGATGGTAGACGTCGGACTTGCGACTCAAAGGCTGCCCTTTCGAATCCTTGACAAGCAACCGTGAACTATCATATACCTAGTGTATATGATGCGGTGTTTGCGACGTATGCATTGAGAAATGTGTACGTCGTGTGGAGTGGCGTCTCTGGCGCATAAGAACCATGGTTCTCAGAACCATTGTAACATGGCCTGCGTCTGTCAGGCTGTGGATAATACAGACATAAAAATATATATAAAAATAATAATAATAATAATAATAGGATTTATTGACTGAAGAAGTTTCTATACATCGAACTGATGTCACTTTTCTCTGAAACTCTACGTGCTTCAAATTTATTCGAAAACCCAACCAGCCTGCACCTGCACCTGGCTTGGCTTTAAGTATTCAATTGCAATAGAAACAGTGAAATGAGAAGAATTTTACAAGCTTAAAGAGAACCATGGCTGATTTAATCTCTTCTAACACTTCTAATAATAATATTATAATAATACAATAATAATAATATTATTATAATAATAATAATAAAGATTCAGTGAATGTAGAAGTTTCGTTACTTCGAACTGATGTCACTTTTTTAGAAACTCAAGTTGATTCGAAAACCTGCACCTGGCTTTAATCGATTTCAACTGCAAGAAAAACAGCGAAATAAGGAGAATTTTACAAGCTTTAAAGAGAAATATCAGGCTGAAAAGCGAATAATTTATCTTTATAAAAAGAACTTATTTTGCAAGCCAGCGCTAAACCGCACATAATCGCCGATCAGTCAAGATGAAGACCGCACTGATGCTTTCGTTGCTGCTGTTGGCTGTCGTGGCTGTTCTGGGATTACGTAAGTATTCTTGATAATTTAGGCCTCAATTTGGTTTAGTTTGTCTGTATGCTATTTATTGAAAATATAACTAGAAAGTCATTTCACTTTTGAGATTTAACGTTTTCATTATTTCCATTCCAGGCTATCCTTGTGAGAAGGTTAGTTATGAATCAAATTTTATTGTCACGGCTTTTGCTACCACTTGTAAAATTCAAAAAAGTATAAACTTTTATAAATTTGTATTCAGCACATTTAAAGTTTCAAAAACTCAGAAAAAATTCAATTTCATTTTCAGATTAAATTTTTTTTACAGTTATTCTATTATCACAGTGAATAGTGAATATACGTGATAGCAACGTTCTATTGTAAAGTTTCAGAAAATTTGACACACAAAGTTCAACTCAGCAAAAGCCATGACTACATCTATTAAATATAACGAAGTTTAAAACGCTGAGTGCGTGAAAAACATATTTTAAATGATGTTGATGATGATTAAAATTTTTTCAGAACGGTGATTGTATTGGAAGACAGTTTTGCGTAGACAAAAGATGCTGTTAGTATATGCGGGCTAAAAACAACATGCCACTGTATATTTTTATATAACTTTGGCAAATGTAAATCGGTTTTAAATTTGTTTCTCCTATTCGACTCAGAAATGAATGAAGAGCAAGATCTCATAAAAATTTATGTTGACCTTGATGTACAATACATTTACCTAATGAAACTGAAACAAGAGTTAAAATATTGAAAAATGTCACGTAAAAAAAATAATAATTCAACAATTGAAATTATAAAAACTTAAAATGTAGTTCAAACATTTAAAATATTTTAACTTTTTTATTATTTTGTTTTACATTACACTTTTTTTAGTTTCACTAGGCAATGGTAAGTACTAATGGTACGATTCGTACAATGTAGGGGTTGTATGTTACAGGGGTTGTATGTTACAAGCTTTATAAAATTTATAATAAAAAGGAAAAAATTTAAAAAAAATTATTCATAGCCCTTGGTTCAACTTTAACCTTCCATAAAAAATAGTTTTTGCATTTGCGTTCTACAACATTTTATAGTCTTTTTTCTTCTTTGGAAGACTTTAGTAAGTTTTAAGAGTTTTCTTATTTTTTGATATTTTAATTAGTATTTGCATTTGATTGATTTTTTACATATCTTTCTAGCAACCTTTTATAAAAAGGCTTAAAGGATGTTTCATGCTTAAATTAGAGGCGTTTATAATTATAATTTTTAAATGAGTTTTATGGTATTGGGATTGTTTGTTACAAGCATATTGGGGTTGTTTGTTAAAAACCATTTAACGACATCCCAATCAGTGAAATGGTTTATACAACTCAATTTTAATAATTTTATTACTTTCAGCTAATATAATGAATTATTAATTGTTAAAAAAGATCGGATTTGCGTGAAACCAGATGTTTCAAATCATGCAGTGAAGTCTGTCAAGGAAACTCGACGTTCAATCCGAAGTAGTTCTGCCTAAACGGCTTGAACTTCATGATGCTTTATCGAATCCATAAGAAAAGTTTAACAAACGAAAGTACTTTGTTTTTGAAGATTGAACATAATCGAAAAGCTTTTACTACTAAACAGGAGCGGGAATTAACAGACTGTTGAAACAGAAGCGAAACTGTATCATGGTCTCTCACTAAAAAAATATAAAAACTTGCATATCACTAAGCTTTGAAAACGAAACCAGGTTTTTTGAAAAATTGAATAATACTCAACAGTCAGGTGCTGAATGGTTTAAGTTATATTTTACACGAAACAGTTTCCTCTCAATTCAAACTCATGAGGCAACATGTCGGAGCCGAACCCCCAGCTTCAACTCGGAAAATGTTTATGTTTTTTGTTGTTGATAAATTGGCTTTGTTTATCACTGTGTTTATTTGATTTAAAATGCATTTTCACACTTTTGTTACATTTAGAACTCTATCGAAATTTCAATTTTTTCTATGAATTTAAATAACAAACTGGTTTTTTGTGTTTTAAATTGTGACTAATAGAATTCTTAGTACATACAAATAGATTGAATATTACTGTTTAAAAAATAAAAACTTATAACAACATTAATATTAACCTATATAAAAATATATATTAAGAAGCAGTGATGGGCAACTAACTAAATATTTGTAGTTAAACTATAACTATTTTTCAAAGAAAAATAAGTAGTTTAACTAATAGATATAAACTTATTTTTGATAATAGTTAACTTAACTTAAAAAATTTAGTTAAACTTTTTGTAAACTATTTTGCAACTATTTTTTATTCACTTATTGAACACGGAAAAATGCACACAAAAATTTGAGCAACGGAAAGCTGTGCAAACAGAAAAATACGTTTTTTTCTGGGAACCATATTGAAGGAGTCAAAATAAATTTTTATAACAAATATATGAAAAATTATGACTTAAATAAACTAAAAACTTGAATCAAAACTTTTTTTTTCAAAGTTCGAAAAATATTTTCGATATGACATTTTTCGATATTTTTACACTACTTTGAGTTTCTGAATATTCAAGGAATCGAAATAAATGTTTAGAAAATCTCGTTCCCCATTCGTTTTTAAGTCAATATTTGAAAATCTAGTTACATTTGCCAAAGTTATAAAAAATTAAACAGTGGCATGTTTTTTTGGCGCACAGAGTAGATGTAATTTAACTTGTAATCGTAATCAACCTCGCTTGTATAGCTATTTATAGCAAGTAAATGCTGTAAATAATTTGTTTTAAAAAGATGTTTAAGTGTTTAACTATGAGCAGGGGCGGATCTAGAGAGGGTCCAAGGGAAGGGGGCACAATTATTTTTGGTACTAGTATACAATACAATACAATACAACGACGAGTATTATTAACGTGGCGTAAACCCGGACGGGCTTCAAGATCACTTGGTTATGGAAAATTTGATAATACTATTAATGATAGATGAATAAATGGAAATTATAGGAAAAGTAGGGTATTAAAATTCAACAATAAAATCATTTATATATATATACATACATATACACATACATAAACACATATATATCTATATACACACATATACATACATTTATACACATATACACATACATATACATATATATATATATATACACATACATAAAAACAAATATACACATATATACATATACATATAAATATATATACACATATATATATATTTATTTATTTTTAAATAGACAACATATTTTTTATATATATTTTTTTAAAGATTGAAACTGAAATGATAATAACAATAAATTTAAGAAAAAAGTAGATATCTGTATTATATTATTATTATTATTATTATTATTATTATTATTATTATTATTATTATTATTATTTATAATTATTATTATTTATTTTACAATTATTATTATTTATTTTACAATTATTTTTATTTATTTTACAATTATTATTGACCATTTGTATAAATATAAAAAAGAATGAAATTGGGAAGCAAGAAATTGATTAATGAAAAATGAGCAGTAAATTTGTAAGTTATTGTTATCGGTCAAACAAGTACGTTTTCAGGGAACGGCTGAATGTCGCGGTCGAGCTCGGGGATTTGAGTCTATTGGGAAGACTATTCCCGAATCGGCGCTGCAACAAAAAGCTTCTTGCACCTGCATACTTGAGTTTGTAGCTCTGTGCAACTACATCTCGACCTAGCAGACCTGAGTCTTTTCCCTCTGGGGAAGACTTGCTCTCATGACAATGCTACTCGACAAATAATTTGGGCACTCATTGGACAGACACGTGTGCATTAACAAGATGTTTTTGTATTCAATTCTCTTTTCAACACGAAGCCAGTGAAGCTCCTTGAGAACAGGGCTGATGTGATCATACTTTCTAGCACCTGTTATGAGCCTAGCTGTGGTGTTGATTATAGACTGAATTTTCTGCAACTGCGTCATTGGCAACCCAGTAAGAATGATATTGCCATAGTCAATTCGACTGAGAACCAAAGCAGAAGCCAATGTTCTCAGTGAGTCCTTGGTCAATAACCATCTTATGGATCGTATTTGGCGTAAAGAAGCAAAGCAGGTTTGAGTCATCTTGTTGATGTGTGTCGTCATGGTGAGGTCTTTGTCGAGATAAACTCCTAGGTTTCTGACACTATCGGAAGGAATTATCTCGTTCTGACAAATGCGAACTGGATCTTTGGGAGTGTGAGTAGAGTTTCGACGGGATGAGAGCCAGATAACTTCAGTTTTGCTGGAGTTAAGTTTCAGTTGATTGGCACCCATCCAAGCAGCAATTCCATCAATGCATGATGACACCCTTTCTTGCAGGTCAGCCTGATGACCTTTAATGCAATGACCGTAAATCTGGGTGTCATCAGCTTATTGATGAAAAGCGAGCTCATGTCTAGCTGCTATTCTTTCCAGATCTCCAGTGTACAAAGAGAACAGTAAAGGACCAAGGACTGAACCTTGGGGGACTCCTACAGCGGAAACTGACATTGTCGATTTTGTCCCACTACAGCGGATGTCAAAACATTTGTCATTTAAGTAGTCCCTAAACCATTCTAACGCAGAGTCAGAGAAACCATAGGAGATGTGCAGTCTTCGGAGCAGTGTTGCGTGATCTACCAGATCGAAAGCTGCCGATAGATCAAGCAAAACTAACAATGTAAGCTTATCGTCATCTGCTGCCCTAACGATGTCTGAAAAGACTTTGGTTATGGCAGTTTCTGTCGAATGATGACGACGGTAGGCTGACTGCAAGGAAGGGAAAAGATGAAATTCTGCGAGGTAGTTGACTACTCTGTGGAGAACTGATCTTTCCAAGAGTTTGGACAACACCCTCAAGTTCGAAATAGGCCTGTACGACGAAGTTTCAGTGAGTTTAAGACTTGGCTTCTTGAGCAGTGGCGTGATGTAGGCCGACTTGAAAGACTGGTAGTATGGTAATAGCGGTAAAATTTTAACGTGCAATGAATGGTTATATTTTGTTTTCATTTAATTATAAGTTAAATAAAAAGCTATGTATAAAAAAAATAATTTTAAATCTATTTTTTTCATTGCAAATTATTTGACTACCTATGCATTGCCAATGGCAGTCTGCTATGAGACACTTACCAGTCTTGCTTCATAGTTGAATACTTTTTTTCCATTCCTTTGAGTAGAAATGCCTATAGGCTGGACACATCTCGTACTTCGTTAGCAAGGACGCTAAACCTTCCACCAACTTTGTGTTGACGTCTTTCAGGATATGCCTTTAAATTTGACGGCCATATTTATGAGCTTTTTTGAATCTGGGTGCATTTTTGAAGTCCTCTTTCGAAATACCGTGACGGTTTTTGATTCGGAAATACAAAAGTGCTGAGAATTTTCCACTTTTCTTTTCTTCAGCAAATATTTGGATTTGTTTCCATGTCTTCATAGTTTTTCGATGCATGAAAAGGTGGTGACACACCACTGAACCATTTAATGTATGTTTGGCATCTTTCTAGTCTTTGAAAGCGCACTTTGCGTGTTAGAGAAGACAGCAAAGTAATCACAATATATTTTATAATTTGAAATAGACCAACGTAAAATTATTGTCAAATACAAACAAAACTTTTATTTCTTGACCCGAAATTTGTTGAGGGTCGATTATAATAACATCTGTTTCAAATCAAATTATGTTTTTTTTAGTTGGTGAGCTGTTATTTTAATGCTTGGCATTGAAAATTATAATTTCGAAATAAAGTATAACATGACAAAGATTAAAAATTATTCTTGATATGTATAATTTTTCTTTTTAATTCTTTTTCATAGAAGAGCATTTGAAATTAATAAAATTCACAAAATGTCTTAATTTGGTATTTAATATGCATAAAAGATTTGACAATTCCCAAACGAGTCCCCAACCTATAAATTAAAAATATGAACATATATTATGTGGTTTAAGCGGCCTTTTAATTGGAACAAAGTTAGTAATTAAAAAACATTTTTTAAAGAAATTTCTTAATTTTTTTATCTATTCTACAAAAAGCGTTAAAAAAAGATAAATATTTTCTTTATCTGCTGGTGGGATATTTCTTCTGTTAGGAATGAGAAATTTACAAATTACTACTAATTAATTTCCAAAAAAACTGGGTCTTTGAGGGGAACACGTGCCCTCTGGATCCGCCCTTGAATAGTTTGTTCAATTTTCATATTCCTTAGTAGGCTTAAAGCTCTATCGGGCCATAATCATCTATAGTAATACTCGTCAATATTATTATGATTATCTACTCACAAATTTTGAGTCCCAAAACCACCTTCAAAAATTGGTTAAATTATATTTAATTGTTTGTAATTTCATAATTGAATAAAATAAAAGATGATTTCATAATATTATTCAATATATGTAATAACTATACTAATAAAACATACCATATTGTTTATTTTCAAGAATAAAAAAGTTCAATTAAGATAAGTTTTATTTATATTTTAGCCAAGTTAAGTTAAAAAACTACAAATAACTTTATTTTTAATTATTTTCGTAATTTTAACCTTAAGTTATATAAGATAGATAAGTAATAACTTTTAATTGAAAGGAGATAAATGAGCTGATTTACGAACTGAAGCGCTATCGATGGGATATCATTGGACTGGCCAAAGTCAGGTGGTTTAGATTTTGTGAAACAGAAAATGTGGGAGATAGAAAAATTGCCCAAGGAATGGGCCCAATCGCTGATATATTTTTTATATTTAAGAAAGGTACCAATCAATCAATTAATCAATCACTTATTATTTGTATAGTGTTCTTTGCGAAGCGAACAAAAGCGCTCAGCCATTACGTTCCGAACAACATCCGGGTAACATCAAACTCTGCGAAAACTACCGCCCCATCAGCCTCATCAGCCATCCTAGCAAAGTAATGCTACAGATAATCCTAAACAGATTGAAAAACAAGGAGTAAAAAATTCTAGCTGAAGAAAGAGCTGGATTGAAGCACTGTGGAGTAGATTTTTAACTGATCAATGAAAAACACTAACGCAAGATCTACCATAACTTTACAGACTTTTAAAAAGCGTTCTACCGCGGTTGGCATGATGGTTTACTTTACATAATGAAAGAGTACAACTTTAATGAAGGGCTAATACAAACAATTGAAGATCTCTATAAAAACGCCAACAGTGCAGTACTTCTCAACGGGCAGTTAGAAGAACTCTTTAAAACATAAGTGGAAGTTCGCCAAGGGTGTCTGCTTTCTCCTGTTCTATTCATACTTAATCGGTTATGGTTAAGTAATTCTATTAGCTTCTTTATCAGATACAGACTCTACAAGTCACTGGTGCTCAGTATCCTTCTTTACGGATGAGACTTGGACCATTCGCGGAAACTGAATGCAAGATAAAGGTCTTTGAATCTGACTTTTTCCGCTTTCTCCATGGCATCTCTTACTTGGAGCACAGAACCAACAACTACGTCCATTAGATTACAACAGCACTGGTTGGACAACAAGAACCTCTTTTAGCAACTGTCAAACGTCGAAAGTTGACTTGGTTTGGCCACGTCATCAGGCACGATTCACTGTCCAAGACGGTGCTACAAGGGAGTCGTCGAGGCCGTCAGGAAAAGAGCTGGAAGGACAATGTGAAAGAGTGGACGTCTCTTCCTTTGAGCAGTCTTCTCAACGCTGCTAACAACAGAACTGAATGACGCACTATAGCTGCCTCTTTTTCCTTATTTTCCCCCCAACGACTAACTCAGTCACGGGCATGATGATGATGATGGCCTATGTTACAGGCAATGTGTAGAATTAGACAATCCACGGAATGGCTAACATTTTTGACAATCCATGGCAGCTATAGTCCGCCATTCAGTTCTGTTGTTAGTAGCGTTGAGAAGACATACAATACCATTCAAACATGATACCATTCACATAAGATGCAATTCATATATGATACCATTCACATATGATACCATTCACATATGATACCATTCACATATGATACCATTCACATATGATACCATTCACATATGATACCGTTCACATAAGAAACCATTCACTAATGATACCATTCACATAAGATACCATTCACTAATGATACCATTCACATATGATACCATTCACATATGATACCATTCACATATGATACCATTCACATATGATACCATTCATATATGATACCATTCACATATGATACCATTCACATATGATACCATTCACATATGATACCATTCACATATGATACCATTCACATATGATACCGTTCACATAAGAAACCATTCACTAATGATACCATTCACATAAGATACCATTCACTAATGATACCATTCACATAAGAAACCATTCACTAATGATACCATCTTCATAATGTGATTTCCTTCTTTAGGCTTCTAAAAACACTAAATATTGCATTCACATTCAACTTCAAACCCATCAAACCGTAGATGGAAAACGCTCAGTGGACTCGGCTGGAAATCATTTCGGTAGCGATTTGACTCAATTCATATGATACCATTCACATATGATACCATTCACATATGATACCATTCACATATGATACCATTCACATATGAAACCATTCACATATGATACCATTCACATATGATACCATTCACATATGATACCATTCACATATGATACCATACACATATGATACCATTCACATATGATACCATTCACATATGATACCATTCACATATGATACCATTCACATATGATACCATTCACATATGATACCATTCACATATGATACCATTCACATATGATACCATTCACATATGATACCATTCACATATGATACCATTCACATATGATACCATTCACATATGATACCATTCACATATGATACCATTCACATATGATACCATTCACATATGATACCATTCACATATGATACCATTCACATATGATACCATTCACATATGATACCATTCACATATGATACCATTCACATATGATACCATTCACATATGATACCATTCACATATGATACCATTCACATATGATACCATTCACATATGATACCGTTCACATATGATACCATTCACATATGATACCATTCACATAAGATACCATTCACATATGATACCATTCACATATGATACCATTCACATATGATACCATTCACATATGATACCATTCACATATGATACCATTCACATATGATACCATTCACATATGATACCATTCACATATGATACCATTCACATATGATACCATTCACATATGATACCATTCATATATGATACCATTTGCATATGATACCATTCACATATGATACCATTCACATATGATACCATTCACATATGATACCATTCACATATGATACCATTCACATATGATACCATTCACATATGATACCATTCACATATGATACCATTCACATATGATACCTTTCACATATGATACCATCCACATATGATACCATTCACATATGATACCATTCACATATGATACCATTCACATATGATACCATTCACCTAGGATACCATTCACATATGTTACCGTTCACATATGATACCATTCACATATGATACCATTCACATATGATACCATTCACATAAGATACCATTCACATATGATACCATTCACATAAGTTACCGTTCACATATGTTACCATCTTCACGATGTAATTTCCTTGTTTAGGCTTCAAATAACACAACGTATCGCATTTACATTTCATAAAAGGAGGATTTGCTAAACGCTGAGTGGACTGGATAGCATTTCGGTAGGCACGAAGATCAATTCAGCGATGAGAGTGAAACATTTTCAAGACTCAAAAATTTTTAATTATTGTTTTTCCAATTTAAATTCTTAAAGCCAAGACTTTGCGACTCGCAAGTTTTTCTAATGTAATTTTACCTAGTTCAATTGATTTTTATTTTTTGGATAGAAATTAAATATTTTGTTTTATTTAATAAAAAGAACATACTTCTTGTTTGAACTTTTAAAACCAACGTTTTGATAATGCAACCGAGCCTCCGTCTCCTCTATGTTGTTCGTTCGTCCGTCGAGTCGACGAGAACCGCTTTAGGTCAACCGGGGGTGCTGTAACTGGCTGTCTGTTTTTGCGCAGATGGCTAACGAAACCGATTTTTGCATGGAAGATTACGAAACCGAAAAACAAGAAAAGAGTGGGACGTCTCCAGGAGGGTTGACTGCGCGGGATTCCGGTTTTGTCTTTTTTTCTGCGACTGTGATTTTGTTTACCTTGCATGTCATGGCACCTTTGTAGATGGAAAAGCTCCAGACTCAATGCAGCTTGTTTCCACGTTTCTACGTTGATGACAAACGCTTTCAAAGTTTATTTTTGCCTACTCTGAGACCGCTAGCTATGCAGAAGTTCACCATAAAGGATTCTTTTTGGCAGTCTTTCGTCCGGCATTCGGATTTTGTCCAGCGAAGCTGAGATTGTATCAAAAGGGTGAACACGCTGGGTAAACCTTCTATTCTCAGTACCACTGTGTCTTGGGTTCTGTCCTACCACTTTATGCCAAGAATCTTTTTGTGTGAAAGTAGTTCAACATCTTAGCATGGCTTGGATATACAGTTCACGTTTCACATACATATAGCAGTGTGGGGAGCCTCACAGCCCTGTATACTTTCAGCTTAGTTTTGGTGGTGATGCTTTTTCTGTTCCAGAGATCGGCAATGACTCTCGGCTAGACCAATAATGAAAGGTCCTAAGTTCAAGTGCAACCAATGCCCTAGAAACCCATAAGCACAAATGAAAATATGCCGCCTAGTGGCCTGGAAGCCCGTTTGGGTTATACGCCACTATAATAATGCTCGTCATTATTATATTATTTGGGAGAGGCGATTGACGGCTTCGACGTCGATTTTCGAATGGTGATTTAGAACGTTGTCAAAATGTTCGGACCACCTCTCCAAGATATTCTAAATGTCTGTGATGAAAGTGTAACCGTCTGCGCTGAGAAGTGGGCTTGATCTTGAGAACGTGGGGTTATACACTTTTGCACGGTTTTGTGAAGTTCTTGCCTATGTGCTCTCAGCGTTCCACAACTCTTTACTGAGAATAGCCTTTTTGACCATTGACAATCTAATCAATCAATCAATCAAATAGGTTTATATAACGCTTCTTTTCAAATTCAAGAACGCTCGTGTATCTAGTGCTTTCTCCGCTCCGTCCACTGAATCCAGTCTCTACGCGTATAGGTAGACATACCTAGACCACTGCGCACGCAACAGTTTCTATCAGCCATCTTCATCCCAGGCCCTTGAACAGGGAGAAAGACTAGTTATAGAGCCAGAACACCGCCTTTTCTTTTTTACCATTTATTGTTATGCATAAAATGCAAAGAAGAGGCATACTGTTGGAATTTGGAGCAGAGCTTGCATTTCAGATCGACCTTTTCTTAGTTTTTCATGGAATACCTCGGACCAGAAGGAAACCCACTGAGAGTCTTGCACCACTTATTCCACTGGGTTTCATATACTTTTAGTTTCAGAGAGATAGAAAGAGAAATAACGCTCTATCCAGTAATGATATACTACTATTAGCCCTGAGAGAGACAAAGCTCAGCACTAGCCAAGCCAGCCAAGGGGTCTCTGTGTGCATGTACTTCTAAGAATTAATGACTAAATACAACTGATTCAAGTTTTTATTCTGATTCAGACAATTTTTCATTTCATTTTTCATTTCATTTCAGGCATTTATTTTATTTATCTTTCTAAAATAATAAAAATGTAAGACAGTTAAAATATTAAAACAAATATTAGAAAGAGCACTGAAATTTTAATGTTTCTAACAACATTTTCTAAAAGCACTTTTATGTTATGTTTTGAATTTTAAATAATATTTAGCTATATTTGAAGTGCTGATTTCAAATATGAAATCTTTTTTTTCTAGCAGCTCTAGTATTTTAGATAAGTTTTATTTTAATCTTCAGCTTTTACTCCATATTATGCAATATTTAATAACAGTGCGCCATAGAAGTCTCTATTTTTTTATTAAACTTAAATATATATTTTTTTTAAATTATATTTGTATTTCTCAATAATAAATAAATTGATTTCAAGTAGAAGTTTTTTAAATAATTTTGATGTGTTTTGCTATATTTGTGGAGAATACACATGAAAAGAAAACAGTAAAACTGTTAGTGGTTTTATGAAGATAGCTTATCTCGTTTATTCTAATGTTAAACTTGATAATTAGGATAATAGATGAGCATCACACTGGATCTGTAAGACGTGTGGAGACATGGGTGGCGATCCTGGGGGGGGGGGGGGGGTGCGGACGCCATCTTTTGGTAGTGAGGGGGTCCGCCTTAATGTAGACCCCTCACTTTTTTCAACAACAAAAATTTTAAAGCTCTTGTTTTGATGCGAACATAATCGTCAACCATGGCATAAATCAGAATTTTCACATAGTAATACATTGTGAGTATAGTAGTAGTAGTAGTAGTAGTAGTATTTATAGTGCCTTTGTCTCGACACTTCAAATTTTTTTCTTCATCTCCCCCTTTCTCTCCTCTCCCTCTGTCTCCAGATTGCTCCCACACTTCTCAGCACCACTTCTTCCATCCTCCGATCCTCTTCCTGGTAACCAAGGACCCCTTCCATCGGGTCCTGTTTTCCACGCTCCCTTCTCCAAACCGTCAGCCATTCTTCTCTCCACTCTTCATACAACCCACACTCCAGCAAAACGTGCCTCTCATTCTCTTCCTTCCCACAAACACACTTCCTATCCTCCTTCTCATACTTCCAGCGCACAATTTCATTATTCCTTACCGTCAAGCTATCCCCCCTACACATCATCCTAACTTTCGCTCCATCTGAACCATCTACATATTTTTCCAACTTCCTGCTTTCTGACCTCTCCTCACGGTATCTTCTCAATCTTTCACTTTCCTGTATTTTATTTCCCCATTCCTCCCTTCCTTTTTGTTGGATTCTCTTCACCAGCTCCCTTTCCCCCATCCCTCCGACCTCTCTTTCTGAAACGCCCATCATAAACACTCTTGCTCGTGCGCCTTTTCCTTTACGTACCATTCTGCTCATAACCTCCACATCCAATTTTTTTCCTAAGTTGGCTACACCTCTCCACCATTTAGATTTCTTACCTATCTCCTCTACACATGCTCTACCTACTCTTCCTACTATATCTTTCCCCTCTAATGTCCTAATCATAAAGTCTGTCATGACCTTAGCCTCTCTTTCCCAGAATGTACTCCAGGCTGTTTCACCATGTACTACGACATTTCTTACGCTAGTCTCTACCCCCCATATCCATCTCCCAAACTTAGTCTGCAAAACCTCTAACTTCTTTCTTTCCTTAGCTGACCAACCAACTGCTGCAACCCCATACATTATCTTTCCTACAACCAAGCTTTTCCATGCCTCCCTGCCCATGATAAAACGACTTCCCGATCTTTTTGCTCCATATTTTACCATGCCGGTTAGGCTTCCAACGTTTCTCATCATTTCACCAAATTGATAAATCCCTCCTTTTTTTCCCCCTTTAAGCTTTAATCCTAAATACTTTACCTCATCACATTTTCTTATGGTCCTACCTCTAATTACCCATT
Source organism: Piscicola geometra (assembly GCA_943735955.1). Lineage (NCBI taxonomy): Eukaryota > Metazoa > Annelida > Clitellata > Hirudinida > Piscicolidae > Piscicola > Piscicola geometra. The sequence continues at coordinate 2,270,140 of OX030969.1, read as the reverse complement.
CTTGACATCCTTCTATACTTGTATTACCAACCAGTTCCACAACTTTAGATTTCTCTTCATTCAGTTTCATTCCATATTCCTCTAACACCTTCAGTACATCCTCTAACACTATTTTCATATTATCTTCGTTTTCCGCCGTCACTAGGATGTCGTCAGCATAAAGCATTCCTCCAAACCTCCACTCTTTCTTACTATCTTCCCTACCCATTTGATTGTGTACTTTCATCACTACCCCGGCTCGATGGTTATCCAGAACCGCTGCCACATCCCTACTGTATAGATTGAAGAGGATTGGAGATAAAGGACAACCCTGTCTAACTCCACTTGTGCACGTAACCCATTCTGTCTCCAAGTCCCCCAACACAAATCTCACTTTGTTATTTTCATACACCTCCCTCAACACCCTTAAAACTCTTCCACCCATTCCCATTTTCTCTAACACTTCAAACAATTTACCTCTGTTCACCCTATCATATGCCTTTTCTAAGTCTAAGCCCGCTACCAATAGTCTTTCACCTCTTGCCTTTGCAATTTCAACAACCCGCCCTAACATATAGAGGTTATCATCCCCACGCCTCCCTCTTCTAAACCCTCCCTGTGTTTCATTAACTATACAATTACTTTCTGCCCATCTCTCCACTCGTTCTCCCAAAATAATCATCATTAGCTTATATAAAAGGCTGCTAATTGCTACCGGTCGATAATTCTTAATTTTCCGTCTCTCCCCTCCTTTATGAATTAGGACGACCCGACTATACCTCCAACTTTTTGGTACCTCACCTCCTTCTAATATTTTATTAAACCAATTTCTCACCTCTTCTCTTCCTCTAAATTTCAACGACTTCAACAACTCCCCAGTTACCCCCTCTTCATCCGCTGCTTTTCCTAGTTTAAGTTTTTTCAGTGCCCGTTCAAATTCATTCTTACTGATGCTTCCTTCATCCTCCATTTGGATACTTTCTTTTTCGATGTTCATCGTGGCTTCTCCCTCCGTATTTAGAAACTTTCCCCATGTGTTGAGTATGCATTCTCCCATCTCCTCTTTTCCTTTCCAAACACCACCCTCTTCATCCACCAGATCCTCAACCTCCATTAATTTTTTCCCTTTCCCCATAAACTTATTCAACTCTCTGAACATATTTCTCTTTTTTTCATTCCCTCTTACCATTTTCTTAACCATCAAACCGTTTGTGTTATCAACCCCATCCAATTCCATAAGATGTCCATTGAAATCCCCTCCTACCACCAGTCTATCTCCTGTCTTTTTTGCTTCCCTTGCCAACATAGCTATGCACGAAATTCTTCTTTTATTTGCAGCCTTATCCACCCCCTCGCATCTTTGATACACCACACATACCACCAGACCTGTTTCTCCGTTCATCCTCAACACCAGCAAATCTTCTTCTTCTTGGTATTTGTTCACTACCTCTGCTTTCAATTCCTTCTTCACTAAAAACCCCACACCACCACATTTCCCTTCTTCCATTTTCCTCCCCACACCAAACCATTCTAAAAAGCCTTGTCCATCCACCATCTGATCCTCGTTTAGGTTTGTCTCGCATAGTCCACAGATATCTATATCATTATTTCTTATGAATTCAACTGCTTCTCGTTGTTTCCCTATATTTCTCAGTTTCCTTGCATTCTTGAAGACCACTTTGATTTCTCCTCTCCCTTCTCTACCTCCCCTCATGGAACTTAATTCTTTTCTTCCACCTCCACTTCGTCTCCCTTTTTTCCATAGTTGTCCTCTTCTACATTCTTTCTTCGGCCCACATTCTTCAACTCTATTGCTCTTTTTTCTATCAACGCTCTCTTCAGTTGTTCTATCTTCTTCTGTCTTTTCTCCCATTGTTTTCTTCTTTCCTCCTCTCTCCCTTCCAAAGGGAGATCCATCTCTAAAAAAACTCTTTTGTATCTCTCATCCTTCTTTAGCAGCATCTTCCTTCCCATTACCCTCCATTTATCTGCCTCTGACCTGAACTCAACTATCACAGGCCTGCACCTACCTTCCATGCCCTCTTTCTCTCTCATTCTCTCCACCAACACTGGCTCTATTGCCTCCTGAGTAATGACTCTGATTATCTCTTTCACCTTGACATCATCCCCTTCTCCTTCTTTCTTCAACCCGAACATAATTATTCTCTTCTTCCTTGTCTCCTCCTTCTGACTTTTCACTACCTCCGTCTTCACCTCTTTCATCAGGTTGCTTCTCAGCTCCTCTTCTACTTGCGATCTTTGTCTCTCATTATCTTTTTTCACTTCTTCCCTCAAATTTTTTTTCAACACATCTGCATACTTTATTTTTTTTTCTTCTTCATTTTTTTGGTATTCTTTCATTTCCAGCTCCATACTTCTCACCTTGCTTTCCGCCTCTACCGCTCTTTTTTTCAACTTCACATTTTCTTTCTTCACCTCTTCGATCACCTTCACCATACACATTCCACACAGGAAACTTCTTTCATCCTTCGCTCTCTCCTTCCTCACCCTCAGCGCCTGCCATGCCTCACATTCCTCCCCTTCGCATTGGATGAAGATCTTTTCAAACCCCTCCCACTTTTTCTCTTTATCCATTTTTTTTCCTTTACTTCCCATTTTTTTCCAATTACGTTATAAAAATTCACTTTTAACCTCTACAACTTATCCCTCTTGTTAATACAGGTGAAGGTGCAAAGTTCAACCTAATTAACTAAACTTATTATTGAAAATAGTTCACAAACAAAACTTTATTACAAAAGTCTTTAGAAAACTGCTTTTATCAAATCAAATTCTGAAACAACCCCTCACAAAACAATCCTTCAAACAACAGAACAAACTTTTGAAACTTCACGCGCTAGAATGTCTGCCATATGTGTAGTTATAGTTATAGCTGTCTAAAATAAAACTTTTCTTGCTCATTTAAATATTCGTATAAAAACAGAAGTTTAAAAAATATTCAAGTGTTTTGTGACGAAATAAATTAACTCCTGGAAAGATTGGGTCTTCCAATGCATTTTCCAGACGATTGGTGTTTCTTTATTGATAGCTCAAAACTCAGTTTAAATGTTCAATTTTTTTTTTAAATCATGACCATATATGAACTATTTTTACATAAAATGATTTTTTAATTTTAAAAAATGATATTAAACATTTTTTTAATGATTTAAAACAAAATTTAATGATTTGAAAAAAATTTAATAATTAAAAAAAATTTGTTTAATGATTTTTAGAATTAAAAAAATGATTATAATGATTCGATTTAGTTTCTTCAGTTTAATTCAAAATCGTGGAGCACACAAATGGTTAGGACGTTATATCTCAAAAACTCGAGCTGCTAGGACAAACTACTGTCATATTTAAATTCAGGGGATCAAATTCATATAAAATCAGCTAATACTATTCAGACACCAAAAGGACTTTTGGCCAGTATTATTATAATAGCGTTTTTTGTATCTGTGTCGTCCCCTAGGAGAATGCAGAACAGTTTCTTGAAACATTACAATAAATATAATTACTAGATGGAGATACGTTGCTGAAAAGAAAAATTCGATTATTCTTCTGTCACCTATTCATCCAGGAAGGATGAGGTGGCTGAGATGAAAGATGGCTTGGTTGTGTGGGGAGGTTGAAAAAGCATTGAACTATTTACTCCTAATGATAAATACACCTCATTATAGTTTTAAAATTATAGACTATAATTATGTCTTTATTGGATTGAAGTATGAATCTTGTTTTATTTTAAATGTAAATAAAATTAGATTAAAGTCTATTAAAGAAAGGATTATCAAAAATACATAAAATTTTAAAAAGATAAATGTCAATAAATTGTTCGATTTAAACACGAAGATGAACATCTGTTTAAACATTAAAATTATTTAATTAATAAATGGAAAAACCTTCAGACACGTTTTTCTTAGCGAGTTTTAATCGATAAACATTTTAACACGAGTTAACTAAATGATTTATTTGAAAATAAGTAAATTCGAAATTTGTTTATTATAAAGTTATTTTTAATATATAGATTATTGAGTAAAAAAACGTTTTTAATATTTTATTACAGTTTATATTAAACATGAAACTATCTTTCCATGTGCACACACACACACACACACACAGACACACACACACACACACGCAGACACACACACGCAGACACACACACGCATGCAGATACATACACACACACACAAACACAGATAGTTTATATGAGATGATGATTGCCTGTGTGATCAGAGCTTACTTTTTCCTGCTACAGGTACCCACTGCACCTAGATGCGGATCAGTTTGTATAATTCTTTTCAATGAGTAGGAATGGCAGGGTTCCAAACTCAGCACCAGCTGGCTTATTTATATATAATCCATAAAAAAACTCTCAACCTCCCCTCAGACATGACCCCCTTCAAGTTGATTGCTTGTTTCCTGCTTGTGTGTCTTTGTGAAGTGGCCAGCCAAGCCACAGGTTACCACGCCATCATTCGCTTGCTTCATTGTGAAAAGCCACTTCTTCATGCATTCTAATTAGATTCAAACATCGGAACATAATCGTGAATTCATTTGGCAGTTTGTCCGCCAAGCTTTCTAAAGGCTGGTGAAGGCTGCTTCTTTGTGACGCGAGACAAGATGACTTGGAACATTTCGCAGACTTTTTGTAAGAAGAAGGGAGGATTTCTGTTACAAATCACTAACAATGGAGTATTGAGTGACCTGGCTGAATTGATGAACATGAACGTTTCGGCAGAAAAGAGGATAGCGACGGGAAGTCCAAATTGGTATACGGAGCTTCAGTTTGGAGGTAATTTTTGAAATTATGGCATGAAGCATCAACATATTTATTAAATAATGTAGGAATTTATAACTCGTATGAACTTCTGAGCCACTTAGGCTGATGATTTGTGTTCGCGCCGATGGCTACCAGGTTACACTCGAATCAGGAACCTCAAGTCAAAGTCGCTACGCATTCGGCTATTTGTTCACCCAACTTATCATTATTATTACTTTTAGTCGAAGAATGGTGTGAAGGTTACTGGGTGGGTGGACGAGCGTGCCAAGAAGATTTTTACTGGATGAATGAGACTTATGTATTTCATCCAGATGATGGATATTACACGCCTACGAGGTGCGAATTACCCAAGCCAGCCATAAAAATAGAAAAGTACTGGAAAGCTGGAAGACCGAGAATTTATAGACAAGAACATTGCGCAGAATTTGAAATCGGTTTGAAATTGAACCAAGCGCAATGTTTTGAGCCTAATTGCGTGATATGCCAGGCAGGTGGCTGAAGAGAGCGTTGTCACTGCTTCCTGAAGATACTTCAAGTTGGACATGAGAGCATTTCTCATAAGAGAACATTAATTTGATCTCTTAATGAATTCTAAATTGAAAACTTTGATAGCATTTTAACTATATATTCAAGACAATAATAAATTGATGCAATAAAGTTTCAAAAATCAGTTTTTTTTTCAATATCTAGATACCATAGATATATTATCTACAACTTTTGTTTGTAGGATATCTATGATAGATACATTAACCTACTTAAATTTGGTGAGCGCTAAAATGTGATGTTTCCAGCGAAATTTTCTAAAAGCCCTTTATGTTTTTTTAAACTGCACAGTTATTTTCAATGAAAAATGCAGTTCATAAAAGGCAAAATGTTTATCATATTTGCATTTATCTTGTTTTATTGTATCTATTTCGTCCTATTTGAGAATGCAGCACAATTTCTTGAAACATTAAAATCAAATATCTAGGATTTTCACCTTATCCAAAAATTGCGCCCAATGAGAATATTAATGTTTTTTTATGTATGAGAGATGTGTTACACTGAGGAAACGAACCCTCTGGTGACATTTGGGAAGCACCGCTGTGAGTTCCCTATAGAAAGCAAGGACCTGCAGTGCCTTGAACTAAACCATTTGAAAAACGTTTTCAAGCTTTTGGTGAAGTGCATAATTTAAAGAATGAATCGAAAAATGTTGAGATGTTGAAAACGCAAGCTGACAACACACGTACGCTGACCAACCAAGCAGCCAGTCATTCTCTCGCTTCAATAAAAGTCCATCAATCATTCATACTACATCAGCACCACCACCCTACAACACCCCATTTCATCTAATTTTTATGCCTTCCTTCCTTCCTTCCTTCCTTTCTTCCTTCCTTCCTTCCTTCCTTCCTTCCTTCCTTCCTTCCTTCCTTCCTTCCTTCCTTCCTTCCTTCCTTCCTTCCTTCCTTCCTTCCTTCCTTCCTTCCTTCCTTCCTTCCTTCCTTCCTTCCTTCCTTCCTTCCTTCCTTCCTTCCTTCCTTCTTTTCTTTCTTCCTTCCTTCCTTCCTTCCTTCCTTCCTTCCTTCCTTCCTTCCTTCCTTCCTTCTTTTCTTTCTTCCTTCCTTCCTTCCTTCCTTCCTTCCTTCCTTCCTTCCTTCCTTCCTTCCTTCCTTCCTTCCTTCCTTCCTTCCTTCCTTCCTTCCTTCCTTCCTTCCTTCCTTCCTTCCTTCCTTCCTTCCTTTCACCCATCAAGCATCCACCACAGTGACGTCACAGACGACCAGCTGAGTGCTGGTGGAGGGGTCAACCAATTGGAAGCTCACATATCGACCCCACTTTGGCGAGTCACAAGTGATCGTGTGTTCTTCCATCTGGTCGGTTGGTTGGTGGGTGGGTTGGTGAGTGGGTTGGTGGGTGGGTTGGTGGGTTAGTGGGCTGGTAGGAGGTGGGTAATGGATAAGTAGGGGGTAGATAGGCGGTGTGTGGGTGGGTGATGGGTAAGTGGGTGAATGGGCACATGGATGATGAGTGGGTGTGGTAATGGGTTGAAGTTGAGTAGATGAGTAGGTAGTAGAAGATGGATGGATGGAAGAGGGAATGTGTGGAAAAGTGCGTGAGTGAGTGAAATGTAAGAAGGTGGTTAGGTGAGTGGATTAAATAGGCACCACCCTCGCACCCCTTCGTACACACCTTGGCATATTTCCCATCAGAGTTGTCAAGAAGGAGGCACAGACTGTTCTCTTGGAACTCCTCTCTGGAAGCAACCTGTTCCAACCAGTAACTCATCATCATTATCATCATTATCATCATCATGATCATCACCATCATCATCACCATCACCACCATCATCATCATCACCATCATCATCATCATCATCATCACCTGTCCAAACCAGTCGCCCACCCTCACGTTCGACGACTCCAGACTGCCTGTGTGAGGAGGAAAAAGAAAAATGTATTATCTATCAAAACATCTAATCATTCTTTCATCTATCCACCCATCTATCCACCCATCTATCCATCCATCCATCCATCCATCCATCCATCAATCCACCCATCCATCCATCCATCCATCAATCCATCCATCCATCAATCCATCCATCCATCAATCCACCCATCTATCCATCCATCCATCACTCATCCACCTTTCAACACTACGGCCTTCAGCTGTCTCCTCCTACCCATGTCGACCACCAGCCACTCCTTGAAGCCCTGACCACTCTTGTAGCAAGTGTTCATGTCACCATCAACAGCGAGGGCGGCAATGTGGTTGTTGAAGTGGGAACGTGCATGAGCTACATAACCGCCTGTGGTCGTGTTGTTCTTGTGGTTGAGTGTTGTGTGGTTGTTGTAGTTGTATGTGGTAGTGTATTCATGATGTGGTTGTTGTGAGGTTGTAGTTGTGTTGGTTTGGTGTCGTTTTGTGGTTATAGTTGTTGTGTGGTAGAGTGTGGTTGCTGTGTGGGTGTCTCGTCTTGTGTGGGGATGTGGTTGTGCGGTTGAAGTTGTTGTAGTATGGTGTTTTTAGTTGGTATGCAGTGTGGTTAGTTTGGGTGTAGTGTGGCTGGTTGTAGTTTGGTGTGGTCTGGTTGTATGGTGGTGTAATTGTGTTGTTTGTTGGTGCCAGTAGTCCCTCCGTAGTGGTGTAGTTCACTTTTAATGAGATTGTTGTAGAGAAAGTCTGTTGGAGGGACCTTTTCTAAACACAGTTCAAAACCAGAGTGAATGTCATTTATGTTTGGTTGGTTGTATCGTTTTTGGTTTTAGTGTAATAGGGTTGGTTGTAGTGGTCTAGTGTGGTAGTGTGGTAGGGTTGGTTGTAATGTAGTGTAGTGCGGTAGTGTGGTTGGTTGGGTTGTAGTGTGGTGTAGTGTGGTAGTGATGTAGTGTGGTGTGGTAGTGGTGTAGTGTGGTAGGGTTGGTTGTAGTGTGGTGTAGTGTGGTAGTGTGGTAGGGCTGGTTGTAGTGTGGTGTAGTGCGGTAGTGTGTTAGGGTTGGTTGTAGTGTGGTGTAGTGTGGTAGTGTGGTAGGGTTGGTTGTAGTGGAAAGTACCATTGTGGCATTCTCACTTGGGTCTCACCTTCGACCTTTCTCAGAAGCAGGATGAATGCCAACAATGACCAAAGCATTTTTCACCTGACTGTGGAAGCCTCGATATATTCTTCTCTCAATTAAAAAAAAAATTTTAACTAAATATTTTAACTTTTTTAACGTGTTTTCTTATTCTTTTTTGAAAAAAATATTTTTAATTGTTCAAATGTAATATTTTCGTCAATATTTAGTTTTTTGTTAATCGTTTAAAGAGCTTTTTTTTGCCATTCTGTTTGTCGGCTCCTTATATACATGGGCACTGGAAAGGGAGAAAAAATACAAAAAAGTTTATATATATATGTATAATGTTTGTATAGTTGATGGAGGAGGAAGAGGGAGGGTCGGTGTTAATGGGGGAGAGAGTGGGAGGATGGGTGTTGATGGAGGAGAGAGTGGGAGTGTGGGTGTTGAAGAGGAAGGGAGTGGGAGAGTGTGTGTTGATGGGGAAGGTAGATGGAAGGGTGGATGTTATTATTTGAAGTGGATGGTAGGGTAGAAAAAGGACTGGAATGAAAGAGAGGATGGATGGAATGTCAGTTTTATAACGAGATGGACTAATTGAAATTATCAATTGTAGCTGCATCCCTTCACTGGCCTCTATGGTGCTCAGTGGAAACCACTAATGCCTTCGACAATGCAGGCGCTTCATTTCGAGCAATAAATTATCTTTCGGCAAACTACCGAACCTTTGTATCAGTCGATCGTCCTTCTTGCCAAGACAATGGTTGCTTTTGAATGACTTTTGCCTCGATAAAGACGTGAAGATTATTCTTCTATTGATTTTTTATTAATGACTTTTTGCTATTTAGAGCCACATAAATATATTTTTATAGTTGACAATTATTGTTTTGAACCATTTTAGTGACAATAAAGGTAATAGTATTATTATTAGTAGTAGTAGTAGTAGCAGTAGTAGTAGTAGTAGTAGCAGTAGTAGTAGTAGTAGTATTAGTAGTAGTAGTAGTAATAGTAGAAGTAGTAGTAGCAGTAGTAGTAGTAGTAGTAGTAGTAGTAGTAGTAGTAGTAGTAGCAGTAGTAGAAGGAGTAGCAGTAGTAGTAGTAGCAGCAGTAGTAGTAGTAGCAGTAGTAGTAGTTGTAGTAGTTTTATCTATTAGTTTTGTGACTTGCTGCATGTAGATCTAATACAGGACAATGCCATCGTGAAAGACAATGGCATGATTCAATGAAAGAGAAGCAAATAACAATTTGCAGAAGATAAATTATTGGTTGTCATCAAAAGCCCCTAAAGCCGCTTTGTCTGCTGCCTCTTTCATTTGTCTGCTGCCTCTTTCATTTGTCTGCTGCCTCTTTCATTTGTCTGCTGCCTCTTTCATTTGTCTGCTGCCTCTTTCATTTGTCTGCTGCCTCTTTCATTTATCTTCTGCCTCTTTCATTTGTCTGCTGCCTCTTTCACTTGTCTACTGCCTCTTTCATTTTTCTGCTGCCTCTTTCATTTGTCTGCTGCCTCTTTCATTTGTCTTTTCTCTGTCAATGAGAGATTTTTTGTTTACAAATTCTTTTGTTGATTTTGTGCATCTTTTGTGATTTTCTTTGTCTCTAAAACAATTCTTGTAGTTTATTCATCAAAAGGTTTTGTGCACAAATTACATTTTCTTGTCTGTTTATAAGAATGTTTTTTCTTTCTTCTAAAATTGTCATAATCATCGTCATTATAACCATCAGCATCATCACCTTAATCAACATCGTCATCGTTATCATCATCATCATCATAATCTTAATCATCACCATAATCTTAATCATTATCATCACCATCATCATCACCATCATCCTCATCATCATCATCATCATTCTCATCATCATCATCATTATCATCATCATCATCTCCATCATCGCTATAGACACACCATTCAAAGGAACTTGCGATCGTTAGTAGAGTCCTCAGAGTGCCTTTTTGACGAGATCACCGCCTTTATCCACATGCCACCTACATCCTTCCTTCCTACTCCCTCTTTTCCTTCTCCCATCCATCCTTCATTCCTTCCTTCTTTTCTGCCTTCCTTCCTTCTTTCCTTCCTTTCTTTCTTCCTCCTTCTTTCCCTACCATTCTTTTTTCTTTTTTTCTTCACTTTCTTCTTAAGAGAATGATTAGAAAATTTTCTAATTTGGCATAAAAATGATTATGCTGCTGATTATGATGATAATGATGATGATGATTATGATGACGATGATGATGACGATGACGATGATAATGACAAGATTAATATTAACAATGTTCGTAACGTCAGTCTATTTGTACTTTGCACTTGACACACGGGCTTATGTAAGAGATGAAGTCAGAGTAGAGTAGAGGTTGGCACTCTGTATTGAAAGTTTATACAACAGTATTGAAAAATCTCCGTGAGAAACAAGGCGTATCAGTTTGTTGCATTCCTAAATGTTCACTTCTGAAGCATGAGATTGATCTCAAGGTTTGATGCAGATTCGTATTGTTTGGATGCTACTCACTCATCCATGCACCACCGCAACTCAATCATCCCAATTCATCCCGCACACACCTACGAACCATTTCGTCCCACACACCCACCAATCTATCTAACCCAACCACCTACTTATCCACACTTCACACGCTCACTCCCGCACCAATCCATCCCACACACGACCACTGTTTCATTCAAAACCTCCACAAATTCACCAATCCATCTCACACACACGTACACACAATTCTATCTTACCCACACCCAATCACAATTCCATTCCAAAATCCATCCTACATCCCGTTCAGATGGATACCATCGTGAGCACCTGTTGCTGTTGCTGTCCTTCCTTGTTGGAGGTTACACAAATTAATACTACTACTACTACTACTACTACTACCACTACTACTACTACTACTACTACTACTACTACTACTACTACTACTACTACTACTACTACTACTAAATATTTGCAGAAAGATGAGACATTGGAACCATTGCTGAAGAAAAGAATAAAGCGTGGTGATGATGATGATGTTGTCTTCTTAAAGTTCCGAAAAGCTGTGTTGAAGAGTGGGTCCTGTGTTCATTAATATTAGCCCCTTGCAATTAATTCATTTTTACTACTATAACCACTATCACTTTCATCATCATCATTATCATCAATGCCACTTTATACCAGTTTCACATCATCCAAAATGCTCCTTCGTAAAATCACAAATCTCTTCTTGGTAAGCAGCTCCTTAATAAGAGCCCTTTGATGGCCAATTACTTCAATTCGAATATAACTTTTTCTGAAAAACCTACCTTCACACACCCATCCTACCCTCTCCTCCGTTCGCACAAACCTTCTCTTCTTCCCCAGGCTCACTATGTTTCTCATTTCTCTTCTTCACACTCAAAAAATCTTTTCTCTTCCTTGCCTACTCTCACAAACTCTCCCTTCACTCTTTTTCATCTCACTCACCCTGCTTCTCCTCCAGCCTCGAAAATGCCTTTCTTTCTTCTCCACCCTCACAAACACTTCCCCCCCCCCTCTTCACAAACCTTCACCTAGCCATTAGAAACTGTTTTTTTCCACCTACACCAACCTTACCTCCCCACTCCTCTATCCTCACTCACCCTTCTCTACCTTCACAAACCCTCTCTTCCATCTCTCCCCACTTATAAAATTTACCTTTTCTTTCTTTTCCTACCCTCATAAACCTTCTTTTCTCTCCCACCTTTCATTGTTTTCCATCCCTCTTTCCCCACCTTTAAAATCTCTTTTCCACTCCCCCACTCCTCTTCAGGCGTTGATGACGTCACGTTGGGAGCAGCAGACGTCAGAGTGGACGTGTCGCAGCTGCACGTCGAAGAAGTCGACCGAGTGCTGCAGGTGCTTGTTCGGTGGCTTTCTTGGTGGTTTAGAGGTTAGGGTTAGAGGCTTGCAGGTGCTTGTTCGGTGGCTTTCTTGGTGGTTTAGAGGCTCGCAGGTGTTTGTTTGATGGTTTGGTTGTTCGGTGGTTTCGGATTAATTAGTTTGGTAAGTCTGAGTGTTAGATCCATAAGACTTGTTAGACAAACGGACCCCGACCAGCACAACTTCGCCGTTGATTACAATAAACGTATTTCAGAATTACGACTACCATACCACTCAACACCACAGCCACCTTTACTACTATACCATTTTAAAACACAGCCACTTCTACTACCAAAACTACAACTACCACCACCACACCACTCATAACCACAGCTACCACTACCACAACTACAACTTCTACCACTACCCAAACCACTTAAAACTACAATCACCACTGTCCCTACTACTACTACCCTAACCCTAACCATTCAGAACCACAACTACTACTACCACCACCACGACCACAACGACTCCAGAACCACAGCCACTTGTACAACGAGCACCTGGAGAGATGGGATGACTTGGTGTATGACGTGGTTGCCTTCAAGGTCAATTATTATAACTATTAATACATTATTGTCTGTGTTGTTATTGTCGTTGTTGTTATTGTCGTTATTTTATTATTATTATTGTACTATTTTTATCAATACTTATAATTATTTATTAAGTTAAGCTCGGCCTATGGCTACGTAACTCCACTAATTTGTTGGTGGTGTCCGTTTGATTGTAATGACCCGTCAATTATGTTATAAAAGAGCGATGTTAAGATTGAAAAGACAAAGAAAGTCAATTTTTTTTAAATAAGCTAAGAAAATATTTTTTTTCCAGAATTTGGAAAATAAAAATATTCAAATGTGAACAAATATATCAACATTTTACAGTAATGAAATTGTGTTTTTTATATTCTTAAAAAATACATTACATAAAAAAAATAAATAACAAAATTAATTTAAATTTTTAAAATACAATTAGATTGAGATTAGATTTCGGAAAGATCGAGAGCTCTGAGAACATCCGTATATTTCGTATTTTTCCGTAGGTATTCGTCCATCCATCACTAATTATTTGTATAGCGCCCTTTGCGAAGAGCACAAAAGCGATCAGCCATCACGTTCTGAACAAAAAGATCTTTAGGACACGACGGAAAGCTATGAGTGACTTAGTTGAAGTTAGAGAAGAGAGTAAAGAATTTCATGAAAAAAAGACGTCAGTGTTCAACTGAATAACAAAATGAACGTTTAAAGGTCGATGATCTTAGACGAGATTTAGGGGGTTGTTTAATTAGATTTTTAAGATAAATTGGGGCAGTAGAGTTATGAATTAAACATATTTGAGCATATTTTGAAAATCACTCTAGATCTCAAAGGTAACCAATGTAACAAACGAAGATAAGGAGAAATGTGAGAACACTTAGGAGCACGAGAAACAAGACGAGCAGAACAATTAAAGGTTTTATTTAGAGGGGCTAAAGTAGTATCAGGGAGACCATAGTAAAGAGAGTTGCAATAATCAATCGTGGAGAGAACTAGAGAAGATACAAGAAGTTGCAAGGTAGGATCATCGAGAAAAAAAAGAAGCTGTTTAATACGACGATTGTGGAAACGATTGTGGAAACAACAAGATTCAGAGACAAATAGAATTTGAAGAGCTAAAGACAGGTTAGAATTGAAGATAAAACCAAGGCTACGTATAGAAGATGAAGGCTTTAGAGATAATGAAGAAGGGAGAGGCAAAACTAAAGAAGAAATGAATAGTAAAGATTTGGATGTTCTAATGAAAAATAAAAATTTAAAATTCTTAAGATTTAGCTTGAGAAACATAGATGAAGCCCAAGAAATTATAGATTGAAGACAGAGAGTTATTTTATTAACAGCAAGGTCAAGAGAAGAGTCAGTGAAAGATGTATAAATATAGGAGCCATCAGCCAAAAATTGACTATCTAAGGAAGATGGAGAAATAATATTAGGGAGTTCCGAGGTGTAGAGAATAAAAAGTAAAGGACCAAGGATTGAGCCCTGTGGAACACGATAAGATAATGAAACAGATGAAGAACGAGAAGATTCTATTGATACATAAGAAGTTCGCTCGGAAAGATATGATTTAAGCCAGTTAAGGGAAGATCTAGAAATATTAAAAAAAGAATCTAAAAAATTTAGTGAAAGAGTATGATCGACAGTATCAAAAGCAGATGAAAAGTCAATGCATAAAAGAAGAGTAGATGCATTAGAATCAGAAATTAAAATAAAGTCTTGAATTTGAAGAAAGAGCGCTATAGAAATCTATTTGATTGATTGATTGATTGATTGAAGGTCTTTATAGAGTTTAAGTAATGCAGTTTCAGTGGAGTGACCAATTCAAAAACCAGATTGAGAGGAAGGAAGTAAGGAGTATTTTTCTAGATAAAAGATTAATTGTTGAGAAGTAAATTTTTCGAAGACCTTATAGAGAAAAAAAAGGTTCAATACAGGTCTATAACTAGATGAAGATGCAGGATCAAGAGAAGGTTTCTTATTTTTAAAATAATAAAAAAAGGTTTTAAGACAGAAGGAAATTTATATGTAGATAAAGATAAGTTAACCAAATCCATGGGGCTTGGAAAGGCTCAAGCCCCCCAATATTTAGCCGCTCGGGCCCGCCATTACAATGCGAATGTTACAATATTGCTTACAATGCGAACGATAACGAACTCCAGAAGAAGTGCAAAGCGAAGACCTTCAAAGATGCCGTGGTGAAGTTGCGACAACGCTGTGGTGAGCGTTGTTGTTGTTGCTGTTTTTTATATTTTAGTTGTTGATGTAGTTGTAGTTTTTGTTGATTATGCTGGATTTTTTAAAGGTAAATGTTGAAAACAATTTGTGTTGATACTAGTGTTGAAGATCTTAAAAACAACAATCTCACAGCAACCCTATCACAACATTCACAAAAGCAACATATTAACAACATCATCACACAAACATCAAACAAACGCAACAACCACAAAAACAACAAGATCACAAAACTTACATCAACATCACCACAACAACAACACAAATACAACAACCACAATAACGATCCCAACATGTGCCAGACAAGATGGTCGACAAGAGTTGGCAGCCTACCCTCCTTTCAGAGTACTTCTTCCAGATAGCCGTGTGTCCCAAAGAGGATGGTGCTACCGGAACTGTTGCAGCTGTCACCACTAATACTCCAGCTAATGCCCCTACAGCTGCAGCTACTACTCCTACTACTGCAGCTGCTAGTCCTACTACTGCAGCTGCTACCACAAAGGCGACTGACACACAAACACTGGATCTGGTGAGTGACCTGAATCAACTGGCAGTGCATCTGCGGGACTTCATCGAGGGCTGTGCAGGCGTCTCCCGTCGTCTCAAGTCCCTCACTTCCAACCACGCTCCCTCCCATGCACCCACCCCCTCCCACAAGTCTTCTGCATCCTCATCTACCTACCCTTTCCCATACGTAGGAACACAATCAGACAGACAAACAGTGAGACAAACAGACAGACAGCTAGATAGACAAACAGAGAAGGACAAAGAGGAAGGGAAAGAAAGTTCTTTCAAGAATGCCCTTGTAGTCTGTGAGGAAGTGATGAACAGCTGTGAAGAAGATGACATACGTGAATATGATGTCGAAGCCGCCCTAGCTCCTGATGGTGATGATGGTGATGATTGTGATGGTGGTGGTTATGGTGATGGTGTTGTTGTTGATAATGATAGTGATGATAATGATGATGAAGAAGCAACCATGCCTCCAAATAAATAAACTTCACTATCACCCCCCTTCCCCTTCCCTAACAGCATCACTTCCACCACCATCACCACCTCCACAGGCTTTCTGGTGCGTAGCAACGACATGCTGCTTAGCAACCGCCTCTCTGAGATCTCGCAAGATCTCGAGTCGGAGGAGTACAAGGAACCCCACTTCCACAGCTCGGCAGAAACCGACTTCAACACTCCCGGAGGTTACGTCACAAGTCCGAATTCGGAAAAAGACCGCTCGCACTTGGAGGGCGTGGTGGAGGAGAATTATCGAGAAAACAAGTTCACGAGTGACGACTTGCCCATCCAGACGCAGCCACACTCGCTCAGCTTCTCAACTTCAAAGTCGGAGTTTCTGTCCGACCAGCTGGACGTCAGGGTGTGTGGTGGTGGTGGTAGTGGTGGTGGTAGTAGTGGTGGGTGTGGTGGTGGTGGGTGTGGTGGTGGTGGGTGTGGTGGTGGTGGGTGTGGTGGTGGTGTTGGTGGTGGGTGTGGTGGTGGTGGTGGTAGTAGTGTTAGTAGTATTAGTAGTAGTAGTAGTAGTAATAGTAGTAGTAGTAGTGGTAGTAGTAGTAGTAGTGGTAGTAGTAGTTGTAGTAGTAGTAGTAGTAGTAGTATTTGTAGTAGTAGCAGCAGTAGAAGTTCCAGTAGTAGTAGTATCACAAATATCATCACCACTTTAGGTGTGTGGTTTTAGGACAGAGTTAAGTGTGGCTGTGATGAAGGCTTCAGTGGGCGACAGAGCAGCTGAGATCCGCCAATTGACGCTTTTCAAGGTCTCCTTAAAACTGTTAAAACTACCATCACCACCCCACCACAACATTTATTTATCACGCACAATACCACTATTACACAACTACAACCCCACTATCATTTCAGTAATAACCACACTTCCACAACTACAGAGTACAACCACACCAACATTATCACTACTACACAGCAATAACCCGACTAACACTACCACTACTACATTGAAACCACTCTAATACAACTACCACTGTAACAACAACCATACTACCATTACCACTGTAATAACAACCACACACCACTAATACTACCACTCTGACAAAAACTACACTACCCCTAACACTGCCACTCTAACAACAACCACACTACCACTCTAACAACAACCACACTACCACTCTAACAACAACCACACTACCACTCTAACAACAACCACACTACCACTCTAACAACAACCACACTACCACTCTAACAACAACCACACTACCACTCTAACAACAACAACACTACCACTCTAACAACAACAACACTACCACTAACATTTTAACAAAAACCAGGCTTCTACTACTAAATAGCAACAGCCACACCAACACCACTAGTACCACAGCAACCACAACCATTGCAACAACAACCACAGCAACCACAACCATTCCAACAACAACCACTCCAACAACAACCGCACCACACCACCACGACTACACAGCAAAGATCTCACCAGCACTACTACAACACTTCCACGCCATCACACCATACCACACCATACCACACAAACCACACCAACCACACCAACAACAACCACACCAACAACAACCACACCAACAACAACCACACCAACAACAACCACACCAACAACAACCACACCAACACCAGCCACAAGCACAAGCCCCACCACACAGGCAAACGTCGACAAGCTCTCTCGTGCTGCCAGCGTCATCGACACACTCGACCTGGCAGCCAAGCAGTTGGCCCACCAGATCTTCGACGCCATTGGCTTCACACTGTCAGCCTCGCAAGTGGCTGTGGAAGAGTAGTTTAGGTGTCGTGATGGTGGTAGTGGTGGTTTTGTTGGATGAAAAGATGGTAGTGGTAGTGGTGGTGTGGTGGTGGTGGTTGGGGTGGAGGTAGTGTTGTCAGCGGAGGTAGTTGAAGTTATATCTGAGATTTAGGTTGTAGTGCTAGAAGTTGATGACGTAGTGATTAAAGGAGTGGTGACAATGGTTGAAGTGGTGATGGTAGTTGTTGAAGTGGTGATGGTAGTTGTTGAAGCGGTGATGGTAGTTGTTGAAGTGGTGATGGTAGTTGTTGAAGTGGTAGCAGTAGTTAAGATGATAGTGGCAGGGTTGAAGTGGTGGATGAGATGTTGGTGGTGTTTTCTAGAATTTCTATAATTTCAAATCCATTAGCACTTTTGCATGCACCCCTTTGATCGTTCAATTCTCGTGGAACGAAACCTTTACCATTTCTCTCGCTTGCTTAGTTGCTTTCAAATAATGCGTAGTGTTGATGATGATGATGATGATAATGAGTATCAACTCATAATGATAATTATGATGCTGAAGAAGATGTGATTATCAAAACGGGTTTTCGCTGAAGGCGTAATCTTTCTCTCTTTTCTTCACACATAAGCTAGCATCATTTCCTATGTTTCTAAAGTTTTCACGCCTCACAGATTTGAAATTCCGTTAATTTTTCTACAAACGTTTCAAGCCCTAACCCTAACTCTTACTCTAACTTTAACCCCTAACGTTAAATTTTTTTTTAAACCTTTATCTATCTTCACTATCAAAAAAGACTTGCACCAGTTTCATTTTCTCATTGCATGATGATGAATCAGAAAGCTTGTCTCTTCTTTTTCTTCTTCTTCTTCTTCCTCACCTGCTCCCCTCCATCCCAGGCAACACTCTTTGCCTGTCTGTAGTTGTTTTCCGACTTTAAGAATTTCATATTCGAGTTTATCACTTTTTAAAAAAGAACATTTTAAACTTAATTTCTAAATTTAGACTTAATTTGTAAATTTAAAAATTAAATAGAAAATTAAAGTTTAAATTCAACAATAAAATAACTTTTTCCCATTTAATCTATTTTTTTCTTAAATTAATTTTGCAAATTTTAATTTTAAAAATACAACATTCATGCTAAAAACAGCGCACTTTTGTAGGTTCTTCCTCGCTTCCTCTTGACCCAGCCTTGCCGCCTCCGCCTGCAGGAACGCCTGCTCCTTCAACTTCTTGATCTGCAAACTCAACAGTTCCGACTCGTTCCTTGCGACCTTCTTGACGTCTTTTCGAAGCTTCTTTGCTGAAGGGGAAGTGGCCGCCGACTCATCCTCCCCCTCCAGCAGTCGAGCTGTGCATCTGTCCCCCACCACGCTGTGAGACCTGCGA
>OX030969.1:2236086-2248586 GCA_943735955.1 Piscicola geometra | reverse complement strand
CTGATTGTGAGCCAGTTGGAAAAGTTTGTTTTTCCTCCATAGAGGTCGCTGTTATTCGGTGGGGAAGGTGAGGGGTGGCGGTAGACTGGCATGGTGGGAGCTGGCTGCTCGAAGTCTGCTGGTGGGAGCTGGCTGCTCGAAGTCTGCTGCTGCAATGTTTTGCAAGGAAGAGTGGATTGGAGGTTGATTGATAGATGTGAATGAATGGATGGATGGATGGATGGATGGATGGATGGATGGATGGATGGATGGATGGATGGATGGATGGATGGATGGATGAATAGATGGATGGATTAATGAATGAATGGATGGATGGATGGGTGGATAGATGGATGGATGGATGGATGGATGGATGGATGGATGGATGGATGGATGGATGGATGGATGGATGGATGGATGGATGGATGGATGGATGGATGGATGGATTGATGAATGAATGGATGGATTGATGGATGAATGAATGGATGGATGGATTGATGAATGAATGGATGGATGGATGGATGGATGAATGAATGGATGGATGAATGAATGAATGGATGGATGGATGGATGGATGGTGATGAGTGAGAGATTGATGGATGATTTGGTGGATGAGTGGCTGAGTTGACTACGAAATGGTTTTCTGATCCTTCATTCATTGAAGGAATTCCTGACTTCTTTGTAACTCCATGGAAAGGTTTTGATGGATTGATTGAGTGAAGAGTGGATGAATGAGGGATTAAAAAATGGATAGGTTGAAGAGTGGTTGATTTGATGGATAGATTGAAGAGTGGATGGAAAAGTGGATGAGTTCAGATGGTCAAAACAACATAAAATCTCTGTAAACATGAACCGCGCAATCAGTTCTATGTGGAGTCATGATGATGATTACCAGTAGCAGTGGAGGACAAGACAGTGGCAGGGAAGCAGAGAAAGAGGAAGAGAGGGGCACAACCCATCATGAATTCCCTCCAAACCACTTTATAGGCTTTCGAAATTTGATAATTTTTTTGTTGTTTATTGATGTTTGTGACGCATCCTTAAAAGTGGACTGTGCATAACAAGCAGAGACATTCGTACAAGACATGCAATTAAGTTCAGTTTTACAATGTCATCAAGCACTCTTCTTTTGCTATTTCCACTGCCACACTACCATAACAGCCGCCACTACAATTACCACGGTCACAAAAACTACTATAAAAATTACTAAAACAACCCTCACAACACTACCACAACAACCACCGCAACTCTTAGACAACAACCACTTCTACACTATCATAAAAACCAACACAACACTACCACAACAACCAGCAGAACCCCAAACTTTTTTACAAGAACAACTAGCCAACACAACACGACCCAAATACTACAGTCACAGCAACCACTACCACAACCACTCACAAAAGTCCCCATAAAAACTAACAAGCCAACTTAACCACTCCAACAAAACCGTAACCGTAACCACAACCACAACGGCTATATGGTCCCGCCTTCACGAGGCGTCGTTGGCTGCCCTTCGGGCACGAAGAGGACCTCAAAAGCGCTACCTCCTCCCACCTCTCAAGGAGGCTCTAAGAGAGAGGGGGGAGGTGTTCACATACCTTCTCCGCATAGGACCGGAATCGGTCATGCGGAATGGGAACAAAGAACTAAAAGCGATAACAACAACAACCACAACAGCAGCCACAACAACAACCACAACAACATCAAACGTAACCACCCCCACAACCACCCCCACAACAACCACCACAACAGCAACCACAACAACAGCCACAACAACCACCACCACAACCACAACAACCACCACAACAACCACCACAACAACAGCAACCACAAAAACAGCCACAACAACCACCCCTACAACCACAACAACCACCCCTACAACCACAACAACCACCCCTACAACCACAACAACAACCACCACAACCACCACCACAACAACCACCACAACAACAACCACAACAACATCAAACGTAACCACCCCCACAACCACCATCACAACAGCAACCACAACAACAGCCACAACAACCACCACCACAACCACAACAACCACCACAAAAACCACCACAACAACCACCACAACAACAGCCACAACAACCACCCCTACAACCACAACAACAACCACCACAACCACCACCACAACAACCACCACCACAACAGCCACAGCAACCACCCCTACAACCACAACAACAACCACCACAACAGCAACCACCACAACCACCACCACAACTGCAACAACCACCACAATAACCACCACAACAACTAGCACCACAACCACAACAACAATCACCACAACCAAAACAACCACCACAACAACAACCACCACAACAACATCAAACGTATCCACCACAACAGCAAGCACAACAACCACAACAACCACCACAACAACCACCACAACAGCAACCACCACAACAACCACAACAACCACCACAACAGCAACCACCACAACCACAACAACCACCACAACAGCAACCACCACAACAGCAAGCACAACAACCACCACAACAGCAAGCACTTCAAGCAGCCACCGCCAGCAAGAAGACAAGGGAGGAGAGTGCCAGCATGCCAGAGGCGATGATGACGTCAAGGCTGATGACGTAGGTCTGCCAGAGGAGGAGGAAAAGGAGGGAGAGGAGGAGGGGGAGGAGGAAGATCTGACTGAGGAGGCTCAAGACTTTGTTGTGCCCTCGCAAGCCCTTCATGCCTTCATCATGATGATGATGATGATGATGATGATGGTGGTGGTGGTGATGATGATGATGGTGGTGAAGGTGGTGATGATGTGGATTGTGATAATGATGTTGTTAATTATGTGAAAACTTTTATTTGAGTACAAGCAATTTTCTAGCGCATAACTCTGCAGACACCCATAAACACAGAGATACATGCAGACAAACACGCAAACACACGCAAACACACACGCAAACACACACACACTCACACACACACACACACACACACACACACACACACACACACACACACACACACACACACACACACACACACACACACACACACACACACACACACACACACACACACACACACACACACACACACACACACACACACACACACACACACACACACACACACACACACACACACACACACACACACACACACACACACACACACACACACACACACACACACACACACACACACACACACACACACACACACACACACACACATAAACACAAACACACCCACCCAAAAAGGTCTTAACGAATTGCAGAAGAGGGAGTGGAATGAGGATGAACAATTCAGAAATGAAGATGCTTGGAGTGCTGTAGCTGTGTGCCAAGCCTGGGTGGGTGTTGAGGAGATGGTGGTGGTTGGTTTGGTTGTTGAGTGAATGTGTGTTGAGGGTGGTGGTGGAAGTATGGTTGATGGTGGAGAATGATGGGGTGGTGGAGAAGGGAGTGCAGATGGTTGAGGAATGGTTGTGCTGAGTTGAGAAGGGGTCATTGGCTGGTTCGAATGATGGAGTGAGTTAACTTTTGTAGACGAAAGAGGCTGTCATCCAAGCGAAGAAGATCACACTGTAGTAGGCCTCAAACACCATGCCCAAGTAGTAGCACACTCTCACATTCTTCCGATTTTTGAACAAATAAATTGTATTATTATAAATATTAAAAGTTTGATATATAAAAATTCATTTAACTCTTTGTTATTCGAAATGCAACAATTTATACCGATTTAAAAGACATTTTTCTGTAGCCATGGCAACATCAGAAAATGGTTCGTTTATGCCATAAACTTTATGGATAAATAATGAGGAATTGTTTCCACAACTCATAAATCATGATACTTTTAAATTTGATGAAACAATTTATTTTTGACTAGTGCACTTTTTGAGGAATTTGCATCTACTTTCACTTTCACTTCGAAATATCTCTTTATTGGGGGAATTTTCAATATATTTTATGGTTGACTTTACAATATATTTTTATCGTGAACTTTTAAAATTTTTTCACTGTGGATTTTGCATTGTCTTGGTATTTAGTGTTCAAAGCTTCAAAAGTTGCGTTCCATCACCAAGGCCCTCCCTCTTGATGCAGCTGGTACGCTAGTTCCACTTTGAAAAATGCTTTTCAAATAGTTGAAAATTGATTATTAAGGATCAATTTTGAAAATAAGTTTTGTTTTAAACAATAATTTTTAACCATTTTTTTGATGCGCTTCTTGGTCTAAAACGCGACCACGCAATTAATGGAGTCATGGAATTCGTTGCATAATGGCGGGTCTTAGCAAGTGTTAAGAGGGGGATCTGCGTTGTTTTGTAGTTTTAAATTATTACAAAATTCTAAATATATAATTAAATTCACTTAAAATATTTAATTTGTAAATAAACTTTGATACCATTTTGGCTTCAAATTGCGCATTTCCTTTCTGAACTGCGTAGTTTTCGGTTGTTAAGTTTAAAAGCATCGCAGAATCTCTATCCTTCTCCGCAGATTTAAATTTCGACTTTGAATTTGGGAATTGTATTTATCTTTAGACAAAGATAGTCTGGGCCGTCTGATCTTCTTGCTTTTATAAAGATAAAAGTCGGAATTTATCACCAAAGAATTTAAACTGCGGCTCTTAAAAGATGGCTTTTTAAATTTAATTCTCTGATCCTACAAATAATAAACCAAAAAGCTACTCAAGCAAATCAAGTCTGATATTCCAAATTCTACCTAGATGTATTCCACCTCTCAACAACCTAGACTCTCTCTCGGGGTTAACATTAGCAAGGCAGTCGTCTTAAATGCTGAAAGTGTCAAGTCATCAGGGGGAGCACTAAGTCCTGACATTGTTCCCTCACAACCCTCCCTTCTCTTCCACCAAGAAGTTGGAGCTCCTTGCACAAAACAGGTATCACCAGCATCATCACACCTCCTTCATCACCAATATCATTATTTCATATTCACTCTCATAATCATCATCACTTCTACCATCATCATCATCTTTTCTTTCACCCTCATCATCATCAGATTGGTCGGTATGTGGTGCATGGCATCACTGACAATCACTCTTCCTCACTCACCTGCAAAGCTGTCGATCCTGCAAGCAATCTTGAGTATGTCTGCAAGGTAAACTTACTCTTCTTCATCTTCATCATTATTTTCTCATCATTATCATCATTTTCTTTTTCTAATCATTATCAGCACCCTAATCCTTCTCTTTTCCATCATCAACATGCATCAATTGCTACAACACCACCAACAAATCAAGCTTACCCTCACTCTTCCACCTACCACACCAACTCATTACCGACACCACCAGATCTACCCACTGCACAAGTACACCGAGGTACTCTCCCCCTACTGGAGCGTCGGCCCTCACAAACACTTGAACAACCTCCTCGACACGTGTGTTGACTCGTCGCACACGTACCTCTTCTTCCACGCGTGCCACGAGGACTTGCACTCCTACGTCAGACGCGTGCGCAAGATGTCCGATGCTGAAGCGTGTCGTCTCTTCTCACAGGTGGTTGTCATCATCTTCATTTCATTGTCAACATCTTCTTCATTAACATCTTTTTCATCAGCATCTTCCTCATCATCTTCATTCTCATCCTTCTCATCATCATAATCATCATCATTCTCATCATCATCTTCACCATCATCATAATCATCATCACCATCATAATCATCATCATCATCATAATCATCATCACCTCTTCACCAAGGTGGTGTCCGTCGTGAGGCACTGCCACCAACACAACGTCGTGCTCAGAGACCTGAAGCTGCGGAAGTTCGTCTTCAAGGATGCTTCTCAGTTAGCCTTTTTCCATGCTCATCATCATCATCATGACCACCATCATCATCATGACCATCATCATCATCATGACCACCATCATCTTCAGCATTATTATCCTCTTCATCACAATCATCACCACCATAATTGTTTTCATATTATATATTTTATATATATCATTACCATCATCACTATCATCAAAGTCACCACCATTATCATCGTCATCACCACCATCATTTCAACCACCACCACCTACCACCACCACCATCATCACAACCATCACCACCCACCACTACAACCACAATCACCACCCACCACTACAACCACCACCACACCCACCACTACAACCACCATCACCACCCACCACTACAACCACTACCACCACCATCATGATCATCATCAGCACTCACCTGGTGCTTGACAACCTGGAGGACTGTCACCTCGACGACGGTACTGACGTGCTGTGCGACCGTCACGGCTGCCCAGCCTATGTCAGTCCCGAGATACTGCACTCGACCGCTGGCTACTCCGGCAAGGCTGCTGATGCCTGGAGTCTCGGGGTGAGTTGGTTGGGGGGAGGGGGAGGGGGAAGAGGGTTGGTGTGGGTGTGTGCTTGGTTGGTTGGTTGGATGAAGGTGGGTTGACTTGTTGGTTGGAAGGGGGTGTAGTTGGGTTGATAGAAAGGGGTTACAGCTAGTTGGAGTGAGAGTCGGGAGGAGGGTGTGGTTGGTTGGTTTGTTGGATGGAGGGGTGTGGTTGGTTGGTTTGTTGGATGGAGGGGTGTGGTTGGTTGGTTAGATGGAGGGGATGGGTTGAGATTAGAGGGGTGTGGCTGGTTAGTTGATTCACTCGACCATCTCTTTCATCGCATCAGCATACAACCCTCTCTTAACCACCTCACCGTCTCTCATTTCATCACCACAAACCATTTCTTAAGCACTTGACCATCTCGCCACAACACCCCACCACAACCCACACAGGTGATACTGTACGCCATGCTCGTCGGTCAGTACCCCTTCCACGACGCAGACGTCTGCCAGTTGTTCAAGAAGATCCGCCAAGGCATTTACGTATTGCCCGAATCCCTCTCCGCCAAAGCGTGTTGTCTGCTCAAAAACCTGCTTAGGGTCGAGTGTGGCGAGAGGATGTCCACATGTGAGATCCTGAGCCACGTGTGGTTCGAAGGGCGCAGTGGTGATGATGATGATGATGATGATGATTTTATTTCTGCTGGTGCTGCTGGTCGTGGTGGTGGTGGTGGCTTTGGTGTGGTGAGTGGTGGTGGTAGTGGTGGTAGTGGAAGGGTGAATGAGGCTAACTGGACTGCTGTGCTTTCTCCCACTACCACCAACCTCCCACAAAACGTCTACAACAACAATAGACAAGCTAACAACAACCATAACATCAGAGCTACTAACAACCACACTGGAACTAACAACAATAACCATAACAACAACTACACTGGAACTAACAACAACAACTACACTGGAACTAACAACAACATCAACACTGCAACTACTAACAACAGCAACACTGCAACTACTAACAACAACAACACTGCAACTACTAACAACAACAACACTGAAACTACTAACAACAACAACTCATTGCATGGCAACAACACCTCCCCCTTTGTCACTGCTGGCCTGCTGTTCCGACGAGGCAGCTCACTATTCAGCCATAATAATATCAATAATACTAACAGCATGAACAATAACAACAACAACATTGTGAGTTTCATAAACAATGACGTCACTTATAGAAACGTCATCATGAGTCATATTAACAACTCTGCCATCAGCAACAACAACCACAATAATAATAATCATAATTGGATGGCAACTAATAGGCAGGAAGACTGTATGGATGATCAAACAGTGCCAGAGTGGATGGAGGAGTAGTAATAATGATAATGATGATAATAATGAGAAGTAAAAAGTTATATATAAGTGCAAAACTGTTTAATATAACTTATTTAGTAGTAGTAGTAATATTAGTAGTAGTAGTAGAAGTGGTAGTAGTTGTCGGAGTAGTGGTAGTAGTAGTAGGAGTAGTGGTAGTAGGTGCGGTGGTAGTAGTAGTAGAATAACAAACAATGGCAGCACGAAGATGATAACCCTAACCTTTCATCATCATCATCATCATCATCATCGTCATCATCATCATCACGACCCATGACAACAATAAAAGCATACTATCATCATGTGATTATGTGATGATTAAACCTGAGGAGTGGAGCCTTGCTTCATCGTCGTCACCGTCGTCATCACCAAGAACCCTAACTTCTAATAGGAATTATCTGTTATATATATTGTTTGGGTTGTGGTGATGATGATGATGGGGATGATGATGATGATGATATACATGAAGTGGTAGCTTATTTCTTGCGGTTAAATTATACTAACTGTGCATCTTTTTTTAGAGTTGAATTTGTGTGACTGTGAGTGTTTGTTATGTGTGTGGCTGTTGGTGGGGATTTGTGCTTGTGGATGTGTGCGTGTTAGTGTATGTGCGTGTGTGTGTGTTCTTTCACTTAGTCCCTATTCTGCTCCTCATCGTATCCACACTTCTGACCGGATTGAATGAGTGTTATTATAATTATTATTATTATAGTTTTTAATATTTATTGTTCTTGTTTTTATCCATCCCTTTACTTATGTAAATCACATTGACCAATACTCACTTCATCATCATCATCATCACTATGTCTGCATCATCATCATCACCATGTCATCATCATCATCACCACCACCATGTCTGCATCATTTGTTGTAGGCATGTACAAATGTGTAGAGGAGTGACGTCATTGATATGTGTTCCATCATCATCATCAACACAACAATTGTTATTTAATTTAATTTAATTTATTATCATTTCTTTTGATTGTTTCTTCGTTACATCAGGTGCATCAACTTGTTTGTGAAGTTACTTGATGCCTGCATCCATTCATCCTTCCATCCATCTACTCTACTTATCCATCCACCCACTCTATTCATTCATCCATCCACCCACCAACTCTACCCCCTTCGTCCATCCACCCATTCCTTCATCAAACATTCTCTTCAACCATCCACTTCTCAATCCCCCAATGCACACATCCATCCATCCATCCATCCATCCATCCACCCATCCATCCACCCATCCATCCATCCATCCATCCACTGCTATACAGCAATGCTTTCTTGCATGTGCGTTGGTGCTCTATACGATGGTTGGCTTTGTTACTGCTAGTAGTTACGCTAGGTTATTTATTTGACTTTTTTCTAGAATGTTTGTGTGTGTGTGTATGTGTGTGTGTGTGTGTGTGTGTGTGTGTGTGTGTGTGTGTGTGTGTGTGTGTGTGTGTGTGTGTGTGGTTGTGTGTGTGTGTGTGTGTGTGTGTGGTTGTGTGTGTGTGTGTGTGTGTGTGTGTGTGTGTGTGTGTGTGTGTGTGTGTGTGTGTGTGTGTGTGTGTGTGTGTGTGTGTGCATGCAGCCTCAGTACCTAGGGCATCGCAGCAAGCGCTCCCTTGATATTACATCGTCAGTGTGTCTGTACAGTGCTTCGATTGTGACATCATAATCATCAGCACCACTATCATCATTATCAGCACCTTCATCATCATTATCAGCACATTCATCATCATTATCAGCACCTTCATCATCATTATCAGCACCTTCATCATCATTATCAGCACCTTCATCATCATCATCATCAGGACTATCATCATCAGCACCACCATCAGGACTATCATCATCAGCACCACCATCAGCATCATCATCAGCACCTGAACGCATGCGTTTGTCTAGTGCGACACAACGACAATGGCTAAGGCATCACTGGGACTGGATGCGTTCGCAACCACCCACCAGCAATGCCGTCGCAAGTGGGTGCGTGCTTCGTTGTCAGGCAGTTGTCAGGCAGTTGTCAAGCAGTTGTCAAGTGTCCAATAAACTTCTCAGATTTATTCTTTTTCTTCACAACTTGTTCTATCGTTCCAATCTGCTCTTGAATTTGAGGAAAGAGCGCTATAGAAATTGATTTGATTGATTGTTTGATTGATTGATTGATTGATTGATTGAATCTGTAAGTGGGCACCAGGCTCTTTTGTTTGAAGAAGTTTTGAAGAAGAGAGTTGAAAGAGGTGGAAGAGGAGGTTTGATGGAGGAGGAATAGGGGGGTAGAAAAGGTTGAAGAGGGGGAGTGATGAAGGAGAGGTGGAGGATGGAGGGGATAGGAGTCATGTGAGCATGTAGATGTGTCTTGAATTTTGGACCCTTCGCGATGTCTATCTATCATCATTTGTTCCCTGGTACAAAAGAGCGTAAGTACCTTAGTGTGTGTAACGACTCCTAGCTTGACCAATGCTTAACGCTCCTAACTTCGAGTGCAACCGATGCCCATAAAAACGAATTTAAAAATGTACAGCTTTAGTGGGCTCGAAGCTCGTTCGAGTTATACGCCACTCTAATAAACCGGTCATTATAATAATATGTTGCTATAGCTTTGGAAGAAATGACTGACTTCCACGATAAGCTGTTTGGCTCATTGCAAGTGAAGCTACAGGTGCCATCCACACTGCGATGAAGACGCCCAAAGGAAGAGGACAAAGAAGCAGATATGGAAAACCCGGAAACAACCTGAAAGTAGAAAAAAAATTTGTTGTTCTACCGTACGGTGAACGGGTAGCTGAGTGTGCAAAGACTCGGTTTGACCAACGCTGGTCCAAGGTTCGTTGAGGTTGCATTTTTGGTTTTTAATTGCTAAATTGGGCTTAAAGAAACACTATGAACTTTTGAAAACTTGAAATTAATATAATTATGAATTAAAAATGAAGTTTTGAAAATTAATTAGATTTAGATTTAAATAAAATAAAATAATATTAGTTAGGCGCTTTTAAATACCATTTTAATAAACAAAGTGAAATAGGATTTTCAGTTTAAACCGCAAATTCTGCGTTATAGTTTTTTCACTAAAAATGTTCACTCAAAAATAAATTGAACAGATTTCCATCTGCAATGACTTTTTCTCTTATGTAAGTGCCTTTCCCGCATTAGATGCAGCAAATTATATCATTAGGATATTTGTTCACTTTTCACAGTTAATTTAAATTTTAAATGTATTAAAAATTGTTTCAATATTTAAAAATGAAATTTAAATAAATTTTCAAAGGAATAAAGAATTAATTGACAACTCACGGCAGGAACATGTTCTGGAACACCCCTTCCAACATCAACACACTTCTCGAAAAGGAGGTTGCCATCATGATAATGATGTGATGATGTGGTGATAGTAATGATACGATAAAGCATATTAATTATTACCAGCATCTTTATTTATTCTAGTGGTATAATGATGAGAGTGATGATAATGGCATGATGATCATCATTATAAGGACATGATAGTGATGATAATGATGTTATATTATACTGCAGAATGTAAGCCTTGAAGAGTTGTTGGATGAAGAGGATGTGGTGGGGGAGTGTCAGAAACACAATGAGGGACTGTTGACAAGGTGGGTGTGGTGGTGAGGTGAGTGGTTGTGTGGTTGGTGTGGGTAGGTGGGTGTGGTGGTGAGGTGGGTGTGGTAAGTGGGTGGGTGTAGTGTGTGATGTTTTTGGTGTGGGTGGGTGTAGTGTGTGGGTGGTTTGTAGTCTTGTGTGATAAGGATGGGTATTATTTAAATGTTTGTATAACAGCAGTTTACACACATATTCACACACATACTCTCTCTCACAAACCCACACACATACTCTCTCTCTCTCACAAACCCACACACATACTCTCTCTCTCTCACAAACCCACACACTAGAGGTCGGACATGGACGATTTTTCATTCCCGGTCCCGTCCCGTTCCCGAAATTTGTTTTCCCGTCCCGTCCCGTTCCCGATGGGACATCAGAATTTTGATTCCCGTCCCGTCCCGTTCCCGAAATTTGTTTTCCCGTCCCGTCCCGTTCCCGATGGGACATCAGAATTTTGATTCCCGTCCCGTCCCGTTCCCGCAACTCGATTCACGGTCCCGACCCGTTCCCGAAACTTTTTTGTTTTTTTATTCATTTTCGCTGCCGTTTTCACTGGTCCCAAACTTGCTAGTTCTAACATTTCTTACAATTTATTATTTGAAAGTCAGAGAATATTTCTTTTAATAAAATAAAAAAAACACGATTTAAATTTCAAATATTTATTGAAATGAAAGTATTGAAGTTAGTCATTGTTTTTGAGTAATTCAATCAAGTCTTTATTGCTTTTCACACGGGTTAAACCGTTAAGAGTTTCAGCTTTCAAATGAGAGGATTTTGGGTCTGAAGTTAAACGACCACATATTAAAAAATTCCGTTCACAGGGAATATAACTTGCAGATATACTAAACAAAATTTTGGCTACTTCTTGTTGTATTTTAAAATTGCTCATTTTACTCCAATAAAATAAAACATCTTTATAATCTTCGATTTTTTTGGGACGTAATTGTGAATATTTGTACAATTCATCCTCTTCTGAATTTTTTTCTTCGTTCATTATTATTAATTCTTCAATACTGTTAGAAATATTTTTTTGACAACATTCTTATTCTCCACAACTGCAAATATAAAATCATTCGTATAATTTGGTAGTATAATAATTTTATTATAATTTTTTCGTTATAAAAACAAACATAATAGGTCTAAATAACCATCATTTGTTTTTTTTTCTCAACGGCACTGCAGCTTGGTCTGGCTGTACAAAATAGATTTAAATTTTCTCTAATGAAAGTCTTGGTATTTATTTTTTTTCTATCCCAAACTTTTT
>OX030969.1:2218586-2231086 GCA_943735955.1 Piscicola geometra | reverse complement strand
CACCACCACCAACCACACCACTCCAACCACCACCACACCAACCTCTCCATCACAGGCACACAGCAACAGCACACAGTGTCTTTGTGAGATAGTGAGGGTGAGTAGAGAGAGGCTGAGGTTGTTGGAAGAGATGAAGAAGAAGAGAGTGACTGTCAAGCCTGCCCTTGATAATGATACTAGCAATAATAATAATAATAATAATAATAGAATTAATATTAATATAAAAAATGAAAATGATAATGATAATGATAATGATGATAATAAGGAGAATAAAAATGAAAAGAACAATGAGGGTGATAAGGATCGACAATGGGAGTTGATGATGCATGGTGAAAGTCATGATGATAATGATGCTGGAAAGAGTGATAGTAGTATTAGTAGTAGTAGTAGTAGTAGTAGTAGTAGTAGTAGTAGTAGTAGTAGTTTCAATGACGTTTTCATAAATGACGATGAAGATGACGAAGATGAGGAGGATGATGAGTTGAGTGGTGGTGCTGATTATGATGAAGAATATAGAATCAAAAAAGATCTTTTGAAGGCTATCTGCAGGTACTACTACTACTACTACTACTACTACTACTACTACTACTACTACTACTACTACTACTACTACTACTACTACCGCCACCACCTTTACTACTACCACCACCACCACTGCCACCACCACGACAGTGAAGAGAGCATCAGCAGCTTGTTGCTGAAGTTGGAGGAGGAGGAGGCGACTGACTCGAGCATCAACAACTGCATCAGCATCCTCCAGACCATCCTCAGCCACGATTGGTCAGTGTCTGCATCATAATGATTATAATTATTATTAAAACAATAAATAACTGAATTTCTTCATTATTTGTATTATTATTATTATTATTATTAACCCACACTAACCAGCACCACCACCTCCATCAACAGCTCTCCCCAAGAGTCCTCAACATCTCTCTCATTCGTCCTCTCTTCCCTCCATTCATTCATCCACCTCCTCCAAAAACCACCAAAGGTCACTCTAACTGCCAAATGAAGCGGGAGGATATTTTTTAATCTTTTTTTATTTATTAATCTTTTTAATCTGTGAGTCAGGCGATAAATGTGTAGCGTCCTTCCAAGCGTCACTCGAATAACCTCTTGGAGCTTTTGACAGAAATATACTCAACTGAATTCAGACCATCCCCCTATCAATCCACCAGGGTATCTTGTCCACCCCCCATTCCGACTCCACCCCCCTCCTGGGCTCTACCCGTCTGACCATCATCC
This sequence comes from Piscicola geometra, assembly GCA_943735955.1. Taxonomy (NCBI): domain Eukaryota; kingdom Metazoa; phylum Annelida; class Clitellata; order Hirudinida; family Piscicolidae; genus Piscicola; species Piscicola geometra. Next base: position 2,229,838 of record OX030969.1, on the reverse strand, counting down.
GCTTCATCAACCACCTCCTCTCCCTCCACCATCCCTTTCTTCTCACCCAATCATCCCACCAAGCATCCGACCAACCCCGAGCTCCCGATCAATTCCGATCACCTGACCATGCCAAGCCTTCAGACATCCAGCCCAGTCAACCCTCCTCCACCATCCACCAATCCATCGCTGATGTCGGAGCTGTGCCTGTCATCATGGTTCGTTTTGTTTGCCTTCCACGCTCTTCATCACACTGCCCACCAGTCATCACCCAACACTCCACTTTCACACGACAAATATCTCATTCACACCACCACCATTCACACCACTACACCACACCACCAACCAAACGCACAACCACTCCACCACACCACCAACCAAACGCACAACCACTCCACCACACCACCAACCAAACGCACAACCACTCCACCACACCACCAACCAAACCCACAACCACTCCACCACACCACCAACCAAACCCACAACCACTCCACCACACCACCAACCAAACCCACAACCACTCCACCACACCACCAACCAAACCCACAACCACTCCACCACACCACCAACCAAACCCACAACCACTCCACCACACCACCAACCACTCCATCGACAGAGCCTCTTCTTCACACACGCACACAACAACTTCTTGCACACGGAGGTGGTCCTGCTGCTACAATGCCTGCTCGAACACCCCCTCAAACCTCACCCCATCCTCCAGCAGGTGAGGGTATGGAAGGTGGGGGGGTAGGTATGGGGTGAGGGTAGGGAGGGGGTAGGTATGGGGTGAGGGTATGGGGAGGGGGGGGGGGTAGGTATGGGGTGAGGGTATGGGGGGGGGGGTAGGTATGGGGTGAGGGTAGGGGGGGAAGGGTAGGTATGGGGTGAGGGTATGGAAGGTGGGGGGGTAGGTATGGGGTGAGGGTAGGGAGGGGGTAGGTATGGGGTGAGGGTATGGGGGGGGGGTAGGTATGGGGTGAGGGTATGGGGGGGGGGTAGGTATGGGGTGAGGGTATGGGGGGAGGGGTAGGTATGGGGTGAGGGTATGGGGGGAGGGGTAGGTATGGGGTGAGGGGTGTGGGAGAGAGGGATGGAGTGGAGTGAGGGCAGGGGTGGAGAGAGGAAGAAGGAAGGTAGAGGGGTGGAGGAGGACATAGGGAGGGAGACATAGAAACGGTCTATGGGCAAAGGAGGGTATGAGGCAAAGGTAGGAGTGGAGAGAAGAAGAGGGAGGGTCGAGAGAGGTGCATAAAGGGAGGGTAGGAGTTGTGTTTGATACTGTGATGGGACCTTCCCTCGTAATTCTGTCCCGCTTATTTCCGTGCACAGTTATTTCGTCAGTGTGACTTGCTGTCCAGGATGATGAAGGAGGTGAGCGACAACTCCTCCTACAGGTGAGTGTGCACTTCAACTACAACTACAGCCATATGAACTTAATGCACACACACACACAACTACAACAACAACCACAATTGCACAAAGACAAAAACAACAAAAATTAAATACACACAACAACAACAGTTGACTACCCCCACACAACTCCACTCTACACCACCACTCCCTGTTACCACCAGCAACCACTGCCACTTCACACTCTCCGCCACCATCTTGACCATCATCACCACCACCTCCCACCAAAGCGGCACAAAGGGGAAAGAAGTAAGCAGCGACGAAGGAAGAAGCAGCCGACGACGACGACCAGGTCACGTGGGCCACTTGTGTCGCATCGCTAACCTCCTGAAGCAGCATCAAATGGTCGAAGGAGGCCTCTATGCAGGTACGTGCCTGTGTGTGTGTGTGTTTGTTTGTGTGTGTGTGCTTGTGTGTGTGTGTGTGTGTGTGTGTGCCTGTGTGTGTGTGTGTTTGTTTGTGTGTGTGTGCTTGTGTGTGTGTGTGTGCGTTTGTGTGTGTGTTTGTTTGTTTGTTTGATTGTGTGTGTATTTGTGTGTGTGTGTGTTTGTTTGTGTGTTTGTGTGTGTGTGTGTTTGTGTGTGTGTGTTTGTGTGTGTGTGTTTGTGTGTGTGTGTGTGTGTGTGTGTCTGTGCTGTGGTAGATTGTGGTGTGGTGAGCTGTAGTGTGCTGCTTTTTTGTGTTTATCTTTTCATCCACTCCACCCCATCCACCTCCCCACCAACTCTCGACGACAGACTGCATCTCCGAGGACTGCAGTAGGGAGTGGAAGGTCTTCCAGATGGACACCCTCTCGCCCATCAACCAACTCAACAACACGCCCCTTGTGAGTGGGTGGAGGGGGTGGTGAGTGGGTGGGAGGGGGTGGTTTATTGTGGTGTGTGAAGGGTTATGTGTTGTTTTTAAAAGATATGATGTGTTTTAGTGTAGTGTGGGGTGGGGTGGTGTATTTTTGTGTTTTTTAGAGAGGGAAGTGGTGTGTTGTGGTGGTTTGGGGTGGTGTTAGATCAAGATTTGGTTGACAGATTCTAACCACCATCATTATCATCATCATCACCACCACCACCATCATCACCAGGGCAATATCTTCACAGAACAAGCAGCAAACGACAGAAGAGAAGGTGATGATGATGATGAAGATGGTGATGATGATGATGCTCTCGATCAACTTTCCTTTCTTGAGCACTGCAGACAGGTAAATCTTTCAAGAGCATTTCACACACACCCATACACACACACATACACGCACACAGACACACCCATACACGCACACAAACACACACACACAAACACACAAACAGACACACACACACACACACATCTTCCCCCTCACACACACACACATCCACACACTCACACACATCCACACACACACACACAAACACACAGCTGACGAAGAGTCTACAGACGCAGGAGATGAGCACACACTTCGTCGAGGAGTTTTCCACCTTCGACACGCACTTCAAGCAGCCCGACAAGACGATCAGGTGTGGTGGGGGTGGTGGTGGTGGTGGTTGTAGTTGTTGTAGTCGTTGTGGTTGTTGTAGTAGTTGTCGTTTTAGTTGGTAAAAACGTATAAACAACATGAACACACTACACAAAAATAAAAAAACAGCACACCACAACATAACATCTTAATAGCACGCAAGCAATACAACAACACAACACACATCAACACATTACTACAAAAACAACACCTCCACACAACGCCACCCCCACACAACGCCACCTCCACACAACGACACCTCTACAAAACAACACTTCCACACAACAACACCTCCACACAACAACACCTCTACAAAACAAAACCTCCACAGCAACCCATCCTCTGACAAACTTCATCTCATCGACTTTGATCTCGATGCCATCCTACAACACCACGTATGCATCTATCATCATCATCATCATCACTACTTCATCATTACTTCATCATCATCATCTCATCATCATCTCATCTTCATCATCATCATCATCTCATCATTATTATCATCATCATGATCTCATCTTCATCATCATCACCACCACCACCACCAGCATCATCATCATCTCCACCACAGGAGCCACCATCTTGCCTCTTCGATAGAGCTCTCAACATCCACATCAAGCCCCAATACCCTTCCTCTTCCTCTCCACTTCTCTCTCCTCCTTCTCCTCCTCCTTCTCCTCCTCCATCTCATCATCCTTCTTTTCTTTCTCCTCATCCATCCTCTGACGAGTTGGTTTTCATTCATCCACCCATCATTCCTTGACTCATCCATTATCCCTTCGTCCATCTATTATCCCTTCATTCATCCATTTTAGCCAAAAATCATCCCTTCATCTAATCATCATTTATCCATCTCTTCATTCATCCATCCATCCATCATCCCTCCATTCATGCACGCACTCCCACATACCCTCTTCACCACACAGTATACTCTCCAAGGAGGGTCACGAGAAGTTGGAGGAAGGCAATAAAACGACATACGGCGAGGATGATGATGATGATGATGGTGGTGGTAGTGATGATAATGATGATGGTGGTGGTTGTGTTGATAATGATGAAGCTGGCAGTGATGATAGTGATGTCGATAGCGAAGAAGATCTGGACTCTCCCAGGTTCATAAGATCAGGTATTTCATGCTTTCAACATGTGCGTCTTATACATGGGATCAAGCCACCGTAAAACACCATGTATAAGACGCACCTGTTTTTTCAATTCCAAAAAAAAAAGGAATCTATAAAAACGAAAAAGAGCTGGTTAAATAAAAAAATCAAACAATTTTCTATTGCAAAATTATTTTTCAATTCGAATTATTAGAAAACTTTTAAAAGAAAATTTTAAGAGACAAAAAGTGCGCTTTATAGATGGTATTTTGCGGTGAATGGCATTTAAAGCTGCTCCCTGCACACAGGCCACCTCCGCACACACCCTCCTGTCTGCAACAAGGACAGGGTCCTCATACGGCACAGAAACACCACCAATAATCATAATAATAATAACCATGCAATTAATAATAATAATGATAATAATAATAGTGAGAATTCGAAAGAGTCAATTAGTTTAGGAAAGGATGGAGGGGATGCTGGTGGGGAGGGTGGAAGAGGAGTGAGGGCGGTAACTGACAATGATGATGATGATTATATCACATTAGCAGACGCTGGAGGTGGTGTTGATGATAGTAATGAGTTGTTAGGTGGTGCTGATGATAGTAGTGATGTCATTGGTGGTGGTGCTGATGGTAGTAGTGATGATAAAGTAAGTCACTCGCCTAAACGCCACTTGAGCAAACAATTCTCAGGGTTGGAATTCTTTTACTCATTCATCCATCCATCAATCATCCTTTTTACCATCCACCTATCACTCATCCTTCTCCTACAATCTATCCATCCATCACTCATCCCTTCCTACTATCTATCATGCATTTTTGTAAATAAATTATAATATGAAAAAAAACCATCTCACTTACTTTTCACTAATTAACAGCACAAACAACATCCCAACAAAAACATCCCAACAAAAACATCCCAACAAACAACATCCCAACAAAAACATCCCAACAAAAACATCCCAACAAAAACATTCAACAAACAACATCCCAACAACAACATCTCAACAACATCTACCACAGAACTCCCGTCGATGCAGATGTTGTTCTCAAAGAGTAACCAATCCATCCATCCATCCATCAGCCTTGATCCTTTATTACTTCCTCTTATTTCATCCAACCTTCAGCCTTAGTCCATCTGTCTCTATCCTTCAGCCTTCGTCATTTGTCCATATTTCCATCCACCTCTCCCTCGTCATTCATCCATTCATCAGCCTTCATTCATGCACCTATCTATTATCTCAAAATTGTTCATCACCATTCACCAATGCATTCACCTCATGAAGGATTGTCTGCCACTCCCTCAACCTTCCACAACCCATCCTTCTCTAATCTAGTTAAGCTTTTACAAAGGCTTCCCAATGTAAGATAATAAAGAAATTAGCGCTAGAAAGGCCTTCACACAGTCCACCTGGGCCACTTCACATGGAACACGTGCGGCTTATACAACGGTCTCAACTGTGCGCCTAGGTTATACGATGTGATCGAAAGTGCCTACGTTGACATGCACAATGTGCCACTATAAGTAGTGATTTTTAATAATATTTATTTATATTTTTATTCTTATTTATTTAGATTTTTAATAACCTTAATATTTGAATAAATGAAGTTAATTTAATTTAATTACAAATGCGTCATCTCATTTGCTGATTTTGAACTCAATAAAGGGCTGAATCCTTGGTTTTTTATTCTTCTTGTGATTTCAGCTCACTGTTGAAAGAATCGATGGCAGATCCGAAACCAGAGCGTCATTTGAACCCCTCCGCACCCTTTAGCAAACTCACTGGCTAGTTTAAAGAATCATTTATTATTAAGCACTTAACAATTTACAACTTCGCTAGACCAGCATCAACAATAGTCACAGTGTGTTTGTAAATGAATGTCAGTATGTGTCAGTAACCAAAGAAAAAACTCTTGTCAGTTTCTAAGTTTTCGACCCCTCGCCACGCCTAGTGACGTAGTGTCTGGTCAGTGCACAATGTTGCAGAGGGGTTCGGCTCGAAGGGCGGACAAGTCGATCTGCTTGTCAACCTCTTCATCCACCTCACCCACCAGGGCCCTGTCAGTTGGATGGTTAGTGTGGGTTAGTGATTGATTAGTTTAAAGTGTGGGTTAGTGATTGATTAGTTTAAAGTGTGGGTTAGTGATTGATTAGTTTAAAGTGTGGGTTAGTGATTTATTTATTTTAAAGTGTGGGTTAGTGATTGATTAGTTTAAAGTGTGGGTTAGTGATTGATTAGTTTAAAGTGTGGGTTAGTGATTGATTAGTTTAAAGTGTGGGTTAGTGATTTATTTATTTTAAAGTGTGGGTTAGTGATTGATTAGTTTAAAGTGTGGGTTAGTGATTGATTAGTTTAAAGTGTGGGTTAGTGATTGATTAGTGGCCTAAGTAAGAGTTTAAGAGGGTGAGGATATGATGTGTGTGCTGAATAGTGTGAATGGGTGAACATTGACACAGCAACTGGCAGCAATTGAAAATCCTTAGAGCTAATTAGAGCGCTTCAATTGCATGCTTTAGAGCTATATAAAAACGATAATTATTATTTTTATTTTAATACTGACACAACTGACAACAACACTGAGAACAGCAACTGACACATTGTCTCCTCGGATGATGAACACTCCTAGCTGGACAGTCTCGACGGGTTGAGTGGTCGAGAAGACCCTCTCGACACTGTTGCCCAACACCAAGTTGATCGTTTGGTCGAAGCCCTTCAAGAGACCCTGTGTGGGTGGATAGATGGTTGATGGATGGGATCTGAGGGTGGGATAGTGGTTAAGGATGTGTGGATGGGATGGGAGGGTGGTTAATGGCTGTGTGGATGGGATGGTTGACCAAAAAATGGTAGTTGGTATAATAATGGAAATAGCACCTGGATGATTCTGCCATCAGCAGTGATAATGGAGACATTACCTGCAGCACAAGAATTATTTCATAACTATTTATCACTCAAATTATTATAGCTGATTAATAGCTACATAACGTAACTTCCAATATTTAAACTATTAAACTTTAATAATACACAATCTTTAATTTAATCTTCATCAAAACAAATTGGCATTTGTTTATTAATTGAAATAATATTTAAAGTAAAAGACTACTCACGGTTGAGGTAGCTTTCTAGGCTGGAAGTCATTTATAAATGGGAACTGAGAGCAAAAAACTAAGCCGGAGAACGAAATTTTAAAGCGATAATAAAACTTGAAAAGTAAACCTTGGTTAAATTTAGAAATAAATTATTCAAAAACACTTGAAAAGTAATCCAAAGTTTTAAACATTGAAATTTTATATTCAAATGTTTGATCAAAGACGGTCCTAGTTTTTGATCATCACTGTAGCGTGCCGCATTTGTACACTATGTGCACACGGCTACTCCTTAGACCCCTTTGTCTCGCACTGTATATAAGGAACCTTTCTGATTAATAAATCTCTTTCTCTTGTCTTCATAATACAATCTCATTCGTTTCATCACCATCCGGCGAAATACGAATTTTAATGAGTTTGTAAAAATGAATTCGTCTACACCACTGTTTCTTAAGTGGTGGGCCGCAGAGATCTGTTCAGTGGGCTGCGCAATTTTTTGTATAAAATAACTTTTTTACACTTATTTAAATATAAAAAAATTAATTTTTTGCTAAAAAAGTTGAAAAGCAGCTTATTGAAAAGTACAGAAGTCAACGTGTTTTGCCATTCAGCCTGCCGAATTCAGCGATATTTCCGACAGATCTATTCTTCTTGGTTACGTTTGATTTGAAGCCAATAGTGACATTATTGAAGACGTGATTTTTTGCCTCGAGTTTCTTCAGCAGACGACAAGTGCTGACATTTTGACAGTTCTGAATTGATTATTTCATTGCGAAGAACATGGATTAGAGCATATTTTTTTGTATGCACAGATGTTGCATCAGCCATGACGGGTAAACACTCGAAAAAGTTGTAGCTCCCAAATCTAAGTCTGCTCATTACGTTATTTACTGAGAAATGCTGGTGGCAAATAATGAGCAAAGAGCTTCACGATGTCATTAATAATTTTGTAGAAGTAGTAAACTTTATGCGATCAAGTACATTGAATACGCATTTGCTTTCTCTATTCTGAGAGGATATGGGGCTGAACAAAATACATTGATTTTGCATACGGAAGTCAGATGGCTTTCTCATTTGAGCTTCGTAAAGAAATTGAAGCCAACGCAAAGGCACGAAAACCTGCTCTGGTTGGTGTTTTTGGCTCCTACAATATCTCTCTTGTCGCATATTCTATGTTCGGTCTAAATGAGTTAAATCCGTCAATGTAGGTCAAGATTAACAACTTTTTCCGTCTCATAGATTGATAGATTGCATTTGGCGAGCGGGTTGGCTTAGATGGTAAGTCGTTAGACCTGCAACTTAAAGGTCGCCAGTTCAAATCCCTGTACAGCCAACCGTGAGCTATCATATACCTAGTGTATATGATGCGGTATTTCACGACTTATGTCGTGTGAGTGGCGCTTCAGTTGCGTGTCCGGGCGCTATACAAAACTGACATTTATTTTTTTCAGCAAAAGATTTTCAAGGGAAAATGAAAAAAATTCTGACCATTAAGTCGCTTTGCCAACTGTTACAGAATTATTTAAAGTTTCTTTTAAATAGATTTGAAGAATTATTTAAAGTTTCTTTTAAATAGATTTGAAGAATTATTTAAAGTTTCTTTTAAATAGATTTGAAGAATTATTTAAAGTTTCTTTTAAATAGATTTGAAGAATTATTCCTGATAATGGATAAGAAAACCACTTATCCTTCATGAAAATAATCTGCTCAACACAAAGCTTGATGGTGAACAAACTGAATTAAAAAATGATAATGGTTTAAAAGTTTTCAAAAAGTAAATTGTGTGGGTTTTGGATGAGTGTGCGTTCTGAATACCTGAACTACAGACGTGAATAATGAAGTTCTTTAAATAAAAACCAACACCTTTTTCTTGCGAATCGCTTTGACTGACATCAAACCATGAAATAATTTGATCGTTTAAATGAGTTCTTACACAAAAACTCATGTGTCTCATTAATTATGACTATTACTACATTAATTTCTAATTTTATAAAGATATTGCTTTCCCGTTTGGTGTTAGTGGGCCGTGAAGACTATATAAATATATATATAGACTTAAATATATATAAATGCACTATATAAATGCCTGTGATTGATTGATGATGGAAGACTATAAAAAATTGCCAAGTGGTCCGTTGCTTCAAAAATTGTAAGAAGCACTGCTCTACACAATCATCTTTTATAAAAATATCTTTTTTTAAGCTACATTTCAACAAGCAGGACTAGATGGAAGACAGGGAAAATGTACACTTTATGATCTGTACACTGATGCGTACACTGGATTATACAAGTTGTACAACTCAGAGCATTGCAAGCGGCTATGAGATTAAGATGATATGTGTACAATTGGGAGGAACATATTAAAAACAATATATAAGTGTGTGTAAAAGTACACAATGAGGAAGAGTATACATGAATGTTAAAGACCACTCGAGTGTGTGGTTGTATGTATGGGGGTACGTGTAGTTGTATGTGTGCTTCAACATGTGGTCGTATTTATGGTGGTACTGGTAGTTGTATGTAGGCTTGTACGTGTGTGACTGTACGTCTCAGAAGGTTGTACGTCTCAGAAGGTTGTACGTCTCAGAAGGTTGTACGTCTCAGAAGGTTGTACGTCTCAGAAGGTTGTACGTCTCAGAAGGTTGTACGTCTCAGAAGGTTGTACGTCTCAGAAGGTTGTACGTCTCAGAAGGTTGTACAAGGACTGCTTGAATGAATCGCATTTAAACAAGGCTCAAATACTTGTGGAGAGTCTCAGTTTGCGTTGAGTTTTCAACGCTGGTGATTGCTTGCTTTTCGTGGCAGGCAACATTGTCGCTTTGTGCATTTTACTACTACAACAACAACAACAACAACAACAACAACAACAACAACAATGGAAAAGTAACAGTTATTAAATCGAAGCCAACAACAAAGCTATCGACAAAAACAATAACAACAGTAACACCACCAACACCAATAGACATTAACAGCACTAACAACATCACCAACAACATCAACAATAACAACAACAATGACCTTAGGCGTCACATACAGAGTGGCTCCGACGACTGATGGTGGCTTCTGTGACTTCTTCAACGTCCTCACCACGCTCAAGTAGTCGTTGTTGTTGTTGTTGTTGTTGTTGTTGTTGTTTTTGCAGTAGTAGCCGTTGTGTTAGTTGGTCTTGTTGTTATTTTGGTAGATGCTGTTCATGTTTTAGTCACTGTCATAGTTGTTGTTGCTGTCATAGATGATGCTGTTGTGGTAGTTGTTGTTGCTGTCATAGATGATGCTGTTGTGGTAGTTGTTGTTGCTGTCAAAGATGATGCTGTTGTGGTTGTTGATGTGAGAGTGTTCCTCCAGACACAACCATCCCATTCTCATCTCACAACCACACCATCTCCAAATACCACCATCTCAACCACACAACCTCAACCTCCACATACCACCCTCCCTACCACACCACACCCCCTCTAGATACCAACGTTCCTACCAGATCACCTCCACATAACAGCATCCCTACCACACCACACCCCCTCCAGATACCACTACCTCTTCAAGATATACTTTCCACTGAAATACGGAGCTAAGGCCTGGATCTGCATCAGAAGGGGAATCTGTAATAAAAACAACAATAATAATAATAACAACAGCAACAATAGTAACAACAACATTACCATTCATGAAGAGTGTTGTGATGAGTGCCTCCTATTGGACGCCTCTCGCAAGCGTAGCCAATCAGCTTTGAGCTTTGTGACCCAGTTACCTAGTTTCCTCCGAGTGAAGGAAGGAGGTCGGAAAAAAAGGAAGAGTGAGGGAATGGGAAGAAGGAGAGAGAAGAGGTTGAAAGAGAGAGGAGGGGAGGAGAGAGGGAGGAGGAGAAAAGAAGTGCTTGTGGTGAATTATGACAGTATGAGCACTCATGCAAGCCAGGAAGAGGTGATGATGATGATGATGAGAAAGAAGATGAAGAGGAGGAAGAGAGAGGAAAGTTCTAAGACAGGTGTTTGTCGACAAGTCTTGAAGCTTGGTGGTGGTGGGGGTGGTGATGGTGGTGGTAAGGGTAGTGGTGGTACTGTTAGGGTTAGTAGTGGTAGTGGTAGGGTTAGTGGGGCTAGTGGTGTGGCTAGTGGTGTGGCTAGTGGTAGTGGTAGTGGTAGCGGGGGTACAAAGCAGGTGAGTCTGAGTGACTGGTCCCCCATCCACTC
>OX030969.1:2186086-2213586 GCA_943735955.1 Piscicola geometra | reverse complement strand
TCGTTATAGAAGCTATATATTTGTAGGTTTGGATACTCAGAGCTGTGAAACATTTCTATACTTTAATGTTGTACTCTTTTGGCACTCTTATACTCAAGTACTGCTACATTGAATAAGTTAAGGTTGTAATCATTCCCTTCTATAACGTTTTAACCTTCATTTACTGTAATGTTGTAACTTTCTTTTACTGTAACGTTGTAACCTTCTATTATTGTAACTTTTTAATCATTCCCTACTGTAACGTTTTTATCTCTCCCTACTGTAACGATGTAATTTTTCCCCACTGTAACATTGTAATCTTTCCCTACTGTAAAGTTGTAATCTTTTTCTACTGTAACATTGTAATTTCTCCATACGGTAACGTTGTAATTTTTCTCTACTGTAAAGTTTTAATCTTTTTCTACTGTAACTTTGTAATCTTTTCCCCAGTAACATTTTAATCTTTTCACTACTGTGAAAATGTAAACCGCAAAATTGTAAAATACTTTGAGCCGATGAAACTGAATGGTGGATAAATTTTCAGTGGAAGATGAATAGTCAGTTGAGGATGAATAGTCAGTTGAGGATGAATAGTCAGTTGAGGATGAATAGTCAGTCGAGGATGAATAGTCAGTTAAAGATGAATAGTCAGTCGAGGATGAATAGTCAGTTGAGGATGAATAGTCAGTCGAGGATGAATAGTCAGTTAAAGATGAATAGTCAGTTGAGGATGAATAGTCAGTTGAGGATGAATAGTCAGTCGAGGATGAATAGTCAGTTGAAGATGAATAGTCAGTTGAGGATGAATAGTCAGTTGAGGATGAATAGTCAGTTGAGGATGAATAGTCAGTTGAGGATGAATAGTCAGTTGAGGATGAATAGTCAGTTGAGGATGAATAGTCAGTCGAAGATGAATAGTCAGTTAAAGATGAATAGTATGTTGAGGATGAATAGTCAGTTAAAGACGAATGGTCCCTTTTCTAACTTTCTTTTTCCTTTTCCCACAGTACCCCTCTAATCACGGCCTGTCTTTTAAGTCTCCATTTCAATCTTCCATTTTTATCTAGTTTGTCAGTGTAGTTAGTTGCTTCCTCTGTGGCCTTCGTTGTGAGGTCATAGAGTTTCTGCTTGATTTCCCGACTCACCATGCTAACTTTGAGCTTGTTCAGTCTTTCCTATTTTTTGGATACAAATTTACTTGAATTCATCGCAGTCAAAGCAAAACCATTGAATCTCCGCAAGGGCGAAGGAGTTTTAGAGTGAGGGAAAAAGAGTTGTAGCGTGAAAAATGAAAAGGAGGGAGTGGTGGAGGGAGGGAGGAAGGTATGGGATGAAGAATGATTTAGAGAGGAATTTAACCATTTTTGCTCATATATTTTCAATCGTTTGTGTCATCTTTCTGATTGCTAACCAACTGTGCTCCAGCTTAATAGATTCGCAACCATCCATGATTTCACTTTCCTTCCATTTTCACTCCATCATCAACCTCCAAATACATTTAAAGATCAACTTAACACTATATGAGTTAAATTCAGATTATGTCTTTTTTCTGACGAAGTTTACATTGCAAAACTTGCATATTCTCTCAAAACCTTTCACATTCTTTATTTTCAAATCACTCACAATCTTTGTGGCACCAAAGACAAAAGGTTGGCTAATTTTAGAGGCTTTAATAATCATTATTGCTTTACAATTATTTGCTACTTAATTTTAGAATGAGTTTCCTAATTAGCAGAAGGTAATTATATAAAAAAACAATTAATTCTTCAGAAGAATATTTATGGACCAAGACCGGTGAAGGGTTAAATTTGCAAATGGTAACCCGGGTACCCATCTTCATTACAACAAGGGATCGCTACGGGAACTTAATATAGACGATTGGATTTTTTAATATAGACGATTTGATGACGAAGAATAAGATTAAAAAGTCTATTCCGGATACCCAACCCTAGTTTTAACTTTCGTTTCTCACACTCACTGTCAGACTCTAATGATATGTATGAGATGACTTCTAAGATTCAATGGCAATCCATCTTCTGTCTTTCAAACGCATAATAACAACAACAAAAACAAAATAAAATAATAATCTTTTTAAAATAATATTATTTTATTCTTGTTTATTACGCGCAGACACATTAATCGATTGGAGCGTCTCTTGCATTTGACACTTGTCACCCTTCCTCCGCAATAAATCTGTCCCCTCTCGTCTCTCTCTGTCACCAAAATAGCACAATATTTTAACAATAATAATAGCATAAAAGTGTTTAAATAATAACAATAAAATATTATTATTATGAGAATAATAAAGAAAAAAAGAAAAATATAATAATAGCAATAATAATACCAGATCTTTGTCTGCGTTGATCGACTTCAGAACTCCTCCAGCTCATCATCATCAGCACCACCTTCATACGCACCCAAGCCACCACCTAATCCACCAGCCTCATCTTTTTTTTGGTCATAAATTATATTTTTTTCATCACTATTACTTACTTTTTTTCCATCACCAACACCACCATCATCATCACCACCACCACCATTATCTCCTCCATCGTCATCATCCTCATCATCCCACTCATTCCTCTTCTTCTCTCCTCCATCGAACGTCACTCTGACGTCATACACAAAGTCCACGTGACCCGGTGGCACGTGGTTCTGATCGAAGGACTTTTGCATTTGACCTTTGAACTCCTGCAGGCGCTCCTCACTCACCCGGTTCAAATCCTCGTCAGGCTCAAGTTTTTCTATAACTTTTTTCTTCCTCGGCAAATCGTCTGCTACTTTCTACGGTGAAGATTTTAATTAGAAAATAAATTTTGCTATTAGATCACCTTCTAAAATGTTTAAGCACTATTGAATGACACTACAACTATTAAGATAGGGTTAACTTTGGCCTTAAAAAAGCCGTTACGGACCTTAAATAGCCTTTACGGACCTTTTTCGGTTTTACACACTGCTTCTTTAATCTCTCCAACAAGCCAACGACCTGTAGATATATCGTCATCATGATCACCACCATTGATCATTACCATCATCAACATTATCAGTATCATCATCATCATCATTACCATCATCACCATTATCATCAACATCATCATCTCAATCGAATTGACTACGGCAATATCATTCTTACATTCATAACCAAATGGTCTTGAAGCCCGACCGGGTTTACGCCACGTTAATAACACTCGTCGTTGTATTGTATTGTATTGAATCATCATCATCATCATCATCATCATCATCATCATCATCATCATCATCATCATCATCATCATCATCATCGTCATCATCATCATCATCATCATCATCATCATCATCATCATCATCATCATCATCATCATCATCATCATCATCATCATCATCATCATCATCATCATCATCATCATCATCATCATCATCATCATCATTACCATCATCATCATCATCATCACCATTAATTGTACCCACCTGCCCATTGGCAACATCTTGCAAGACGTCATGGTGTTCTTTGCAGACATTTTCGGCCACTTTTTCGATCTGTGAGTCCTCACCAAACCCCCTCAACACCACTTCCCTCATCTTTCTCTTGCCTGCAAACTTCATGCAGCATAAAAATTAATAATAGGGAAAAAAATGGTGTCCTACAAAAGGTACATTTAATGATTCTTTTAGCCTGTTGCCATCCCTAATGATAACTGTTATAACTTATAAGTCTTAGAGTATAAGTTATAACTTATAACTTATAAGTCTTATAAAAGAGACGGACCTGGTATATGATGATGAGGGTGGGTGGGCTGAACCTGACTCCACACTTTAGAGCTTTTTTTCTGTTCATCTCTGAATGATTTGAAGAATCGAATAGTTAATCATAGGGCTAAGTAGCATTATTGCTAATTAGACCTATTTTATCGTTTTAACAATTAGATAGTTGTATTATCAACTTTCTAGAGGTTCCTTGGTAACAAGTAACATAAAAAATGCGATTAAATATATTCTAGGAAAACTGAAAAAGTCAGTTTTATCAGTAAATTGAATTTATTAAAAACTAGTTTTTGATTTTAACATTATTTTATCTAATTTATTCGTATAATTTAAAAATCAAACATTTTACTGTAATAATTTTATTTGAGTTTTCGTCTTTTAAATCAATCAATATTTAATCAATCAAGCTTAATATTTACTAATAATTATAAATTAATACTTTGGCTACTTTTAATCAAAAAAGAGGGCTTTAAGTCTTAAGTTTAAGAAATTGATTAATTTATAGTTAAATTTGTAAAAGTCTATAAAAAAAATATGTTCAGAGAATCGAAAGCAGATTTATCAGACAGAGAAAGCGATGTTATTGAATGAATACCAATTTTTTTATTCATAAATATAATTTAGCAAGCATTAGTTAACAATATTTCTTAATTTTAAATAAATTAAATTTAGTTGATTAAATTCATGAAATGACCAACAATTTTATTTCGACTTCTGCAGGATGGGAGTGGTGGTGAAGAGGTTGTGAAGGTAGTACCCAAGAAGAACAGGTTTGAAGTCTGGAGTGAGGTTCTCACTGACCAGGTTCTGCACTACTCTATCCATGCTGCCTATCCTATCCATCATATGCACAAAACCCCACTACCACACCACATCACTACGTGCACCTAACTACACTACTTAACCACTACATGCACACCATCATTTGCACACAACAACACCAAATGCACACCACATCACTACATACACAAAACCAACCACAAGCACACCACCACACCACACACATACACATAGACATACACACACACACACACACACATACATACACACACACCACATGCACAGTTACTGAGCAGTGGTCTGGGCATGCAGTGTGGCGTGGAGGGCAGTGTGGTGGAGAGGTGTGTCGAGTCATATGCCTTGCCAAGCACGCGAGAGTGGGTCGATAATGGGGAAGGAGGGATGGTGGCTTCAAGGAAGACAAGCGATGGTGATAATGATGATGGAGATGAAGAGGAAAACAAAGAACAAGACATGGATGATGATGATGATGATGATGAAGGAAGTAGAGTGAAGAAGATCAAATTAAAGAGTGGTAGATTAGAGGGGAGGTTGGGTAGGAGGAAAGAAGGAGTGAAAGAGAGGTTGGGGGAAAGGAAGGTTTGTGATAGGCTGGTGGAGAGAGACAGGAAGAGGAAAGAGAGGTTCAATGTGGTGTTCCCATTGGACGATGAAGTTCTGCAACAGTTGCTTTCGACCAATCAGCTCGAGGTGTTTGTGGAGGGGGTGGTGCAGGCGTTCAAGGAGCCAATCAGCATGAAGGAGATTTTCCGTTCGTACTGGTTATGGGGGGTGGGGCAGGGGTGATGCTGTTAAATCAGTCCATCAAATTCATTTATATAGCATGCTTTTAAATTAAATCAAGAGTGTGTTGGTGATGTTCTTGTATTATATGCCCCAGCACCATCATCATCATCACCCACCCACCTGCCTGCACAGAGAGAGCGGTCGAGGTGGTGGGCATGGAGGTGAGTAAGGAATTGGTGAAGCAGACGCAGGAGGTGCAGCTTAAGGGAGGTCTCTTCACACTGGTGGGCGACACACACACACACACAGACACACATACGTACACAAACACATACACGCACACACACACATACACGCACACATCCACACACACAGGACGGCTCGCGCAAGAGGAGCATAGGGGGCGTCTTCTTGCACCTGCTGAAGCCCCTCACCACCAAGAAGCAGCAGAGCCACATCTTTGCCAGGCCTCACCACCTCCACTACCACCGCCCTACTACTACTACTATCATCACCACTGATATTACTTTTACTACCACCACCACCACTAATAATACTACTACTACCACCACGACTAATAATACTACTAATAATAATAATTATAGTAATGATAGAAGTAGTTCTCTCACAGGGAATTGCTTAGACCAAATAAATTACGCAGATCCAAAAGAACTTTCACATACTTTTAGTATCAAAACAGATAATAATAGCAAAAAAAATAATATTAATATGAATAACAATGGTAATAGTAATAATCCTGGTGAAGCAACGAATAAGGATCCTGAAGATGGCGAACTGATGAGTGATGAAGAAGCTTGATGATGAAGACGATGATGAGGAGGTTATGGTGATGATTATGGGAAAGTTATGATGACAGTGTTGAGGACGACGATGATGATGATGGACTATTTCTTTTTTACTTATTGTCATCCACACAAGAAGAATGTTTCAGTTTTTTCATTTAAGAAACCAATTCAGGCATTGGTCTATCTATTCATGCATCCATGGATTCATCTTTTAAAGCAGGCAAGCCTCCATCATGTCTAGAACCTTCCTCTGTTCCCTGCTGCTTGACTTGATTGACAGTCAGTAACGAACCAAGATGAAACAGTCGTTTACGAAATTCGTATTTATTAGAGTAAGTCAGGGCGGGTATCTGAGTGAGTAGAAAGGACATGTCTTCCACGCATGTGCAAGGCATGGAGTGTCTCATCAGGAGTTGCTGTTAGAAAGTGTAAAAGTCTCCCTACATATAACACAATAATGATTCGAATGTTTGAATGATAATAATAATAAAACCATAATAATTAGAATGTTCAAATAATAATAATAACAACAATAAAAAGTCAATGTTTAAATTTACTTGCAAGTTTCTTATAATACTTATTACTCTCATTACATATATATCAATATTATTACATTAATAAATATGTCAATATTATTATTACTATTACATATCTATCTATTGTTATTATATATAAAATCTTTCCTTATCATATATATATATATATATATATATATATATATATATATATATATATATATATATATATATATATATATATATATATATATATATATATATATATATATATATATATATATATATATATATATATATATATATATATATCATCACTACGCCACTGCCAACGACACCGACGTCCTTCTCAATGGGGACGACAAGGACAATGGCGATGTCACTCAAGCCTTGCCCGAGTCAGCCCTGTTGTTCGTGGCGGGAACAGCAGCAAGTGGCGGGTTTCTGTTGCGCGGGAAGGGACCGTTTTTGGCGGCCGCAGCAGCACCACCACGCGGGAACTTGCCGCCCCTGGACCGGGGCCTCTGCTGCTGCTGCTGCAAGTCACTCTTGCGCTTCTTCTCCTCCACGTTGACGCGCTGTTTGCCGTAGTAGAGGGGCTGTCGGTGGGTGTTGGGTGACGTGACACTATGCAACACAACACCACCACAGAAAAACCCCTTCCCTGCAACAACAACACACAACACACAACCCCACTCCACTACTACAAAGCCGCACCAGCACCAAGCCACAAGAACAATCCATTCCCCCACAACGCCACAATGAAATCACAACAGCACCACCATGGTAAGCCAACTGCACCCCATCAACAACACCATGCCACAGCATGAGACTCACCCTCTGCTCCAGGATGCTCTGTACCACCTGTGCACTCTCAAAGAGCACGAAGCCAAAGTTCTGTGGTGGTGGCAGTAGTAGTAGTAGTAGTAGTAGTAGTGGTAGTAGAAGTAGTAGTAGTAGCAGTAGTAGTGGTAGTAGGAGTAGTAGTAGTAGTAGTAGTAGTAGTAGTAGTAGTAGTAGTAGTAGTAGTAGTTGTAGTAGAAGTAGTAGTAGTTGTATTAGTAGTTGGATCGGCTGCATTTAGATTTAGTATAGCCTATATAAACTATAATTATTATTATATATTAACTAATTATAAAACTGTGGTGGCATTGGAGCGAGGAAAGCGGCCGAGAAATAGTGGTAGGACTAACGGGCAGGTTGTTGTTGTTCTTCCTGTTGATCCTGATGTCGAGTACTGTGCCGAACTCTGCGGTGATGATGATGATGTTGGTACCCCGTCACAATAACCACACCACATCCTTTAAACAACAACCAAACCACACCTTAACAACACCCTTAGCAACCACAACAAAACAACTACTAAACCATAAAAACCCCCACATCCCAACCACAACCACAACATAGCAACCACAACCACCCACTCACTGGCGAAGAAGTCATGTAGTTCGGCATCAGGCATGTTGTGTGGAATGTTCCCTATGAACACCTGTGTGTGTGTGTGTGTGTGTGTGTGTGTGTGTGTGTGTGTGTGTGTAGGTGTGTGCGTCAGTAAGGGTGTGTGAAAGTGTGTTTGTGCGTGTGACTGTTTCTCTGTAAAGATGTGTATGTGTGTCTGTAATGATGCATGTGTATGTGTGAAGACTGAAACAGACTTGTTGGTTGTCAGGGTACTGCTGCATGACCTTGCTTGCGTCTTCTTCCGTGTCGCTGCGTCTGTGTGGTTGTCGCTCGAGATGATGCGCTGCAGACACTAGCCCAGCACACAGCACACACACAGTACATCACTACGCCAGCCCAATAAAGAACACCCCACCACTCTACTACTCTACAAATCTACCAGAACTCCACACTGCCCCAGCACTCCACTCCACTCCACTACACGCACACGATTCACACAACTCCACACACGAATTCAAAAAAAGACCGAGTACCTCGAAGTCTTGTCAGCAGTACTCTCTTCATCTGCCTGCTGCTCTCTCGGCAAGACCTCCTGCGCTTGCTGCTGCTGCTGTGGCTGTCGTTGTTGCAGCTGTGGCTGTCGTTGTTGCTGCTGTGGCTGTTGTGGTGGTAAAATTAAACATGAAACTACCTTTTCACATGTGCAAACACACAAACACACACAAAAAGGTACATAAACTCACACACACACACACACACCGACACACAATAACACACACACACATAGACAACCTCTGGGACAAAGGACTTGGGGAGCATCTCTTGGCTGGCAGACTCGTGTTTGCCAACCAGGCCATTCCTCGCCACGCCCTTCTTCGCCATGGCAGCCCATGAGAGCTTCACTGTGTGGGTGGGTGGGTAGGGGGGTGGATGGGAAGGAGGGGAACAAGTTTGGATGAGTGGTGACGGTGATGAAGATAAGTGTGGGGAATCATAGTGATGATGATGATGGTGATAATAGAGATGATGATGATAGTGGTGATGATGCTGATGATGGCGATGATGATGATGATGATGGCGATGATGATGATGATTGAAGCAGCATGCAGAGTAGTGAGCACCAGGGGGCTGCTCTGGCTGCTGTGGGAGGCTCTTTGCTTGACCTTCACCTTGCCTCGGCCCCTCCGTCTCCTGCACGATGACGTCATCATGTTGTTGTAATTGCGGTTGTTGTAGTTGTGCTTGTTGCTGTTGTTGTGGTTGTTGTAGTTGTTGTGGTTGTTGTTGAGCATCGCCCTCTGTCTCTGAGGCTGCTGTCTCACTGTTCGTGCTGAAGTGGTCAATTTATTTAATACACACATACATACAGACACACACACACACTCATACACACACTCACACACACACATACACACACACACACACACACACACACACACACACACACACACACACACACACACACACACACACACACACACACACACACACACACACACACACACACACACACACACACCCGTTAGGACTCTCATCATCTCCCTGGTAGCCTAGATCGACTGATTCTTCAACTTGAGCCTCAACTGCTGCTTCTGCCTCTTCTGCGGTAGGAAGCGTCTCTTCTGGCATGGCGTTGTTGTTGTGGTGAAGTGGTGGCATGGTGTTGTTGTTGTGGTGAAGTGGTGGCATGGTGTTGTTGTTGTGGTGAAGTGGTGGCATGGTGTTGTTGTTGTGGTGAAGTGGTGGCATGGTGTTGTTGTTGTGGTGAAGTGGTGGCATGGTGTTGTTGTTGTGGTGAAGTGGTGGCATGGTGTTGTTGTTGTGGTGAAGTGGTGGCATGGTGTTGTTGTTGTGGTGAAGTGGTGGCATGGTGGTGGTTGTAAGTGGCGGGGGTGTTGTAGTTGTGGTGAAGTGGTGGTATGGTGGTGGTTGTAAGTGGCGGGGGTGTTGTAGTTGTGGTGAAGTGGTGGCATGGTGGTGGTTGTAAGTGGCGGGGGTGGTTGTGTTGTAGTTGCGGTGAAGTGGTGGTGGTTGTAAGTGGCGGGGGTGGTTGTGTTGTAGTTGTGGTGAAGTGGTGGCATGGTGGTGGTTGTAAGTCGCGGGGGTGGTTGTGTTGTTGTTGTGGTGAGGTGGTGGCATGGTGGTGGTTGCAAGTGGCGGGGGTGGTTGTGTTGTAGTTGTGGTGAGGTGGTGGCATGGTGGTGGTTGTAAGTGGCGGGGGTGGTTGTGTTATTGTTGTGGTGAAGTGGTGGCATGGTGGTGGTTGCAAGTGGCGGGGGTGGTTGTGTTGTTGTTGTGGTGAAGTAGTGGCATGGTGGTGGTTGTAAGTGGCGGGGGTGGTTGTGTTGTAGTTGCAGTGAGGTGGTGGCATGGTGGTGGTTGTAAGTGGCGGGAGTGGTTGTGTTGTAGTTGCGGTGAAGTGGTGACATGGTGGTGGTTGTAAGTCGCGGGGGTGGTTGTGTTGTAGTTGTGGTGAAGTGGTGGCATGGTGGTGGTTGTAAGTGGCGGGGGTGGTTGTGTTGTAGTTGTGGTGAAGTGGTGGCATGGTGGTGGTTGTAAGTGGCAGGGGTGGTTGTGTTGTAGTTGTGGTGAAGTGGTGGCATGGTGGTGGTTGTAAGTGGCCGGGGTGGTTGTGTTGTAGTTGTGGTGAAGTGGTGGCATGGTGGTGGTTGTAAGTGGCGGGGGTGTTGTAGTTGTGGTGGCATGGTAGTGGTTGTAAGTGGCGGGGGTGGTTGTGTTGTAGTTGTGGTGAGGTGGTGGCATGGTGGTGGTTGTAAGTGGCGGGGGTGGTTGTGTTGTAGTTGTGGTGAAGCGGTGGCATGGTGGTGGTTGTAAGTGGCGGGGGTGGTTGTGTTGTAGTTGTGGTGAAGTGGTGGCATGGTGGTGGTTGTAAGTGGCAGGGGTGGTTGTGTTGTAGTTGTGGTGAAGTGGTGGCATGGTGGTGGTTGTAAGTGGCCGGGGTGGTTGTGTTGTAGTTGTGGTGAAGTGGTGGCATGGTGGTGGTTGTAAGTGGCGGGGGTGTTGTAGTTGTGGTGGCATGGTGGTGGTTGTAAGTGGCGGGGGTGGTTGTGTTGTAGTTGTGGTGAGGTGGTGGCATGGTGGTGGTTGTAAGTGGCGGGGGTGGTTGTGTTGTAATTGCGGTGAGGTGGTGGCATGGTGGTGGTTGTAAGTGGCGGGGGTGGTTGTGTTGTAGTTGTGGTGAAGTGGTGGCATGGTGGTGGTTGTAAGTGGCGGGGGTGGTTGTGTTGTAGTTGCGGTGAGGTGGTGGTGCTCTTGAGTGGCATGGTGGTGGTTGTGTTGTAGTTGCAGTGAGGTGGTGGTGCTCTTGAGAGACATGGTGGTGAGCTGTGCGGTTGAGAGATGCGAATGAGAGATGGTGAATGAGTGGCACACACAATAACCACTCCAGACAGCCACCCATGTGTGGGAGCACACATAATCATCATCATCATCAACATCATCATCATCACCTATTTGTTGTGGCACTTCTGCATTACTCTCAAGCATCCCTTCAGAAAACACTTCATCCTGGTACCTGTGATGGTGGTGCTGATGATGATTATGACCTGTGGAGGTGGGTGATGATGATGATGTGTAATTGTAGTGATGATGATGATGACATGTGATGATGAGTGTGGTCTCAATCACACCACACCACCATAAAAAATTGCACAAAAATAGGAAAACCTAGGGATCCTTAGCAGGTGCAGGCAGTTGATCAAAAACAAAAACAACCACTATAATAACAATAACCAACACATCAACAACCACCTTAACCACATCACAAAACACAAAAACCAACTTAACCACATCACCACAACAACCATCACCAAACACAACAACAACATCACAACGGCTATATGGTCCCGCCTTCACGAGGCGTCGTTGGCTGCCCTCGGGCACGAAGAGGACCTCAAAAGCGCCACCTCCTCCCTCCTCTCTCAAGGAGGCTCTAAGAGCGAGGGGGGAGGTGTTCACATACCTTCTCCGCATAGGACCGGAATCGGTCATGCGGAATGGGAAGAAAGAACTAAAAGCGATAACAACAACAACAACTGCAACAACAAGCACCACCACCTGAATATGTCATTATGCACGTAGAACTTCTTGGGCGACTGCGGCACCAGCACAAACGTCTGCATGAAGCGACGCAGTGGCACGCCGTTGTTCGACAGCTCACCCACCACCTGTGTTGTTGTTGTGTGTCGCCATACATACATACATACATACATACATACATACATACATACATACATACATACATACATACATACATACATACATACATACATACATACATCATACACACATACATCATACATACATACATACATACATACATAACTTAGATTTATTAAATTAGATAGATTTATTAAATGGCGCTATATAAATACTCTGGTTGATAGATAGATAGATAGATAGATAGATAGATATATAGATAGATAGATAGATAGATAGATAGATAGATAGATAGATAGATAGATAGATAGATAGATAGATAGATAGATAGATAGATAACTTCCCTAGTTACACACATTAAAAAAATCCCTTAATTTAAAAGTGAAAAAATTAATTGGATAAGCTTTAGCAATCTATAAGTTTCTTATTTTCATAATTTATTTAATCGATGAATATATTTACTTTTCTTATTATTAAACATAAAAAGTAATTTTTTTAAATATCAGACTAATGATATTTGATCTAATAGAGTGTTTCACTAAGATTTATAGCGCAACTGTTGACTTTAGCTAATGTCTGAAATCTACTGTAAATGCATGAAATAAAAATCATGGTTTATTGAAAATGTAGAGGGAAGAACGAAAGATAGAGCTGGAATGTGAAGTCTTCTTTCAATAATGGATATATTTTTTTAGATAATTCTTTTAAAGATAGAAGTATTTTTTGAACGAATTCCAAAAAAAATTTCTTGATAAATATAGAAGTCTTAGTCAAATTAAAGTAGGAATAATATTATTTCACTTAAACGTATTAAAACTTTTCGCCTTAACTATCCCCAGAACATTCTACTTTTAAAAGTTAATCTTAATAAGAAGCAAACAAATTTCCCCCCGAAAAATGATGTCTGAACATTATTGGCATCAAACAAATCTAGTGTTGGAGGCTACGTGCAATGCCATAAGGATCCTCCTCAAAATCACCCCCATCTTCATCATCATCACCACCACTACCATCTTCATCATCATCACCACCACTACCATCATGACAATCATCAGCACCACTACCCTCATCACAATCATCACCACCATCACTACCATCATCAGCACCACCTGGATGACGACAGAGCCACTGACGCTGGGTTGGCTGTCGACTTGTCTGATGCGCGCGTGACAGTCCCGCAAGTTTAAAGACTCTATGCTCCTGTTTATCTCCTGTGTGTGTGTGTGTGTGTGTTTATGTATGTGTGTGCGAGTGTTTTTTTTGTGTGTGTGTGAGTGTGGTTGGAGGTGTTTGGAGTGTACAAAAGTGTGTGTACATATCAATGTGTTTCATGACCGTCAAAGACCTTCTTGACATCATCATCATCACCCTCCCCACAACCATCATCATCATGATCATGGTGATCATCAGCATCATCATCACCACCATCATCATCATCAGTACTGACTGCCTGTCCAATGGCAGGCAGTTCCTCACGACTGGTCATGCCGTCGTGCAGGAAGCTGGAGTCATGGCTGTAGAACCTGCAGTGGTGGTGGTGATGGTGATGATGAAGTAGAAATGATGATGATGATGAAGTAGAAGTGGTGATGATGATGATGGTAAATGGAAAGTGGTGATAATGATGATGAAGGGGAAGTGGTGATGATGATGATGTTCTTCAGCACCAAAGACTGAATATAGAAAATACTGAAAATTATTGAGACCTTGTGTTTAAGTGATGTTGCTAAATAATATTTGCAATAAAATCATTTGAATTGAAGCTTAAGGCATCTTCATCACAAGGCTTATGAGAGAAATTATGAAACAATGGTTATGATGATTATAATTATAATTATAATCATGATTATAATTAAAAATAAGAATAATAATATTATTAGCATTGCATTAGCACCTGTGAAGATACAATACAATACAATAGAATATGTATAATGGAGAGCACCTGTGAAGATACAATACAATACAATAGAATATGTGAAATAGAGGGCACCTGTGGAGGTACTTGGGCGCCTCATGCAGCATGGTGTAGTACTGCCTGACAAACTCCCTGCCCACACTCTGAGCACTCAGTCCGTCCATCACCATCCCTCGCGCCCGATTACTACTTGCTTGATTCTCAGTTTTGCTTGTTGCGTTGTGTCTGTCGGTTTTATTCTCTTATGCTTGCAGACTATTTGGTAAAAATTCTTTTTTAAAAATTAATTTACTCGAAGACAGAAATTAAAGTTTATTATTTTGGAGTAATTGTTTCATTTAAGCCTTAGTCGCAAAATTTAAAGAGCCTTGCGACTCCCTAATTTAAAGTTTAAATTTAAACGCCGAAATTATTACGAATAGAGAACTTGCTTTAGTATTCTAATAGAATGCTTGAAAATTATTATTTAAAAGTAAAAAAAATTATTTATTTCAAGCCAAATAAACAAATAAAGTTATTTTTTTAATTTATGACATCTTTGAACAAATTCAGACCCAATGAAAACTGACCATATAAGAGGAAGTTCTATTGGCGCAATTCAGAAGTTGTAATTCAAGCAAACATTTAAGTCTCAAAATTTCAATTTAATAATTATTTTATAAGTCCAAAAGGTTAAATGCAGCAATCAGGAGCCTGTTACCAGTAACGGCATGCGACTGCAATGGCGGACCAGTGAAAAGACTATCCAGCTCATTTTTTGTATTTTAGCACATCACTTAACATTTTTTCAAGTGTCTATATTTTTAAGATAATATTATTTTTAAATGTGTGTTTTATATTTTTTACTGAGTATTTTTGAACTTTTGTTAAATTAGTCGACTTTGAGCAAGGCGCCTTTCCAACACCACCATCACCATTAACCCATTTTGGTCCGAAAATTTGCTAGCATCATCTGGGTCGATCTGGCTTCACCTTCGATCTCCTTCAAAATCTCTTCAATCCTTGTTCTTCTTCGCCTTCCATTGATCCCTTCTCCACCACTCTCAAGCCAGTTCTTTTCCTCATTTGTTTCTGTGGGATACATTGATGAGTAGGTAAACCTCTCTTCTGGATTTATCAATTCGTCCTATTTCATGTTTCAACGAAGTATTATTTGCAAAACTTATAAATAATGCGTATTTATAATGCACCAATGCACGCAACTGAGGGGCCACTCACACGACATACGTCGTGAAACACCGCATCATTTACACAAGGCATATGATAACTCACGGTTGGCTGAACAGGGATTCAAACTGATGACCTTTTAGTTGCAAGTCCAACGACTTACCATACAACCCGCTCACTCATAATCACTACTTTCGAACCAAATTAGCCCACCCTGCCTCACAACCCTTCCTTTTCCAGCCCACCTTCCGAACCATCTTCTGTCTGCTCTTTCTTGCATTTCTTTGGAAGCAGCATTTTCCATTCGCTTCCGTTCTCCAAGCCACCCCCCTCAAGCTCTCCTCCATCAAAACCTTTCTCGACCAACTCTCTCTCCCGGTTCTTTCCACTTTTACTCTTGATCTGTTTTGTTTCTTCAACCTTATCTCCATCCTTTCTCAGTTCTCTTGCCTTGGAAACTTTCAGTCTCTGAGTTCCTATTGTAGGTGTCAGGGATAGAGAAGATATCTTATTTTTTGATCAAGAAGTGTTCTAATGGCTTTGATGTGGTGTTTTTGTTGTAGTGTTTTTGATGTGGTGTTTTTGTTGTGGTGTTTTTGATGTGGTGTTTTTGTTGTGATGTTTTTGCTGTTTTGATTTTGTTTTAGTGTTTATCTTACGCCATTACACATCGCAAAGCTACCCTCAAAAGTAGCACTCTAAAAAAACATACTAGTGTACAGCACCCGACAACTAAACCATAGCACCACCCATGACTTTGCCACACACCACCACAACAGACACCACCACAACAGACACCACCACAACAGACACCACCACAACAGACAGCACCACAACAGACAGCACCACAACAGACACCACCACAACAGACACCACCACAACAGACACCACCACAACAGACACCCCCACAACAGACACCACCACAACAGACACCACCACAACAGACAGCACCACAACAGACAGCACCACAACAGACACCACCACAACAGACAGCACCACAACAGACACCACCACAACAGACACCACCACAACAGACACCACCACAACAGACAGCACCACAACAGACAGCACCACAACAGACACCACCACAACAAACAGCACCACAACATACAGCACCACAACAGACACCACCACAACAGACACCACCACAACAGACACCACCACAACAGACACCCCCACAACAGACACCGCCACAACAGACACCACCACAACAGACACCGCCACAACAGACACCACCACAACAGACACCACCACGACAGACACCACCACAACAGACACCGCCACAACAGACACCACCACAACAGACACCGCCACAACAGCTTCACAAACCACTCGGACGTCTGGCTCGGTAGTACTTGTCGGGGTTTTTGAGTTTGAGAGCGCCTGAGACGCAGGGAAGTGGCACTGTTGTTCTCCTTGAGCGCAAAGACCTGATGCAACAGTGCATCGTCAGCTGGAGAAGAGGAGGAGGTGAGGGGGAGAGGACATCGAGATGAAGTTTAAAATTGAATTTTGAAAGTCTCCATCTTAGGTCATCATCATCAAATTAAATTTAAATTTTCAAGTTTCCCACCGAAGGTCATAACAAACACCAGAAACAATTGCCTTCCAACCCACTACACCTGGATTTCGTCTTCATCTACTGAGGTTCGAGCTGTTACTGCCCGTCTGCTTCTGCTTCTTTCCGGCAGTAACGCCTGGTCAGTGAATGCATGAACAGTGGAAGGATGGGAAAAATCAGGATCGAGAGGGAAAAAGTAACCTATTTAGCAATCCACAAATATAACAATGCAACGAACGCCCTGGTGGCTGGTGTGGCAGCTCCGACTTCTCACCATCGTCATCATGTAGTCTTCACTGAGGTGGCTGCAGAAGTTGCAGTTGTATGCAGGTGCGTGGTGCTCTGAATGAGCTTGGTGTTGTTTGGTGATATTGTACCCATGTATAAGGCGCATACTTGATGCAGCTGTCGTATGATCCCATCACTTCCTCTGCCACTTCACCGTCGTGTAGGTTCGTCTGGCAAATTGGCTGAGACTTGGGTGGACGCTGTTTGAGAGGGAAATTGAAGGAGTTCAAATGGGAAATGAAAAAGACAAGATTTAGAAGAGAGAGCAAGAGAAGGGGAAAAGATAGACGAGCCAATGTCGAGAGCATTTAAAGTGGCGTGTTTATTTTGAGCAAAAGAATATTTGTTTCTAAGCTCTTCCGAAACCCTTCCTGACATTTTGGCACTTTTCCGCTTCAGAAACCTCATTTGCCACCATCTTCACCCGTTTCCAACCCTCTTTATTTTAGCCACAAAAGATTTGTTTCGGTTCCTTTTCACCCTCCTCCAACACCCCTTTCCACCTTGCAGAAGCCCTTGACTGCTGCAAGGATGCCTCGTCTAAGGAGGAAGAATGAAACGAGAGAAGCAAGTGAGATCGTGATGATGAGGAGAGAGGGGGTGGATATGGAGGAATCATTGGGTGTTTGGTCTTTCTCGTCTCCGAAGAGACTGTATGCAAAATCCAACATGCTTCAACGGCATAAGAACTGCCAACTTTTAGGGAACCTATTTATTTTTAATTATTCAAAAAAAATTGTTTTGGTGTTGTTGTGATGTTGTATTGTTGTGGTGTGTTGTTGGGATGCTGTGTTGTTGGGGTGTCGTGGTGTGTGGTTGGGATGCTGTGTTGTTGGGGTGTTGTTATCTTGATCGAACGAACTTTTCAGATGTTGTTCTCGATTTGACGACGCTCGGAATGTAAACAATTACTTTGCCGCTTAATTCACACTCGATGAAAATTTCAATGAAAGAAAACCAGTCCTCAATCCTTCCTCCTCCATCCTTCCTTCTCCATCCTTCCTTCTCCATCCTTCCTTCTCCATCCTTCCTCCTCCATCCTTCCTCCTCCATCCTTCCTTCTCCATCCTTCCTTCTCCATCCTTCCTCCTCCATCCTCCCGGGGAGCCTGTGGAAAGAGGCATGGCGTCAGACTAGTTGCAAGACCCTTTGACAGTCTAGCACTAGTTGAATAATAAAAATAATTTTTTAAACAATTAATGTTTTTTATTGGAACAAGTATGCTTACGTTCTTGTCATGAAGGCATCAGAGACGAGAGGTAATGGTGGGAGATGGATGCTGTCGCATTCAGGTGGTAATTAGTGAGAGTGGAAGAGGTTGGAGAGGGGAAGAATGATGATGATGATGATACAAGTGATGATGACGATGATTTGGATGATGATGATGATCTTTTTAGGTTTCAACAAACAAAGACATTTTTAAATCATCCCAATTTTTTTTTTCTTTAAATAAAAATAGAAAAAAAGACAAGATTATGCAGACGATAAGAGATTTTACATCATCAAAAACAAAGCTACACGTCTGTGGGTGAAGATGATGATGATAATGGCGATGGTTGTGGTAGTGGCAATGATAATGGTTGTGGTAGTGACAATGATGATGGTGGTGATGATAATGATGATGGTGGTGGTGATGATAGTGATGATGATGATGATGGTGGTGATGATAATGATGATGGTTGTGGTAGTGGTAATGATGATAGTGGTGGTGATGATAGTGATGATACAATCAATGCCACACTTCTGGTAACTAAATAGTCATAGAGACTCAATGAATTTGCTGTTGGAGGCTGGATGGACGAATGGATGAATGGATGGACGAATGGATAGGTGAATGGATAAATGAATGGATGAATGGATGGATAGGTGGATGGGTGGGTGAGTGGATAAATGAATGGATGGATGCATGGGTGTGTGGGTGAATTTATGGATGGATAAATGCAAAAGAGATAAATGTTTTTATGAATAAAATGGTGATTGATTTGAGGACGAGTTACAGTCATGATATGTTGCAACTTAGAAGCGATCACTGTTGTTTTGATTTTTGTTATTGTTGTTGTTGTTTTTAGAAGGTCGAAAAAGTCCGAAAGTGGGCAGCAGTCGTTTGCCAGCCCTCGCCACTCCCTCTTTGAAGCTGTCTTTCCTGAAACTGTTGCTGATTTTGTTGCTGTTGTTGTTAGTAATGTTGTTGTTGTTTGTGTTGTGGCTGTTGTTGTAATCACCATTGTTGTTGTTCTTCTTGTTGCTGTTATTGTTGATGTTGTCTTTGTGTTTGTTGTTTTTAGTATTTTTGTTGTTGTTGTTGTGGTTGTTGTTGTTGTTGTTGTTGTTGTTGTTGCTGGTGAGGGTTTCGGTGGTTGACGACCCTTGTTGCAGGTTGATGTTGCTTAATGGCTTTGTGAGGTGGTTGGCATGATGATGATAATGATCAGAATCATGATGATGATGATTGTTGGCAGCAGGAACGTGCTTTTCAACTTGAAAGATCCTCAAATTTGCCTGCTTGCTGATATTCCTTTGGTTTTTCTTATCTCCTTTTTTGTCACCACGAATACCATCATCATTATCATTATCATCATCATCATCATCATCACCATCATCATCATCATCATCATCATCATCATCACCACCCTTTACAGAACCATTTTCAATTACACGATGATCATGAGCATCAACTGGTTCTGTTTTTTCATCATTATCAGCATTCCCATTGCAATCATCATCAGCACCATTCTCTTCAGTAGGAAAGTGGGTTTCATGGAAGTTGCTACCTGATGTTGTGTTGTTGGCGTTGTGTTGTTGGTGTTGTGTTGTTGGTGTTGTGTTGTTGGTGTTGTGTTGTTGGTGTTGTGTTGTTGGTGTTGTTGGTGTTGTGTTGTTGGTGTTGTGTTGTTGGTGTTGTGTTGTTGGTGTTGTGTTGTTGGTGTTGTGTTGTTGGTGTTGTGTTGTTGGTGTTGTTGGTGTTGTGTTGTTGGTGTTGTGTTGTTGGTGTTGTGTTGTTGGTGTTGTGTTGTTGGTGTTGTGTTGTTGGTGTTGTGTTGTTGGTGTTGTGTTGTTGGTGTTGTGTTGTTGGTGTTGTGTTGTTGGTACTTGTGTTGTGTTGCTTGGTAGTGTGGTGTAGGGCTGTGTAGCGCGATTTGGGGTTTTATTATATCGGTGGTGTTGTGTTGCTGGTGTAGTGTGGTTTAGTACGGTTTTCTGCTGTGGTGATGTCTTTTATTGGTGTTGTTTTGTACTTTTGTTCATAGTTTGGTAAGGTGTAGTGTTGTGCTGGTGGTGCAGTGCTAAATTGCAAGGGCTGTGTGGGAGGTTGCATAAGCAGTTTAAACCTACTCCAACTCACCTTCTCCCTCGACCATAGCAAGCTTTTTACTGCTCGAAGGTGGTCTGATCCTCCTTATTCTGACCACGTTGGCTGGCGAGTTGTAAGGCAGGTTGGCTGGCAACAGTTGTGGCACCAGGATTTCCTCCAAAACCTTCTTCTCAGGGACCTCAACCTTGACATTCTGCATGATTTCCTTCATGGCGGGCATCTTGAAGGTCTGTAGAGTGGTGCTCGAACGACTGCGAACCACTTCGCTGGGCAAGACGAAGGGTTCGGACTGGACTGGAGTTGCCCTCTTCGACGAGTTGCTGATGGCTCTGCGGTACTTGCGAGAGAGGGAGAGCGATGAACGACTCTTGTGCATCGTGTTGTCTGTTGGGTTGTGTCGACCACCGGTTACTTTTCTTAATCCATCCATTCATTCCTTCACCCATTCATCCATTTATCAACTTATCCCTCTACCCATCCTACTATCCATCTATTTATTCACCTATCTTTTCTTCTACCCCACCATCCATCTCCCACCATCACACCACCATCACCCCATTCTTACAATTTTCCATTGGCAGTGTTGACCAGCCACTCTCTCCCTCCTTACAGAGGTTCACTTCACTCTTGTTCAACTGAGCGAGGATTCTATCCTGGGGCGGCAGTGACAGCCTCTCGATGTCGATGAGCATGTCGTTGACCGACCTTGCGTTCTTGAGACCCGCTACCGACCGGTCCTTGTCCGGGTAGGATAGGTACCAGTGCGGGATGTCGAGGCGCTGTAGAGAGTTCCAGACCCTTAGCTCGCTTGAGGAAAGTCGCTCGGTGTCTCTGCAGCCTAGCTGCGTGAGATCTGCGCCGCTGTTGTTGTTGTCGGAGTTGTTGTAGTAGTTGCTATTAGGGTACCCTTTGTTGGTGCTTTTTTGATGTTCATCA
The DNA here is from genome assembly GCA_943735955.1 of Piscicola geometra. Lineage (NCBI taxonomy): Eukaryota > Metazoa > Annelida > Clitellata > Hirudinida > Piscicolidae > Piscicola > Piscicola geometra. The sequence continues at coordinate 2,192,258 of OX030969.1, read as the reverse complement.
TCATTGTTGTTGTTGTTGTTGCTGTTGTTGTTGTTGTTGTTGCTGTTGTATCCTTTGCTGTTGTTGTAGTCAAACAACTGGTCTACGCCGCTTTGGTTGTTGAAACTGTTGTAGTTGTTGTGTGTTTTGTTGTTGAGGCTGTTCTGGTAACCCTTGCTGTTGTTGTAGTCAAACAACTGGTCAACTCCTGCACTGAAGCGAGAAGCAGTGTTTGAGAAGAAGTTGTCGTGCGAGACTGCAGGAACGACTGGGAGAGCAGGAACAGCAGAGGCAGCTGGAAGAGTGGATGGAAGAGTGGATGGAAGAGTGGATGGAAGAGTGGATGGAAGAGTGGATGGAAGAGTGGATGGAAGAGTGGATGGAAGAGTGGATGGAAGAGTGGATGGAAGAGTGGATGAAAGAGTGGATGGAAGAGCAGCTGGAAGAGTGGATGGAAGAGTGGATGGAAGAGTGGATGGAAGAGTGGATGGAAGAGTGGATGGAAGAGTGGATGGAAGAGTGGATGGAAGAGTGGATGGAAGAGTGGATGAAAGAGTGGATGGAAGAGTGAATGAAAGAGTGGATGGAAGAGCAGCTGGAAGAGTGGATGGAAGAGTGGATGGAAGAGTGGATGGAAGAGTGGATGGAACAGTGGATGGAACAGTGAAGGGAATTGTTATTGAAGTGTTATTGAAAGTATTTTTGCAGTCATTTCGTCAGCTCAGTGCATTTTTTTTGGTTACATGACATTTAAACACACGACAGATAATCACGCGACACTTAATCACAGACACTTAATCACACGTCAGATAAACACAGAGACAGATAATCACACGACAGATAAACATATGGACAGATAATCACAGCGACAGATTAACACACGAATTTTAAACATTAGGTACTTTCATAAATCAAATACAAATATTTGATAATAATAATTATAATAATAATTACAATAATAATTATAATAATAATTATAATAATAATAATTATAGTAATAATAGTTATAATAATAATAATTATAGTAATAATAATTATAGTAGTAGTAGTAGTAGTGTTTATAGTGCCTTTGTCTCGACACTTCAAATCTTTTCCTTCATCTCCCCCTTTCTCTCCTCTCCCTCTGTCTCCAAATTGCTCCCACACTTCTCAGCACCACTTCTTCCATCCTCCGATCCTCTTCCTGGTAACCAAGGACCCTTTCCATCGGGTCCTGTTTTCCACGCTCCCTTCTCCAAACCGTCAGCCATTCTTCTCTCCACTCTTCATACAACCCACACTCCAGCAAAACGTGCCTCTCATTCTCTTCCTTCCCACAAACACACTTCCTATCCTCCTTCTCGTACTTCCAGCGCACAATTTCATTATTCCTTACCGTCAAGCTATCCCCCCTACACATCATCCTAACTTTCGCTCCATCTGAACCATCTACATATTTTTCCAACTTCCTGCTTTCTGACTTTTCCTCACGGTATCTTCTCAATCTTTCACTTTCCTGTATCTTATTCCCCCATTCCTCCCTTCCCTTTTGTTGGATCCTCTTCACCAGCTCCCTTTCCCCCATCCCTCCGACCTCTCTTTCTGAAACGCCCATCATAAACACTCTTGCTCGTGCGCCTTTTCCTCCACGTACCATTCTGCTCATAACCTCCACATCCAATTTTTTTCCTAAGTTGGCTACACCTTTCCACCATTTAAATTTCTTACCTATATCCTCTACACATGCTCTACCTACTCTTCCTACTATATCTTTCCCCTCTAATGTCCTAATCATAAAGTCTGTCATGACCTTAGCCTCTCTTTCCCAGAATGTACTCCAGGCTGTTTCACCATGTACTACGACATTTCTTACGCTAGTCTCTACCCCCCATATCCATCTCCCAAACTTAGTCTGCAGAACCTCTAACTTCTTTCTCTCCTTCCCTGACCAACCAACTGCTGCAACCCCATACATTATCTTTCATACAACCAAGCTTTTCCATGCCTCCCTGCCCATGATAAAACGACTTCCCGATCTTTTTGCTCCATATTTTACCATGCCGGTTAGGCTTCCAACGTTTCTCATCATTTCACCAAATTGATAAATCCCCCCTTTTTTTCCCCCTTTAAGCTTTAATCCTAAATACCTTACCTCATCACATTTTCTTATGGTCCTACCTCTAAATACCCATTCTTGACATCCTTCTATTCCTGTGTTACCAACCAGTTCCACAACTTTAGATTTCTCTTCATTCAGTTTCATTCCATATTCCTCTAACACCTTCAGTACATCCTCTAACACTATCTTCATATTATCTTCATTTCCCGTCGTCACTAGGATGTCGTCAGCATAAAACATTCCTCCAAACCTCCACTCTTTCCTACTATAGTAATAATAATTATAGTAATAATAATTATAGTAATAATAATTATAGTAATAATAATTATAGTAATAATAATTATAGTAATAATAATTATAGTAATAATAATTATAGTAATAATAATTATAGTAATAATAATTATAGTAATATGTCGTGTGTTTAAAATTCGTGTGTTAATCTGTCGCTGTGATTATCTGTCCATATGTTTATCTGTCGTGTGATTATCTGTCTCTGTGTTTATCTGTCTCTGTGTTTATCTGACGTGTGATTAAGTGTCTGTGATTAAGTGTCGCGTGATTATCTGTCGTGTGTTTAAATGTCGGCACACCATTTTTTTTATATCACTTAGCATCAGTGATTAGATACTTATTGATGGACCCGCCAAACTTCTCAACCTACTTTCCAACCCACTTCCTAACCCACCTCCTAACCCACATCCTAACCCACCTCCCGACCCACTTCCAAACCCATTTTTCCATCACACCTCTCAACGCTCTTTCCAACCACCTTACAAACCCTCTCCGCACTCACTTTCCAACCAACCTCCCAAACCCTCTCCAAACCCAGATTTCAACCCATTTCCTAACCCACCTCCCAACCCACATCTTAACCCACCTTACAAACCCTCTCCCAACCAATCTCCCCAACCCACCCTCCAACCCACCTCCAAAACCCACCTTCTTTCCTTCCTTTCAAAGCGACTTTAGCATTGGCAATTCTCCATTGCTTGTCTATTGAGGTTGGTGGAGCCTTCAGTCTTATGCCTGAGAGTCTGGTGATGTGCTGGTTGTTGTTGTTGTTGTTGTTGATCTGGTTGTTGTTTATGTTGTTGTTGTGCTGGTTGTTGATATGGTTGTTGTGATTGTGTTGGTTGTTGATTTTGTTGTTGTTGTATTGGTTGGCGCTATTTTTGTAGTTGGTAGTCTGATGAGGAAGTTGCTTCCCCATGTACAAATCTTGTAAGTGGTCATCAACTGTATTTTTGTCTCGATCTTGTGACAATAAGAAATTACACTTGTTGTTGTTGTTCTTCAAGTATTTTGTAGTACTTTGAATAGGGTTCATGACTTTATGAACTTTAGTAGTAGTAGGAGTAGAAGTATTAGTAACAGTAGCAGTTGAAGCTTTTTTAATTGTGTTCTTTGATTGTGTTGTTGTTGTTGTTGTTTTAGAACGGCAATTTTCATCGAAACGACAGTGTGATACGATTGTAAATTGTGATTGTTGTTGACGAATTGTTGTTGTTGGTGTTGTTTTATTTGTTACTGTTAATGTTGATGTTATTGTTGGCAAGGTTACTGTTTGTTGCAATGTTTGAGAAAGTGTTGCTGTGGTTGTTGTAGCGGTCGAAAACGTGGTTGATGTTGGTGTTAATGGAAACAATGGTCTCGGTTCACTTTGTAAAAACGCATTAATCTTTGATGATGATAATGTGGATGATGACGATGAGAAAGAAGAGGATGATGATGAAGAGGATGAGGAAGATAATGATGATGATGCTTGGATGGAATAAGATGGCAAAGTTTTGACAGTCCCATTTTGGACAGTGATATGGTGTGTAGTCTTGGTTGAAAGACTTTCTTCTCTCAAGCCACTTGTGTGCTTTTGCTGGGCGTGGTGTTGAGGGTCACTGAGTTTTGGTTGTTGTTGTTGAGATATAGGTTTAAGTTTTTGTGGTTGTGGTTGATGAGAAATAGGTTTAAATTGTTGTGGTTGTTGTTGTTGAGAAATATGTTTAAGTTGATGTGGTGGTTGTTGAGAAATATGTTTAAGTTGTTGTGGTTGTTGAGAAATCGGTTTTAATTGTTCTTGCTGTGGTTGTTGTTTTAGTTGTATCACAGTCACTTTTTTTTTGTTTGATTCAATATTTGTCATGTTTGCAGGAGACTCTTGTGTGGGCGTCTCTTGCGTTTCTATTCGGAATTCGCTGCAGTTCAGAAAGTCTTGCACGTCCATCCAGGCTCCAGGACTCAAAACCGGTACCTTCATGTTGCGTGTTGTTGTTGTTGTTGTAGTTGTTGTTGGTGTTGGTGTTGGGATTGTTGTAGTTGTTGCAGTTGTTTTTGTTGTTGTTTTTGTTGTTTTTTCTACGTTTATTTTTGATAATGATATTGGAGTTTTGGCTGTTGCTGCTGTTGAAGTTGTTGTTGCTGTAGAAAGCTTTACTTGAGTACTTATACATGGGACTTGTCTTGTTGATGTTGTTGTTTTTGATGTAGTTGTGGTTACTGTTGTTGTTGATGCTGCTGTGAGTACAAAACCATTGGAATAATTCAAATCTTCACTTTTCACACGCTCATAATTAATGGTTCCCTTATTAAAATCTTTGTTGTTATTAATGTTGGAATTGTTAATGTTATCGTTGTTGTTGTTGGTATTGTAGCTTTTGTTGTTGTTTTTGTTACTTTCGTCCTTGTTGTTGCAAAGACGTAGTGACTGGACGCCACCTTGGGCAGACTCACCCTCATGATGACAAACACTCCTCTCCCTACATTTTCTCTCTCCACCATCATCAATATCATTATCATCATGATCTTTATATTCATAATCATCATCATCACCACCACCACCATCATCATCATGACCATTATAGACATCACTATCATGATTTATTTCCCTTACAAGGAATTGAACCTCGTCAGTGGTGGCTTCATCATGTGCGTAATCAGAGATGTGTTGAAGTTGTTTTCTTGCTTCCCCAGCCTTCAATGAAGTACTCAGTGGAAGGGAGGTTGATGATGATGATGAAGAAGATGATGTTGACGATGGAAGTGGTATTGATGATGATGATGATAATAGAAGCTGTAGTGATGATGATGATGACGTTAATGAAAATGGTAGTGATGCTGGGGATGAAGATGAGAGTGGTAGTGGTGATGATGATGATGGGAGTAGTAGTGAGGATGATGATGATGATGGAAGTGGGAGTGGTGATGAAGAAGAAGACAGTGGTAGTATCGACGATGATAAAATGATGACACGTTTTAATGGTTTATTTGTTTTTGATGATGAAGATTGAGATGGTAGTGATGATGATGATGATTGAGATGGTAGTGATGATGATGAAGATTGAGATGGTAGTGATGATGATGATGATTGAGGTGGTAGGTAAATGGGTAATATAGACGATGTTAAAGTGATTGGCCGGAATGATGAAGAAGAATATGATGATGATGGTGCTGCAGAAGATACCAATAGTGATGGTAACAATGGTTGGCAGGGTGATGAAGATGGTTGGCAAGGCATGAGGCTGCTGGTGGTGAGGGAAGGAAGTGTGGTCATGCGTGGGGTCTTTTTGTTAGTAGTGCCAAGGTGGGTGGGGGAGGGATGCTGGTTGGTGGGGGAGGGATGATGGTTGGTGGAGGAGGGATGATGGTTGGTGGGGGAGGGATGATGGTTGGTGGGGAAGGGATGATGGTGGGTGGGGGAGAGATGATGGTTGGTGGGAGAAGGATGATGGTTGGTGGGGAAGGGATGATGGTTGGTGGGGATGTGCGAAATTGGTGAAACAGAAACAATGGGAGATATTTGGACTGTGGGAGAATAATTTTTGAAAGTGGAAGGAGGAGAGATTTTGTCGCGTTTGGCATGGTTGCCATGGTTAAAAAGATTAGAATGGTTGTCATGGTTAGGATGGTTGTCATGGTTAGGATGGTTGTCATGGTTAGGATGGTTGTCATGGTTAGGATGGTTGTCATGGTTAGGATGGTTGTCATGGTTAGGATGGTTGTCATGGTTAGGATGGTTGTCATGGTTAGGATGGTTGTCATGGTTAGGATGGTTGTCATGGTTAGGATGGTTGTCATGGTTAGGATGGTTGTCATGGTTAGGAT
>OX030969.1:2121086-2181086 GCA_943735955.1 Piscicola geometra | reverse complement strand
AACCTCAACAACAAAATTAACCTCTTCAACAAAACAACACCTCTTCAACAACACATCACTCACCAGTTCTAGTAAGCTTTAAGTAACTCATTCAAACAACCATACCGCCCCTCCAATCATCCTTTATACCCTCTCTTTCCTCTCTTCTCTCTCTCTCTCTTTCTATCTCACTTTTTCTTCAAATTATAAAAAAAGAAAGAAAGGTGTTTTTGCATCGACATCATCACCACTATCGATACAATCAAACACAGTGTAACACATTACAACGTAACTCATAAAATGTATCGCATTAAAATGCAAAAAATCCCAATGTAACAAATCCCAATGTAACAAATCCCAATGTAACATACCCCAATGTAACACACAACACACCACTTAGGACATACGACAATTTCTCGGCATGTAACACAGAGTGAGTAAGCTGAAGTCATGGCTTGTTCATTCAGGAAGACACACACGCTGTGACAGGTGTATGCTTTGTATCGCTTGGCCATTCATCATCATCATCATCATTAGCATCATCACCATCATCATTAGCACCATCGTCATCATCATTAGCATCATCGTCATCATGAACAGCATCATTATCATCATCGTCATCGTTACCATCACCCTCTCCAACCACTCTTCCAATCTCCACTTGGTCTAGCATCATCCATCTCACCTGTATTAGCTGCAGCCTCACCTGAGAAGCGTGTCTCCTTATGAGCTCTTTGTTTGTGTTGGTGCGTGTGTGTTTGTGCGTGTGTGTGTGTGTGTGTGTGTGTGTCTGTGCGTGTGTGTTTGTCTGTGAGTTTGTTTGTGTGTGAGTTTGTGTGTGTGTGTGTGTGTGTGTGTTTGTGCATGTGTGTGTGTGTGTTTGTGTGTGTGTGTGTGTTTGTGTGTGTGTGTATATATATATATATTTATTTATGTCTGTATATATATTTTTTTGCGTTTATGTGTGTGTTTGTGTGTTGCCAGACCACTCAAGGAATAAAACGATAGGCCCAGTGGACGTCTTTTAAAAACTTCCTTAAAGTCGGCAAGAAAGAAATAGAACTGAAAAGGGATGGTGGCTTGGGATTGTATTTTGGTGTTGTGCAGTCGTTGATCGAGGAGGGTGGCAAACAGGGATGCCTGCATGTCCTACGTGTGTTTTTTTGACACCTACTTATTTGTAACAACAATGGTCAGGGTTAAGGTTTTTTAGTTTCAATTATTTATAAAAGAAGTTTGAAATATAATTTAACAATTTTCCCAACCTACTGAGAATTGAGGCATTCATGTTTTTTTCTTTAATTAGTCAGTACATCACCTCTTTGCTCTAATCCTTGTAAGTTTTTTTTTAACTTTCTAAAATAAAAAAGTGGAAAAAGTTAGGAAACCTTAAACTTTAAAACTCAAAGTCAGTCTTAGGTGCATTTCAATCTTTTTTCAAGGTTTTTTGTTGATTTAAGTGTAGAAAAAAGTCATTGAAATTTGCATATAATTTATAAAAAATGTACATCTGCCAAAACCATAAGTGAAGGATTTTGGAATGTTCTCTTATTAAAATACCTTGAAAGCAAAACCATAATCTTTTTTGAAAATATATTGAAAGCAGAAATCAACTGAGTCAAGCAGCCTACTGATCCATTAGTTCCTCTACCAGTCTGCAAGCATGCTCAAGATGAAGCTGAAGACTTGCCTCTTGCTGTGTTGTCTCTGTGGCAGTTTCTTCACCAGCATCTGCATCATCCTTGGCAGCCTCGCCACTGAACACCATGACTTGCAGGCCCTCTACCAACGACCTGTCGTCAATGAACACACAGGTTTTTTATATTTTTTATTCAGTGATTGCATTGGTTTGATGATGATTATGATGGTGGTGATTAAGATTATCATTATTATGATGATGGAAGAAGTAGGATATATAATGATGGTAAGAATGATGACTACATTGGTCACACACACACACACAACACACACACACACACACACACACACACACACACACACACACACACACACACACACACACACACACACACACACAAACACACACACACACACACACACACACACACTTACTCACTCACAGACATAAGAGAGGAATTGTCGATGGAGTGGACGTGGGAGGAAGAGGAGAAGATGGCACGGAAGCTGATCAAGGAACTCTCCATCCACCGCTCCAGCAGGCCTGGGTATCTGCCCAATTAGATTCGTTTCTATTTCACACCTATGTAGCAGGGATACTTTTGAAGGGTGTCCAATGAAGTGGTTTCGCAAGTATAAAAGACAAAATAGACATTGCAAAAATGGACTCTGAACAAAATAGACCTTAGATTTATTTGTTAAGGTCCATTTTGTCCACATACCATTTGGCAACAACAACAGCCTCAGCAACGACACATGGAGGTTGGCAGCTGCAATGGTGTCTCCTTCACACACCTTTCCAGCTGATAAAATGGCTGAACTAGGTAGTGGTGGTGTGGTTGCTGTAGTAGTGATGATGGTGGTGTGGTTGCTGAAGTAGTAGTGATGGTAGTGTAGTGGTGATGGTGGTTGTGTGGATGAAGTGGTGGTGTTGTTGTGTGATAATGTGGTTGTATTGGTAGTTTTATTGGGGTGGTAGTGTAGTAGTGGTAGAGTGGTTGTAAGGTAGTGTGGTTGTGGTGATATTGTTATTGGTGTGGTAGTAATGCTTCAGTGGTAGTATTGCACAAACACACACACACACACACGCACACACACACACACACACACACACACACACACACACACACACATACACACAGGCCACATCTTGGAGGCAATGCACAGTAGGAGGATAAGGAGGGCTGACGTGGCGAGGAAGGGCACGCAACTGAAGCTGCTGCTGACACTGGAGGGCGACCAGAAGGCGCTCTTCAAACCGCAGTGGTCAGTGCCACAACACACACGCACATCAACACACACACAAACACACACACACAAACACACACATACTCACATACACAGTTATATACACATACAATTAACAAAATAGTTTCTAAACAATATACTCACCATTGGTTCCATGTTATTCATTATTCAGCTTTTACCACTATCTAGAAAAATTCCACGAATTATTTCTTTAAATCTATAAGAATATCTCACTATTAGTTATATTTTTATGTTATTTTTTATTAAGCTGTTTAATACTAACTCTATTATTATTATCCTCTTTTGTATTTTAATTTATAGTTGGTATTTTGTATCATTACCTGCGTCTGTCAGGCTGTGATCAATGAAGGGAAACACACACATAGTGTTGCCTCTTCACTTTACTCGTTTAAGCGTCTCTAAGTTCACTCTAACCACACACACACGCACACACACACACACACACACACACACACACACACATACACACACACACACACACACACAAACACACACACGCACACACACACACACACACACACACACACGCATACACACACACACATACACACACACACACGCGCACACACACACACACACACACACACACACACACACATACACACACACACACACACACACACACACACACACACACATACACACACACAAACACACGCGCACACACACACACACACACACACACACACACACACACACACACACACACACACACACACACACACACACACACATACACACACACAAACACACGCGCACACACACACACACACACGCACAGGTACAACAGAAGCACTGTGTTCGAAGGGACGCCTTACGAAGGCAAGGATCGACACAACGGAGAAGTGGTTGCCTTCCATCTGAGCAGGTGCTGTGCTGATAATGATGTTCATATGTGACTTAGTGTGGTGGTGTGCTGATGATGATGTTCATATGTGACTTAGTGTGGTGCTGTGCTGATGGTGATGTTCATATGTGACTTAGTGTGGTGCTGTGCTGATGATGATGTTCATATGTGACTTAGTGTGGTGCTGTGCTGATGGTGATGTTCATATGTGACTTAGTGTAGTGCTGTGCTGATGATGATGTTCATATGTGACTTAGTGTGGTGCTGTGCTGATGATGATGTTCATATGTGACTTAGTGTGGTGCTGTGCTGATGATGATGTTCATATGTGACTTAGTGTGGTGCTGTGCTGATGATGATGTTCATATGTGACTTAGTGTGGTGGTGTGCTGATGATGATGTTCATATGTGACTTAGTGTGGTGCTGTGCTGATGATGATGTTCATATGTGACTTAGTGTGGTGGTGTGCTGATGATGATGTTCATATGTGACTTAGTGTGGTGCTGTGCTGATGATGATGTTCATATGTGACTTAGTGTGGTGGTGTGCTGATGATGATGGCCATGAATGGTTTAGGAAGCTGTGGCTTTGTGTGCTGTGATGTGTGTCGGGGTGTGTTGTGGTTTGGTGTGCTGTGCCATGGTGTGTTGGGAGGTGCTGGGGTGTGGTGCTGTGCGGTAGTGTTTTGTGTGGTGTGCTGTTGCGTAGTATACTGTAATGTGATAAAGTGTGCACATGACAGCTCACCTCATGACCACCTCTGCAACAGGATCTTGAACATGCGAAGAACTCCGCTGGTGGTGGGAAGAGTGCTTGATCTCAACAAGGTTCATCCATCCATCCATTCATCCATCCATCCATCTATTCATCCATCCATCCATCCATCTATCCATCCATCCATCTATCCATCCATCTATCCATCCATCCATTTATATATTCATTCAATTTTTCACCCATCCATCTATTTTTATTGTAATGTATCCATCTATTCATCCCTCCATCTATCCATCCATTTCTCCATCCTTCCTTTGACCCATCCATTCATCAGTTCATTCATCCATCCTTCAGGAGATATTGCCAGTTGCGACGAGGGAACTTAAAAAAACATTCTTTACACAAAACGGTATGACGATGATGATGATGATTATGATGATCAGACTCATTATGATGATGATGATGATAATGATGATGGTTATAGTGAGGATGATAATCCACAATCGTTATATTATTAGATGGACCTTGCTACACCCACACATCACCACAGCACACTAAATTGCAAACCACATAAACACACGCAAATTCACTGTACCACACCAAACCACATAGCACACATAACATCACCGCACCACATTAAACAACATATACACACACAACACCATATAACAGACACAAGCACATTATACCACATCACACAACACCACATAAACACAGACTACATCTCCCACCATACCACTACACATAAACACACAAACACACACACACACACACACACACAAACACACACAAACACACATACACACACACACGCACACACACACATACACGCACACACACACACACACACACACAAACACACACACACAGACAGTGTCTGTTTCCTAGGCAGTTGTGTGTACTGCAAGAGCAAGCAAGATGCAGTGTGTGGAGAGGGGGGGAGGTTGGAGGGGGTGGTGGTGTTGTGGCTGCCCCCCTCCCTCATCACCACCAAGTTCCCCCACCCTTGGAGACGCTCCTATGTGGATGGCAAAAGGATGAGGTGGGTGGGTGGGTGAGTGGGTGGTGCATGGAGGGTATGTGGGTGGTGGAGGGTAAGTAGGTTGGTAGGTGGGTGGTTAGGTGGGTTGTGGATGGGTAGGTGGGTGGTTAGGTGGGTGGTTAGGTGGGTGGTTAGGTGGGTGAGTATGTTGGTTGGTGCATGGTGGGTGGATAGGTAAAATATGCATTTATTTATTTATTCATAGATTTATTGATGAAAAGATGGGTGGAAGGATGGATGGATAGATGGATGAGAGTGCAGCAAGCAAGGTGCAACACAGGTGGCAGGAGGAGAACAAGCAGAAGGATTACTGCCATGACGTCACGAGGCAGTCCCTCTACCTCCACAACCATCATCAGCACCTCTTGTATGACATCATCGACACTGCCATCTTTGACTTCCTCATCGGAAATGCCGACCGCCATCACTTCGAAGTCTTTAAGAAGTCACGTGGAGCTGATGATGATGATGGTGATGGTGGTGCTGGTGGTGGCATCATCAACAACAACACAAGCACTGCCAATTCCTTCCTGATCATGCTCGATAACGGAAAGAGGTGAGTTGTTGTTGTTGATGGATTTGATGAGCGCTATAGAAATTCATTTATTTGATTGATTGATTGTTGATATTAGAGCCTTCAACACCAATAATAATAATAATCATCATCATTATCACCTCGGCAGCTTCGGCAACCCCTTCAGAGATGAAGAGAGCATCCTGGCTCCTCTTCTGCAGTGCTATACGTTAGTGAACGTGGGGGTAAATTATAATAATCATAATATAATAATAATAATAATAATAATAATAATAATGACAATGAGAATAATTTTAATAGCATCATGGCACCATGGTGCTGATGATGATGATGTTTTTTCAAACACCACTTCTTCTATTATTTATTTTTTCATCACCATCATCGTCTCCAACATCATCATTACCCTTCCCAGCATGAGGAAGAGCACAGCGAAGCGACTGAACGCCTTGAAGGGGGGTGTGGTGGTGAGAGTGCTCAAGGCAATCCTCACTGCAGACCCACTGCCTCCACCCATCGTCACCCACCACCACCTGATCGCCATCAGCAGACGACTAGATAGAGTCATTCAGATCATCAGCTCTCCCGAAATTTCCTTCCGTTGATTTCTTGCATGTTGCACTGCATATTTTGGAGTTTTTTTTGTTTATCTGATCTGTTTTAATTGTTTCGTTCAAAATAAGTATTAACTTTTTGTATTAAATTTAAATTTTTCAAAACTACATCCTGGTATCTTTAGTATCTTTGACAGCATTATGTGTATATATAGAGATTTTTTCTTTTTCCTGCGTTGTTTCACGTTATAAATTTCTTAAAATGTCTACTTCATTCGAAGATGCTCTTGCGAGAGCGAGACAAGTGAGAATATTTGGATTTATTTTGAATTAGAATGTTTAAAGACCTTTTACAATATGTTATTGCTAAAATTCATATCGTTAAGCGAAATTTTCTCTATTAATCCAACGTGCTTTAGAAGCGAGTTGGTTTTGTCTTACATTTATAAATGTAATTTTAAGATTGCTGCAAAAATTGGTTCGAATCTGCCTTCCAATGGGACCGATGGCGCAAAAAAGCGTTCATTCGAAGATAATGGTGGGTATTAAAGTGTTTTTTTTTAAAGAGAAAATATATTCGTATTCTTAATTTCAGACGGGCAGCCAGAGGCGAAAAAAGTCGCCACCGACGGTTAGTTATGTTTATAACTACATGAAAACTTTGGCAACATATTTTTAAATGATAAACGTTAAATATTATTTTAAATTCATTTACAGATATAACACAGCAGCTTAGAAATATAGCTGATCAACAAAGGTATTTGTCTACTGCATTACTTGATTTCATGAAATTCTGTGTTTTATCTCTAAGTTCTTAGTACGAATTGTTCATCTCTGAAAGCCATGATGCATTGTTCTTCATCAGCATGCAACAACCACCACCGCCAGAGCGAGTCAGGCTGCAGCGATGGCGGCAGCGGCTGCTTCTCAGATCAATGCCAAGTTGGGCATCACCACGCCCTCCAGCAGGCCCCTCATCTCCAACTTCCAGTCCACAGCAGCTGCCCATGGTCTAGCAGACCCACAGGAGATCGCCCGCATGCTAGGATTCACTGTCAACACCTCAGAGAGCACTACAGTGCCCGACAAGATGGTCGGATATTGTGAGTACCTTAGTTTTGCTGTCACTTCTTCATCATTGTGTCATGTGATCCCTTTTTGTTTCGAGCCAATCTGGTTTTCACGTTACTGCGCAGCATTAGAGCCCGTTCGTGACACACTGCATGCCTGGGTGTCGAGTTTGCGCCATATCAAGTCAGGATCGTTTCGCTAACCCTGCTCTTCATGTAGACAGTGTTCGATAGTAGGCCTTCCGACAACTCTCATTCTTGCATTTCATCAAATTATGAATAGTATACATTTTTTATGTATACAATTATTTTTATGTAATTTGTGCATTGATTGTGACATGCAATCTTGCATTCTTTGTTTTTTTCCATTACATGTAGTGATTTTTGTCATTCTTCATGATGGTGACATTGAGTGCACAATGAGTGATGATAGAAGAGTAGGAGGGGGGATGAGGTGTGCAGGGCCGCACAGGCTGAACCAACTGCACACCCCTCCCTGTGCCTTCTCTGCCCAGTGCTGTCTGACTGTGCACTCTGTCTATTTGTATAAACATTTTTTCAACTATTTTGAAATCACTTTCAGTACATTATTTGCACTTATCTACCATTTAATGCCACTCACACAACACCACAGCTCCACAACAGGGCTTCACAACACTATCTATACTACCTCTACCATTTCATACGACCTCCACAACACCACTTCAACCACCTCAACCACCATTACTCTGCAGTGATCGGCAAGGGAGGGGAGCAGATCACGGCGATCCAGGCGGAGTCGAAGTGTGTGGTGCAGTTTGTGGCCGAGTCGGACGGCACAGCAGAGCGCAAGTGCATCCTCACCGGCACGCCTGCCACCATTCTGTTCGTGCCTTCCAATGATCCTTATTCTGCTCTGCTAAAGTTATCCTTCTATCGCCACCCTCTTTAATCTCCATCATCCACCACACACATAATGCTTTATTCACCAATTCGCCAAAGCAATCACTCCACTACCGGCATCCTTAAAGCGGCAAATACATCATTACAATCACCATCATCCCCTACCACACACACACAGCAAAGCGAAGGAGGTGCTTCAGCGACTGATTGGCAACTTCAGGGCGGGCGGCACGTCGGGAGGGGGCGTCGACGACCCGGCCAACCAGCTCGAGATGTTTGTGCCCGGCACCAAGGTGGGCCTCATCATCGGCAAGAGTGGAGAGACCATCAAGGGACTCATGGTTTGTGCGCCTGTTTGTGTGTTTTGTTCTTTGCTTTTGGAGGTTATTGCTGTGAGGAGTTCCAAAGAGCACATGCACATGATGAACCACCCTTTCTTGACTTTCGTTCTTCTGAACAACCTTGTTGACGCTGTGTTCTGATGCTGTCGAACACACCCCATGTATTTTAAACTCGCCAGGCCCTAGAGCTTGTGCGTCTGCTGGTGGCGCACAGGTGTAGAAGGCCTGGCATAGAAGGTCTCGGTTCGGGCGATGCTCCACGCGTCGTCTCAGCACTCAGCTACATTCTCTTTCATCTCCATCACTGCATTTCTCTACACTCATCTTCATCTGCCAACATTTCGTTGTTTTCATTGCAACAGCTGCCCACCAACTTCAATGTTACTGCCATCCCATCAGGGAAATGAAGCTCTTTACTGCCGTAGTGGTGCTCTCATTTCTCCTATAATAATAATAATTACTGTTGTTATTCTTGTGCACCATCATAATTTTCATGTTGCATCTCCGGAAGGCGCCTTTATAGCTGTTGAATGCTCCTTCCGCCCCTACCCGTGCCTTTGTTGCTCTTTTCGTTTTTCGTTCAAAATAACTATTTTTATTACTTTTGTTTTTTCTTGTCTTTTTGATGGATTTATCACTTTTTATATGTATTTATTCATCTTTATTTGACCATCCATCCGCCCAAATTCATCCCTCTTCCCATCAATCCATCCCCCCATCCATCCATCTATCCATCCATAACCCATCCATCCATGATGACAGGAGGCGACAGGCACGAAGATCATTGTGATCCAGGAGAGCAATGCAGCCACGCCGCACGAGAAGCCCGTGCGCATCAGTGGAGAACGAGACAACTGCCTCGTTAGCCTTGCGCCCTCTTCCTTCCTATAAATATCATAATAATAATAAGTGTTCGGCGGGATGATGATGATGTGGTCTACTGCTGGTGCTATACTGATGGGTGGATGTCTGTCCATTGCTTAGTGCGTTTAACATGTGTTTGTGGTGGTGGTGATGATGATGATGAGTGTGTTAGGAACATTGCATGGGTGTCAGTCATTTTCCACCACCACCACCACCCACCACCATTACCTCTGGACAGAGAGCGAAGCAGAAGATCCTCGACCTGATCAGCGACTCGGTCAACTCGAATGCCCCTGTCAATGTTCGTGCCTTGCATGCTACCTTTCATGTGTGACACCCCAGTCATCAGCTGGCATCATTATCATCAGCACACTCTTTTTATCATCATTATCAAAATACATTGAATTGCATTATCATCACCACCACCACCACACAGTCGTACGGAACACCCATGTCGTATGGTGATGGCAGGCTCCATGCTGAGGTTCATTTCACTGTTGACTCCCTCACCATCATCATATCATCGCTATTATCATTTGAGCACGAAGGAATTAGCACACACGTGATGTGTTCGTTTCTTACAACGCATGCACATGATGAACCACCCTTTCTTGACTTTCGTTCTTCTGAACGGCCCTGTCGACACTGTGTTCTGATGCTTAAAACATACCTCTTGCACTGGCTACATTATACCACCAAAGTTCACCTTTCTCATAAACATGTTCTAAACACCTTGCGTTGGGGCTTGAGGTTGGAGCTAGGATCAGGCTTAAGATATATGTTCAAGACATTTCATTTGAGGTTTCTTTTTGCGAAAGGCTATTCTCTCCTTAAATCATTGGCAACAATGGCAGCCAGGCCCTAGAGCTTGTGCGTCTGCTGGTGGCGCGCAGGTCTAGAAGGCCTGGCATAGAAGGTCTCAGTTCTGGCGATGCTCCATGCGTCGTCTCAGCACTCAGCTACATCCTCTTTCATCTCCATCACTGCATCCACGACTTCTTTATAGCCTCATCACTACTATCTTCTCATACATTGCACTTTCTGGCTCGCAACCATCATCAGCATGACTCACTTAATTGACCTCATTCGATTATTGATTGCTAGACGATATTTTGTTTGAAACCTTGCTTTTTTCAATGGCGTCCTAATGATGATGGAGCACCAACTCATCATTACCATTGTTCATGAATCACCATCATCATTACCATTGTTCATGCATCATCATCATGATCTGATCATGCAGATGCCAGTGCCTCGAACGATGGTGGGCTTGGTGATCGGCAAGGGAGGCGAGATGATCAAGAAGATCTCCGAGGAGAGTGGCTCCAGGGTGCAGTTCAAGGTGCGCTCATCTTCCTTCTTTCTCTTCATCCTCCATCTTTCTTTTTTTTTTCGTCATTCTTCTTTCTATCTTTTCCTTCTCTTCCATCTCATCCTTCCTTCCATACGCGTTCCCTCTCTACTCACCACAAACACACACACAAACACACACACACACAAACTCAACACATACACACAAAAACTTGACACACACACACAAACTTGACACATACACACACAAACTTGACACACTAACACAAACTTGACACACACACACAAACTTGACTTGACACACACACACACAAACGCAGGGCGAGGACGACGGCACGACTCCGACGAGGATCTTGTCAGTTGACGGCACCGAAGAGACGAACCGCATTGCCATGAAGATGGTCACCAACCTCATGGACTCTGCCATGGTAGCATCTCATGCTTGTGTGCGCCTTGCTGTTGTTGTTGTTTTTGGCGGTTTGTGAGTGATTGTCTTTGCAAATATATTCCTGAATCTTTCCAAGGGTTACTTCAATAAGGTCTATTTTATCCATTCACCAACTATTAGGACTACAACATTAACACACATCCGTGCCAAAGCATCAAGGTCTATCTCATGCATCCACCAATTATTTGTACTCTCTACCCATCAACACACCATCCGCTGCACCACACAGAAGCAGAACGCGCTGACAGGAGGTCCGAAGGGGGGTGGTCCTTACGGGCAGGACTGGTCTGCCAACGCACACTCCCAATACAACCTCACCGTGCCCACCGAGAAGTGTGGCATCATCATCGGAAAAGGTTCGCTGGTGCTGGTGCTTCATTGGTGTGTCTTTGGTGGCCAATGTTTGAGAATGATGTTGGTCATAGAACAGTATCCTGTTCGTGTGTCTAGCACGAGTTTAATATATGGCGTTGCTTGCCATTATTTATTGTTGCCCATCAAAGCAATTGGTGAAAGCGTCACTAGTTTAAACCTTCCATGTGTCATTTGCGCGTTGATGGTGTCACGGAGTGCACAATGAGTGATGATAGAAGAGTAGGAGGGGGGATGAGGTGTGCAGGGCCGTACAGGCTGAACCAACTGCACACCCCTCCCTGTGCCTTGTCTGCCCAGTGCTGTCTGACTGTGCACTCAATCTGCATGCATCTGTGTCGTTTCAACATTCATCTAACCATCCGTCATCTATCAATCCTTCAACATCAATTCATTATTGATCCATTCTTAAAACAATCTCATCCATGCAACTGAAGTTATCAATTTGATTCATCAACATCAATTCATTCACCCTCCATTCATCCATTCTTGGAAAGCATCCCCCAATTGAGGGCGCATGAAAGAGCCACTGAGTGCCTCCCACTCAATGGTGTCATAAATGCGCCAGAGCAGTCCGACACCGCCCCCCAATGCTCCTGTCCTCTTCCTCCCTTGAGCCTCAGTGACACGAGTCTCCTGGGGTGGTGTCACATTCCAGCTTATGCAGCGCACCGCTTCACTCTTCGTATAGAACATCAATTCAGTGTTTCTGCAACACCTAGCTTCGATTGTGCAGATCTTTTATGATGCAGTCTATGGCAGGAATTTGGCGTTTGGCTCGAAGGCTTTTTCCTCGAGCCAATCTGCCTCAGTCATTCTATGGTTTCACGTAATCCTCATGTAAGTGCGCGGCATTAGAGCCCGTTCATGACACACTGCGTGCCCGGGTGTCGAGTTTGCGCCATATCAAGTCAGGATCGTTTCGCTAACCCTGCTCTTCGTGTAGACAGTGTTCGATAGTAGGCCTTCCGACAACTCTCATTCTTGCATTCTATTACGTTTTGTATTTATATATACAAATCTTTGTATGTAATTTGTGCATTGAATGTGACATGCAATCTTGCATTCTTTGTTTTTTTCCATTACATGTAGTGATTTTTGTCATTTTTCATGATGGTGACATTGAGTGCACAATGAGTGATGATAGAAGAGTAGGAGGGGGGATGAGGTGTGCAGGGCCGCACAGGCTGAACCAACTGCACACCCCTTCCTGTGCCTTGTCTGCCCAGTGCTGTCTGACTGTGCACTTCTCACAGCACACCAACACGCATTCGTACTTGATTTAGTAATCTTCTTGATATTATGCGAGTTTGCTATTATTTATCTCGAACTACCCAGCCATTTCAACACCACAACAGGCTACTTAGTCCCACTAAACACACACACACACACACACACACACACACACACACACACACACACACACACACAGGTGGTGAAACGATCCGCGACATCAACCGCATCTCGGGCGCCTTCGTCGAGTTGGACCGCAACGCCAACGCCAACCCCTGCGAACGCGTCTTCAAGGTGATCGGCAACGGAGACCAAGTCATGAACGCTGTCCGCCTCGTGTGTGAGAAGGCGCAGCTGGTGAGTCTTTCGTGTGTGTGTTTGTGTGTGTGTTCGTGTGTGTGTTCGTGTGTGTTTTTGTGTGGGTGTTTGTGTGGGTGTTTGTGTGGGTGTTCGTGTGTGTGTGTTTGTGTTTGTGTGTGTGTGTTTGTGTGAGAGGGAGGAATGTATCACTCACACACTCACTTACAGCCGAACCCGATGATGGACGCTTATGGTGGCATGGGAGGAGGCTACCCAGGCATGAACCCACATCGACCCCCCTACGCGCCACAAGGGATGGGAGGACCAATGATGGGCGGGGGTGGCATGATGGCTGGTGCTGGCATGATGGGCGCAATGAACCAGGGCTGGGGCATGTACCCTGGCTACAACATGGAGCCTGGTCGGTCACTTCTTCAACTCTTTTGCTGTGTTGTGTGATCTTGTTATGTGTACGTTTCTCAATGCACTTCTCTAGCTTATGCAGAGGCGAGCGTGAAACACCATGTATAACCCTTGAAAAGCCTTGAAGGGTTTCTGCTTAGTCATGTACTCGTCCATAATTCTGGCGCAAACTCACAACTGCAACGCCTCACGTGGCTCTGTGGTGTCGCTTTGTTGCCATAGTGAAGTGCCTGGGGTTTCATTGTTCTTGCTGATGCCATCAGCTTGGTCCTCACCCACCACATGCCCTTCCACCCATTCCACTTTTCTTACTATGGTCATTTTTTTTAAATTTTATTTTGCTGCCAATTTCTTTAACGCTTATTTGCATTAAACCTTCCCATTATTTCACTGCCCCGTGTCTTTCTATCATAAAACAACAATGACTTACACCCCCTCCTAACAGGCAAGGCAGGTCAGGGCCCGCCAGGCCACTACCCAGGCCAGGGCCAACCCTCCTCGGGCAGTGACGTGGCAGCGGCATGGGCGGCCTACTATGCGCAGTACTACTCACAATCTATGATGGGTGCCGCCTATCCTGCCTCCTCCCAAGCCAACCACCCTCCGGTCAGCAGCGCTTCTGCTGCTGCAGCTGGTGGTGGTGGTGGTGGTGGAAGAGAGGCGGGAAGGGAAGGTGGTGGTGAGGCGAATGCAGGTGAAAAAGGCAAGTCTCAAGCTCAACAAGAAACTGCAGGTTAGACATTGTTGTGTGTACTTGAGGTCGGACTGGGACCATTTCCCACTCCCGGTTTCGATTTATCCCTTTATTGCACAAGTGCAAACGCGACATGCACGGCACCACAGAAGGCGGCAGCAGTGGCGAGCAACCCGACTACACAGCGGCATGGGCGGAGTACTACCGCTCGCAAGGCATGCACCAGCACGCAGCGGCCCTTCTGCAGATGTCCTCTGCCGGCCAACAAGCATCCTCCTCCACCGGCTCTTAGGCCGCCAACGTGAGTCATCCTTCGTTTGTCAGTCAGTCCGTCAGTCAATCGAGCTAGATTCTTTTTTTGTTATTATTTCATTTGTTTGCCTCTTAGTGTTTTATATCAAATGTGATATTTTGTATTAGCTTTTCTTTTGTAATTCGTGTTTCTAGTCACCACTCTTTGTGTGTCTTACATTCTTTGGGTGTCTTCTGTATACTCCGAGAGTGGCAATTGGTCAGAGTGGATAATTGATAGCATAACAAGAGATTAATAAGTTATTTAAACCATGAAATTATCATTTGAAAATGAATTCCTAAAGAAGCTAGTAATGAAATCATTAAGCATGAATTCTAAACCTAACCCCATTGTGGCATCGTTCATGAACATGAAATTCATACATTTATAAAATTTGAAACTAACCATGAATTCATATTAATGATACCAATGAAATCACTAAAATCCCATGAATTATACTGATCGAATCATTAGTTAACAATCAATGAATTTATACTGATGAAATCATTAGTTAACAATGGAATTCTTAGTTACAAATGAATTGATGAATTTCTATTTTAACGATGATGAGGAAGAGAAGAAGGCGAGGGTAGCTTAATGTAGCTTAGTCCGGCTTAAAGTAGTGCCATCTTTGGCGACTTCCTGACCCAAGGGTGATTTCTCTTTCAGCATGAATTCATTCATTCAATTTTTATTAACTACTCATACTAATCAATTGATACATTTAAAATCAAGGAAAGATAATTGACGTATTAAAACATCAATTGATAGACATAAATCAAAGTGCATCAAGTCAATTTGCAGCCATGCATTTTATGAAGGCTTATGTATTGCGTAATCGTTTAAACCAAACCAAAGTTCACTTGCAGGTCTCCACTCTTTGCGACCGTTTCTATATGATATTTGTTATCTGTTATTTGTCTAGCGTGTCTAGTGCGTCTTTCTATCGATTCCCCAATAACTTACCCGTTTGCAGGTTAGTGAAAGCTGCAAGTCTAATTATTGAATTAGAGTGTGAATACAACTTCAATATTGTGAATTTCTGCATTGAAATACATGCTTTTATTGCCTATTCAAAGATCTGTCCTCCCAGAAGTGGATGCTTGGGTCGGCACAGTAGTAAGTTATTTTGATCGTTTATAGATGTGAACCTGAATGTGTTTCCTGAATAAAGTCTTACTCGTTTGTTCCTCCGTCATTTACTTTTCTGCGTTTTATGCACTAAAAATCGATTCGCCTTCAAGATATCAAAATGGTATGAATTGAGTTATATCGCTCCGATTCCCAGTCCACAGCGTTTTCTATAGATGGGTTAATGGGATTGAAGTTGAAAGTAGGTTAATCAAATTAATTTCTATAGCGCTCTTTCATCAAATTCAAGAGCGCTCGTGAATGAATTTGTTAAACAGATGTCTTCAGATCCTTACGAAAATATGGACCTGCAAGATAATAAATAGGAGTACGGCTAACGATTCTAGCTGCATAATTAAAATGGTTTTAATGTACTTTCAAGTCAATTATAATAGTGTGAGTCAATTCGAGATAAAACAAATGCAGAGACTAACATCTTTAAAGAAGGGTCATCTAAGTAAGGTAATGATTGTCTAATACGTGAGATGAAAATAGCAAGATTTTGTAACAAATAGAATTTGGTCAGAAATAAATCCTAAGCTGCGACTATGATTAGATGCAGAGGCGCAACCAGCCAAAGGTGCTGGGGGGGCTCAACTTGAGAATTCAAAAAAATATTATTTACCGCATCTGTTGCGTTTTGCAACATCAATTTTAATATTTTCTTGCTGTTTTAATACTGAGTTTTTTCACATTTTGTTTTAAAGAATTTTTATTTCATAAGTTACATTTCACAATTTTTCATTTCATTATTTATAATCTTTTATTTCCTGTTCACATTTAAACTTTTCAAAACTTTCCTCGCTTAGATAATTTTTTAATTTTTTCGTTCGATTTTAGTATTTTTATAAAAATTTAGTCTTAATTTCAGGGTGAAAAGATAGTTAATACTTGAATTAATGTTTTTAATATTAAAATAACTTGTAAAACGTTTTCAATGCTTTTAAAAATCAATGATGCGTTTTCGCAACTTTGACGTAATATGATTTCATATGATTTTTAATAAGCCTAATCATTCATTACAATAGTTATTATAAAAATAATAAAATTTTAATGTATTATGAAATTTTTAAAATTAAAATTAAAAGTTGAATTTTGTAGAGGAATGTTGATTTTTATATATCGAAAAAAATTCCAAACCGCAAATGCCTCACACTTGATGTTTTTATTGAAGAGAATATAATTTTTTAACCTCTCATAGATTGATTATAAAATTAAAATAAAGATAGCATTCGTCTTCAATGTCGTCTTTGCAACAGTACGACAGTTTTAGTGCTGTTGTAATTCACGTTAAATAATTTACTTTGTTGTGATTATAATAATAATTATTATTATTTTTATTGTAACTAATAAAGTAATTAAAATTCATAATTTTATCGAACTATTTGCTATTGAAATTTATTTCTGTTTTAATAAATGTGGTTTGAATCAATTTATTTATGATTTCTTACTGTATATAAGTATGTCACACTTCCCGCTCACGATGCGCCTTCGCAACATTTTCCCCATCAAAACTGATCAAATATTTGTTTTCAATTTTGCTTGAGTTATTATGATAACCATATAATGCACATCTAAATGTCAAATTCATGTTAACTTTTTTTTCGGGTAGCGACGGTAAATGGGCCAAATAAAAACTACCAATTATACATGATAAAGAATTTAGATTAATGATACAAAAGAAAAACTACAAACTAAGTTACATAGTATTCTTAGAGTTACGTCATCAGTTTGTGAAAATTTTTTCACCTTTTCATTTACTGGAAGAAGTGAATTAACGGTTTTGATAGCAGATATTCTCAAACAAGCTTTGCAAACGACGAGCAGAAACAGTCGTCCTAGGATGAATTTTTATAAGCCGAAGTTTAGAAAATGCTCTTTCTGCATCTTATGAAGTAACTGGCAGAGTCAAAGCAACATCGAGCATATAGTGCAACTCGGGCTGAAGGCTTGTGGCTCAAAAGAGTTTTTGCAGTTCGATACATGCAATGAGATCAGACTGATCCGCACGTAAACTTGATTTGTTGATGTGATTTGAGCTGTCTGCACAGTTTCAGCAACCTTTCCATGAAGGTTGAATAGTTCTGAAAGCTCGGGAGTTATTTTGTCTATCGTTGTTCTTTATATACTTGTCATGGCTAGAAAAATCTACATATAAAAAGTGTAAAGATTTCAGAGTGTAGTTAAGTGGTGCTCTATTTTTTCTCAGAATTTGTGAAATGTTAGTGTTATTTTGGTGGGATCTCTATGTTCTGTGTTGATATATTAAATGTTTTGTGAGATAAAGACCCGATGACCATCCAGAGAAAATATCATTGTCCTATGGCATATTGAAAAATTCATTACCCTCACACCAAAAAAACTCATCGATTTTCGAAAAATTGCAAGACCCTTCGAATAGGTCTGGGGGGGCTTGAGCCCCCCCCTGGTTGCGCTACTGATTAGATGGAACAATAATATGAGAAGAAAAATTACATGGAATAGTTTACCATTTTCATCAACAAATATAAGTTCAGATTTTAGTGGATTCAATTTTAAAGACATTGAGCTAGACCAGTTTTCAATAGATAATAGACATAAACACAGTCATGTGTAGAAGATTCGTTCTGACAGTCTGTCCTTCATCTGCAGAGCTCATCTGCCTTGTGAATTAGGTAGCCAGTGGGTGCTTGCAAGCTGTGCACTGGTGCTCAATTTGAGGCCTTGGCACTTCTTTTTAAAAAAAGTTTTTATTGTAGTCCGTTAGACAGTTATTGGTTGAAGATTTTAATTCCGAAAGCAAGATAAATATAAAACCAAAAAACAAGAGAAGATATAAATTATAATAATTATTATTTGAAGTTTAAAAAAACTAAATTATTAGATCAGAAGACAAACTATTTCACAAAATCATTAAACGGTTAAAGCAGCTGCCAAGATGGCAGCTGCTAACCAAAGTAAGTGCAATATTTAGTGTTTCTAGAAGCCTAAAGAAGGAAATTCATTATGAAGATGGTAACATATGTGAATGGTATCATTAGTGAATGGTATCATTAGTGAATGGTATCATTAGTGAATGGTATCATTAGTGAATGGTATCATTAGTGAATGGTATCATTAGTGAATGGTATCATTAGTGAATGGTATCATTAGTGAATGGTATCATTAGTGAATGGTATCATTAGTGAATGGTATCATTAGTGAATGGTATCATTAGTGAATGGTATCATTAGTGAATGGTATCATTAGTGAATGGTATCATTAGTGAATGGTATCATTAGTGAATGGTATCATTAGTGAATGGTATCATTAGTGAATGGTATCATTAGTGAATGGTATCTTATGTGAATGGTATCTTATGTGAATGGTATCATATGTAAATGGTATCATAGCTGAATGGTATCTTATGTGAATGGTATCATATGTGAATGGTATCATATGTGAATGGAATTGTGTGTGAATGTTATCATAATTGAATGGTATTCTATGTGAATGGTATTCTATGTGAATGGTATTCTATGTGAATGGTATTCTATGTGAATGGTATTCTATGTGAATGGTATTCTATGTGAATGGTATTCTATGTGAATGGTATTCTATGTGAATGGTATTCTATGTGAATGGTATCATATATGAATGGTATCATATATGAATTGCATCTTATGTGAATGGTATTCTATGTGAATGGTATCATGTTTAAATGATATTGTGTGTGAATGGTATTCTATGTGAATGGTATCATGTTTGAATGATATTCTATGTGAATTGCATCTTATGTGAATGGTATTCTATGTGAATGGTATCATGTTTAAATGATATTGTGTGTGAATGGTATTCTATGTGAATGGTATCATGTTTGAATGATATTCTATGTGAATGGTATCATGTTTGAATGATATTGTGTGTGAATGGTATCATGTTTGAATGATATTCTATGTGAATGGTATCATGTTTGAATGATATTCTATGTGAATGGTATCATGTTTGAATGATATTCTATGTGAATGGTATCATGTTTGAATGATATTCTATGTGAATGGTATCATGTTTGAATGATATTCTATGTGAATGGTATCATGTTTGAATGATATTGTATGTCTTCTCAACGCTACCAACAACAGAACTGAATGGCGGACTATAGCTGCCATGGATTGTCAAAAATGTTAGCCTTTCCGTGGATTGTCTAGTTCTACACATTGTCTGTAACATAGGCCATCATCATCATCATGCCCGTGACTGAGTTAGTCGTTGGATAGAAAATAAGGAGGAAGAGGCAGCTATAATAGTCCGCCATTCAGTTCTGTTGTTAGCAGCGTTGAGAAGACTGCTCAAGGGAAGAGACGTCCATTCTTTCACATTGTCCTTCCAGCTCTTTTCCTGACGGCCTCGACGACTTCCTTGTAGCACCGTCTTGGACAGTGAATCATGTCTGACGACGTGCCCAAACCAAGTTAACTTTCGACGTTTCACAGTTGCTAAAAGAGGTTCTTGTTGCCCAACCAGTGCTGTTGTAATCTGATGGACATAGTTGTTGGTTCTGTGCTCCAAGTAAGAGACGCCGTGGAGTAAGCGGAAAAAGTTAGATTCAAAGACCTTTATTTTGCGTTCAGTTTCCGCGTAAAGATCCAAGTCTCATCCGTAAAGATGGATACTGAGCACCAGTGACTTGTAGAGTCTGTATCTGACACAGAAGCTAATAGAATTACTTAACCATAACCGATTAAGTATGAATAGAACAGGAGAAAGCAGACACCCTTGGCGAACTTCTACTTATGTTTTGAAGAATTCTTCTAACTGCCCATTGAAAAGTATTGCACTGTTGGCGTTTTTATAGAGATCTTCAATTGTTTGTATTAGCCCTTCATTAAAGTTGTACTCTTTTATTATGTAAAGTAAACCATCATGCCAAACGCGGTAGAACGCTTTTTAAAAGTCTGCAAAGTTATGGTAGATCTTGCGTTGATATTTTTCATTGATCAGTTAAAGATCTACTCCACAGTGCTCTGATCCAGTCCTTTCTTCAGCTAGAATTTTTAAATCCTTGTTTTTAAATCTGTTTAGGATTATCTGTAGCATTACTTTGCTAGGATGGCTGATGAGGCTGATGGGGCGGTAGTTTTCGCAGAGTTTGATGTTGCCCGGATGTTGTTCGGAACGTAATGGCTGAGCGCTTTTGTTCGCTTTGCAAAGAACACTATACAAATAATAAGTGATTGATTAATTGATTGATTGGTACCTTTCTTAAATAGAGCAAATATATCAGCGATTGGGTTTATTCCTTGGGCAATTTTTTCATCTACCACATTTTCTGGCATAATATTGCTGCAGTTTTTGCCTCTTTTCCCTGTTTGATCAGTTCTGAAGGAACGTTATCCACTCCTGACGATTATGCCTTCTGTATGAAAGTGCTTTCATCGCTTGTTTTAGGTCTAAAATAAAATTTTAAAAACTGGAGTTGGTTTGAGGAGGATAGTTGTAGAGTGTGCGACAGTATTCAGTCCATCTTTTGTGTACTATACTGCTGTCAGAACTTTTCCTTCTGCGTCTGCAATAATTTTTTCTTTGGGAATACTTGTCTTTGTGAGGGCCTTGAAAGTGGGCGTGGACTTAGATGATAGTTTGCTGCAACACGGATGCAAATAAGCTGGGGACTGGGGTGCAGCCGATGGTGCTGTTGACTATCTCTCTTCTGACGATGAAGGCAACCCCATGGCGATGTTTTGAGTCATCTCCATTGAACCAGATTTGTTGTCTATCATCTGTAGATGTTTCAAAAAATCTAAACCACCTGACTTTGGCCAGTCCAATGATATCCCATCGATAGCGCTTCAGTTCGTAAATCAGCTCATTTATCTCCTTTCACACTAATCTTAACAGCTTTGCGGTTTTTCTTTCTTCCTCGTTTCCTTTGAGTGGGCTTGAGTCCTTATTGGCGGTGCCTATCTCTTCTCCAAGAAGTTAATACTGATCTATCTATGCTTAAGGTTAAAATTACGAAAATAATAAAAAAGAAAGTTATTTGTAGTTTTTTAACTTAACTTAGCTAAAATATGAATAAAAATTATCTTGATTTAACTTTTTTATTCTTGAAAATAAACAATAGGGTATGTTTTATTAGTATAGTTATTACATATATTGAATAATATGATTAAATAACTTTTTATTTTATTGAACGTCGAGTTTCCTTGACAGACTTCACTGCATGATTTGAAACATCTGGTTTTACGCGAATCCGATCTTTTTTTAACAACTTATAATTCATTATATTAGCTGAAAGTAACAAAATTATTTAAATTAAGTTGTATAAACCATTTCACTGATTGGGATGTCGTTAAATGGTTTTTAACAAACAACCCCAATATGCTTGTAACAAACAATCCCAATACCATAAAACTCATTTAAAAATTATAATTATAAACGCCTCTAATTTAAGCATGAAACATCCTTTAAGCCTTTTTATAAAAGGTTGCTAGAAAGATATGTAAAAAATCAATTAAATGCAAATACTAATTAAAATATCAAAAAATAAATCTCAAAACTTACTAAAATCTTCCAAAGAAGAAAAAAGACTATAAAATGTTGTAGAACACCAAAAAAAAAATATTTTTTATAGAAGGTTAAAGTTGAACCAAGGTTTATAAATAATTTTTTCTAATTTTTTCCTTTTTATTATAAATTGTATAAAGCTTGTAACATACAACCCCTGTAACATACAACCCCTACATTGTACGAAACGTACCATTAGTACCATTGCCTAGTGAAACTAAAAAAAGTGTAATGTAAAACAAAATAATAAAAAAATAAAAATATTTTAAATGTTTGAACTACATTTTAAGTTTTTATAATTTTAATTGTTAAATTTTTATGTTTTTTACATGACATTTTTCAATATTTTTACTCTTGTTTTAGTTTTCTTAGGTAAATGTATTGGTTATTAAGGTCAACATAAATTTTTATGAGATCTTGCTCTTCATTCAGTTGAATATGTGCGGTTAAGCGCTGGCTTACAAAATAGGTTCTTTTTATAAAGATAAATTATTCGCTTTTCAGCCTGATTTTCTCTTTAAAGCTTGTGAAATTCTCCTTATTTCGCTGTTTTTCTTGCAGTTGAAATCGCTTAAAGCCAGGTGCAGGTTTTCGAATCAACTTAAATTTCTAAAAAAGTGACATCGGTTCGAAGTAACGAAACTTCTTCATTCGCTGAATCTTTATAATAATAATAATAATTATTATTGTTATTATAATTGGGGAACGGGGATGGCTTAGTTGGTAGACGTCGGACTTGCAGCTTAAAGGTCGCCAGTTCGAATCCTTGGAAGCAACCGTGAACTATCATATACCTAGTGAATATGATGCGGTGTTTGCGACGTATGCATTGAGAGATGTGTACGTCGTGTGGAGTGGCGCCTTGGCGCATAAGAACCATTGTAACATGGCATGCGTCTGTCAGACTGTGAATAGTATAGACCAAAAAAAAAATTATTATTATTATGAAATTATTATTATTATAATATTATTATTATTATATTATAATATTATAAGTATATAATAATAATATTATTCTATTATAATAATATTATAATAATATTATAATAATATTATAATAATATTATAATATTATTATATTATAATATTATTATTATATTATAATATTATTATTATATTATAATATTATTATTATATTATAATATTATTATTATATTATAATATTATTATTATATTATAATATTATTATTATATTATAATATTATTATTATATTATAATATTATTATTATATTATAATATTATTATTATATTATAATATTATTATTATATTTTAATATTGTTATATTATTATTATATTTTAATATTGTTATATTATTATTATATTTTAATATTGTTATATTATTATTATTGTATTATTATACTATTATTATTATAAGTGTTAGAAGATATTAAATCAGCCATGGTTCTCTTTAACCTTGTAAAATTCTCTTTATTTCACTGTTTCTATTGCAGTTGAAATACTTAAAGCCAAGCCAGGTGCAGGCTTTCCAATCAATTTGAAGCACGTAGAGTTTTGGAGAAAAGTGACATCAGTTCGATGTATAGAAACTTCTTCAGTCAATAAATCCTATTATTATTATTATATATATATATATATTTTTGTCTGTATTATTCACAGCCTGACAGAAGTGTTATTTTCGTAACGAAAACGAAAACGACAATTCTGAATAATCGTTCCACGAAAACGAAAACAAAAACTATAATTATATTCAAAACGAAATTGAAATAAAAACTATAATTATTTTCAAAACGAAACTGAAATAAAAACTATAATTATTTTCAAAACGAAACTGAAATAAAAACTATAATTATTTTTAAAACGAAACTGAAATAATAACTATAAGTATTTTCAAAACGAACTGAAATAAAAACTATAATTATTTTCAAAACGAACTGAAATAAAAACTATAATTATTTTCAAAACGAACTGAAATAAAAACTATAATTATTTTCAAAACGAACTGAAATAAAACTATAATTATTTTCAAAACGAAAATTAAATACATTTTTATAATATGCCATAATATGCATATGAATAACTTTCATAAAAAATTTATGTATTTGTTATAAACATTATCTTTGGGCTTTATGAAAGTAGCGCCATTTATAAAACGTTATTTTATTACCGCTTCGCTTTGTCAATTAAATTATCACTTATTTTAATCATAGATTTGTTGTTACATTTCAGATATCAAATTTCAAATCAATAATTTACGTAATCAATTCTTATAATATTTCAATTGACTGTTAATTTTTAAAACTCATTTGTTGTTAATATACTGTTCTATTTTACCGTTTCATTTGATCATCAATTAATTTTTTAGATATAAAATATAGTGTTTAAAGTTTTAAATGAATATATTTTCAAAACTAAAATGAAAATAAAAACTATATTTATTTTCAAAACTGAAACGAAAATAAAAACTATAATTAATTCCAAAACGAAACTGAAATAAAAACTATAGTTATTTTATGAAACGAAAATAACACTGCCCGGCAGACGCAGGCGATGTTACAATGGTTCTGAGAACCATGGTTCTTATGCGCTAGAGACGCTACTCCACACGACGTACACATCTTTCAATGCATACGTCGCAAACACCGCATAGGTATATGATAGTTCACGGTTGCTTGTCAGGGATTCGAACTGGCAACCTTTGAGTCACAAGTCTGACGTCTACCATCTAAGCCATCCCCGCTCTTCAATTGTTATTATTTTTTATATATTATTATTACTTCATTATTATTATTATTTAGAGCTGTGCTTTAATCTACGTTTACTTTCGATTAACGAGTTAATCAATTAATGACCGTTGAACATTTTAACGCCGTTAAATATTTTAAAACTCACTATCTTAGGTTTCACATTCACCGACACTCTCAACATTTCACCACACATACCTCATATTATCAATAAATCCTTTCAAACTTTTCATGCCATCAAAACAATCCGTTCCCATGGACTCTTTGGTGCCAAACTCTTTGACATCACTGAGTCCCTCATCATCTCTCACCTTAAGTATGCAGCTCCTTCTTGGTCTGGTTTTGCTAATCAGCAGCAAATCAAACAACTCCAGTCCTTCATAAATAAACTAATTAGACTAAAATATCTTCTCTCTCACCACCCATTTATCATCTCTATCTTTACCACTTTAGACACTAAACTATTTAACATATATCCACTAACTCTGACCACGTTCTTCAGAAAATTCTACCCTCTCTTAAAACATCTTAACGTAATTTGAGACCCGTAAGCACAATTTCGATACACCAATATTTAATTTGTTATAAATTAATCTACTTTGTATAGATGTATATTTCACAACTATATATACTAGCACAACTATATTTCATTATACATATCGACATTATAGATATATCCTCTATATCTACTTTTTATAGATGCCTCTTTTATATATCTGGATGAGTGGCCGTTAGCGCGACCCAATCACAATCTGCACTGCTTTGGTGGATCTGACCTAATATTTCCCCCCATATTACTAGTAAACCATTTTGCTGATGACTATTATTCATTCTACTAAAATAGAGCCATATTTTGAAACAAATTATTAAAAAAATCTTTTGATCATATTGGATTTTTATATTCTTTCAACAGTAAAGATTTTTGAGAAAGGTGTAAAATTCTCACAATTAGAGCTTGATGAACAACAGAAATCTTCTATGATAAACTTACTTCAAATGAAGTCACAGAAGTTTCAAGCATTAACTGTTAATGATTAACAAAACTTTAAAATTAAAATGCAACTATTCATATTTGACAAGTATAATTCAGTCAAGACTTGAGTATCTAAATTCAAATAATCAACAAAAAGGGTTAATCCAGAATCGATTACAGACTTACGATTTGCAGTGTCTCACTTGTTTTTTTTGGGTGAAAGAATTGAAAATCGTATCCAAGACTGGATGCATTTTTTTTAAAAGAAAAGGAATATAAAAATTGTATCTATACAATACAACGACGAGTATTATTAACGTGGCGCAAATCCGGACGGGCTTCAAGACCACTTGGTTATGGAAAATTTGATAATAATATTAATAATGATAGATGAATAAATGGTAAGTATAGGTAAAGAAAATTATTGAAATTTAACAATATAATCATTTCTATCTATATATATATATTTTTAATAGACAAAATAATACTTTTTTTAAAGATTGAAACTTAAATAATAATAAAAATAAATTTAAGAAGAAAGTATATAGCTATATTATATTAATATTATGATTTATTTTTAAATTATTATTGATCGTATATATATACATATATATATATATACATATACATATATATATACATATATATATATATACATATACATATATATATATATATACATATATATATATATATATATATATATATATATATATATATATATATATATATATATATATATATATATATATATATATATATATATATATATATATATATATATATATACATATATATATATATATATATATATACATATATATATATATATATATGTATATATATATAATTATTTTACAATTTTTATTTACCATAAGTATAAATATAAAAAAGGATGAAATTGGGAAGCAGGAAATTGATTAATGGAAAATGAGCAGTAAATTTGTAAGTTATTGTGATCGGTCGAACAAGTACGTTTTCAGGGAACGGCTGAATGTCGCTGTCGAGCTCGCGGATCTGAGTCTATTGGGAAGACTATTCCAAAGAGTCGGCGCTGCAACAAAATATGTAAAATATTCATAATAAATACTACGATATTATACTTTCTAGATATTTACAAGTTGAAAATAGGCTAAAAACGCATATCTTAAGTTTCTTTTACAAATCTCAAATATTAAATATTTAGATTTAGGTTTTAGTTAGTTCTATCCAGTTTGATTTATTCAGTCGTAGGAATATTTAAAAACGTGGTTTTACTTCTATTGATTTCAGAATACTCAATTTATATGAGTTCTTGTCTATATTGTTCATTCTCACAATTTCTGTTTTGATTCTAGCGTCCCGCTGATCATCGCGATTTATTAAGCAACAAGTTAGTAATATACTTTAATTTTTTTCTGAATACAGTTCCTGTGTATAGAAAGACAAATGTGAAATATTGGGCTCTTATGTTTATTTTTCATATATATCATGCACACCATGACGTTAACACAAATTGTCCCAATTTTCATAATACTAGTATTAGGTGTCGCGAATTTAAAGTAGTTTTTTTAATAATATTAATTGAAAAATGGATTGAATAAAGAGTATTTTGACATCGTCTAACAATAATAATAATTTTACAATAAATTAACATTTGAATAATAAGTTTAGTATTTTTATAATGAATATTGTAATAAATGACTAGGTTCATCAAAAATCCTATAACATCACATTACGTCAAAATTGCGAAAACGCAGCATAGATTTGTAAGCTGATAATTTTAATAAAAAAGTATTAAATATCTTTTCACTCAGAAATTAAAACTAAATTTTCATAAAAATACTAAAACCAAACGACAAAATTAAACAATTATCTAATCAAGTGAAAATTGTTTTGAGAAATGTTAAATCTGAATAGGAAAAAAAAGATTATAAATAAAAAGAATGGGAAAAAATAAATTCAACTCATAAAATTGAAAGTTCAAATCTACTGAGAAAAAAAAAATATTTGAATAAGATCCGTATTGAAACAGCAAAAAACATAGAAGTTAACGTTGCAAAAACAGTGGTGGTAAATGGGTTGAACGATTGAACTTTAAAAAGAAATTCAAGCGCCTTTTAGCATTTTTGCTGGTTGCACACTTGGTTAAAAGTTAGGAGCTAAGGTTAAAGGTTAGAGTAAGGGGTTAGGCTTAGATATTAGATTTAGGGGTTAGGATTGAGGATTGGAGTTAGGGGTTAGGGTTAAAGTTGAAGCTGGAGGTTAAGATTAAGTTAGAAGATAGATTTAGGGGTTTGGGTTAGGGGTTAAGGTCGTAGTTTTTATTGAAAAATCTTTGGAAATCAATGAAAATATCATTTGGGTGAGTGTTCGAAATTAATGTTAAGGTTGAAGCTTTGGTTGAAATTTAAATTGTTTTAAAATAAATGAACAATTTCTAATGGAAAGCTATTATGAATATAACAAAATGAGAAATTGTTTCGTCATGAAATTCTCACGGAAAGTAACAAAAATAGCAAGTTTTTATCAGTGAAAGTATCCCTTAAGAATTAGTAGCCTTTTTGTTCTTTTCTGTGAAATTAAAAAAAAACATTTAGCATACTTTATGATGCTATTAAAAACCCAAGGAACGCTTAAAATGTAAAATTTTGCTTCTTTAAAAATATTTTTTAAACTCAAAAATCCTAATCTAAAAAGTTTAAAAAGACTCAAATGTTGTTTACAAGTCCTAATGTGAATAAACTGTTGAAAAGTCTTTTAAAAGTGTTTTTAAAACTTTTTTTATTTACAAATTGTGAATTTATAAAATTTAAATAAAATATTTAAATTTTTATTACATATACATAACAAGTTTCGACTCAATAAACGTTTATTTGTGCAAAACGATATTATTTAATCTAAATAATGTCTTTCAAAACGCTATAGCTCATGTTTTTTTAAGAAAAATTATTTAAAAAAAGTTTTGTCTCTTTTTAGAAAATACAAATAAATGAAAAGTTTGAATGAATTTAGTTATTTAAAACTCAAGTTATAGTACAAAATAGTTCTTTTATGCCTTCCACACGGGTCCGTGCGCACCGCCTATATTTTTAATGCTATGCAATGGTAACTTGATGCATGAAAAGTTAGCTTTAAAAGTGACATAACTTCTAAACGGGTCAAAATTAAATAAAAAAATTTAACGTCATTCAATTTCTTTTATCACATTCTAATTTTTGAATGTTTTTTTTATAAATATTAATAAGGTTTGAAAAATCGACCGGCATTGCTAATGTCGCATAAACATGTTTTTATAGACCGGGGCTACTAAGCCATTACCAATATTCACTTTTAGACATTTTGATGAAAGTTTTTGCCAAACATTCGAAAATCTGTGGCATCAAAAGTTTAAAAAACCTTATCCTTTATTAAGCAGTCGATGATAGAAGCTTGAAGAAAATACTAAGTTTAAAAATTGAGAAAATCATTAAATTTAAAACATAGACTGACCTTGTCTTTGAAAATCATGGGTCGTTCTTGTAACATTGCTATTTGTACGACTCCGTCTTCACAAGGATCAGGATTTGAAAAGGGACTTCCTTGAAACAATTTTTCGTTTAAAAGTTTCGAAAAGGTAATTCTGTCGGACTGAATGCTCGCAATAAATTTATAAAACCAACCATATTTGGCATGAAGACCTTGGATATCATCTGCATGAAGTGTCCTAAAATCAAGATGGGGTTGGTTCGATTTCATTATAGATCCATTTACTGTGGAATGGCCTAGTCCTAAGGCGTGGCTTATCTCGTGAATAACCGTCTTGAATAGGACCTTTGGAGGCTGGACAAACCCTCGTATGAAGTGTTCTGAATGAAAACATGTTTATAATATACATGGAACATTGTTTCATTAGAAACATATTTATTGATTCAATTGCTTGCTTTAAAAATTATAAAAGTCATTTAACGAAACCAACTCTGGACTAGTTCAGGTCTGAAGTTAATGTCATCGTTTAAATGAACACCGCTTCCATAAATAGGGTTAGGCCCCCAGGCGTGACCCAAGGAGTCTGAAAAGGAAATAAAAATTTCATATTATATTTGGAACATTTTAACATACATTTAAATTTATATTTTCAGAAATTTGTTTTTCCGTTAAATCTTCAATAACACACTGTGGGCGAAAAAACATTTCATTGAATATTTGTATATAATTTTGGCCAATGTTAATCGATTTCAGTTTTTCAACATTTTTGACTTGAAAAGGAATAGAAAACAAGATGTTATGAACATTTATTTCGATCCCTCTAATATGCAGAACCTTTACCTAGTGAAACTGAAACATGGGTGAAAATAACGAAAACTATCAGGTAAAACACACACACAAACTCTAAGAAAAAAAATTTAAAACGTGAATTTGTAAAAATACTATCTGAAACTAAAAATAAAACACACTAAAAAAGTATAGATTTTTTGTAAAGTAAAAACTGTTTTGCTCTTTTTATATTTACATGTATACGACTAAACTAGACTTTACCCTAAATAGACCTTAAATCGAATTGATCAAAAATTTACTTTGGAAAAAGGAGATCTTTAAAATAGCCTTAACATTGTCAAACCTCGTGTTAAAAAGAGGGTTAGGTAAGGGTTAAAATTAGGGTTAGGTTAATATTTATTTTTCTAATTATTTTTAGTCGTAGGTCTATTTTTATTAAGCGCTGTTTTGTCCAAGGTCTATTTTGGGTAGAGTCTATTTTTTCTTTAATCTATTTTACACCTATTTCAGTTTCGCTGAATAAAGCTATTTTATATTTAAAGAACCAAAATAAATATATATCAAATCTTGTTTCACATTCATCTTTTAAGCAAGCTGTAAAAATTCTTTCGCCTAAAGTGTATATGTATGTTTCAATTATTAAGTAAATGTAGTACTTGGAATGAAATATTTACAGGGAAAACTCCCACGATTAACAGTAGCTCCACCATTTTTCTCGTGGAATTTGAAAATTATGTCAGCCTTGTCTTTGTGGTGTCTCTTATGTGGATTATATAACATAATGTATCAAGTTCAAAAAAGTAAAGATAAAAATATACATATTCGTTATATATAGGGGGAGGTTGCTCAAGAGGAACTGGTTCCAAAGATGAAACGAGCTTATTTACATTTATGCGCTTTAAAAATATAAAAATAAAATATTTTATATCTATGCACCCGTCTTATGAGCGCATTTGTATGTTGGTTTCGTTTCGCCTCACTTAATTAAAATACTTGAAAAACTGATTTATAGAAGAATTTTTAAAATATTGGGAGATAACAATTTGCTTTTTTTCTCAATTTCCGAAGGTATATAATTTCTATTTTTATTGGTAGTTAGATGATGCAACCCAGTTTTATTGTGTGCAAGTTGTAAAATTAAAAATAGAGTGATTGGCCTGTTATGACCATGAATGTGTAGCATGGTCATAGCTGCCTGAAATGGAATTTAGAATGAGATTTTAAAAGTTGATAAGGCTATATAGTCTATATAGTATATAGACTTTGTAGAGTATATATATTAATCGACTATATATAGTATATATTTTATATAGACTATATAGAGTGTATATTTTATATAAACTATAGAGTATGTATTTTATCAAACTATTGAAAATTAATCTATATTAATTATTTAATTTATAAGGATTAAAAAACCGTTAGTATTCATTAGCTTTTACATTGGCTTTATAGCACCTCATAGTCGAAATGAAAACTAGAAAGCCAAGAACAGAAAAAAAGTTGAATTTGCAAACGTAACCTAAAAGCTCAATTTAATTTAATTAAATTAATTTGATTAAATGACAATTCACAATTCAAACTGATATATTCTTCAGATAACTAAACAAGTTTAACGATAAATACAACGTTTGAATAACATTTTTATTAAATACAATATAACTTCATCTTAGGGAACTATGCATTCCATCTTGGGAACCCAGTTGCTCAAGATGGAATTTTTATTGTTCATGTTTGAAGTAAACAAAACTTGATTTTCTTTCATTATTTATTCTTATGTATGAGTTCACATAACTAAAAAAAGTATCAGTATCAGGCTGGATAAATTAAAATTATTTTTCATGTAATTTAGCTATGAGGCTATGTCTAAAATCGTCCCGTCTTGTGCAAATCCCCCTATACGCAGTGCAACTATTTATCTTCAAGAAAAACGGTTTAAATGGATGAAATAGAATATATATAAATATATATATATATAAATTTCTACAATTATATTTATTTAACTAGTTAAACATAATACAAGAAAAATATAAGTTATCAAAATATAAATAAAGGATAAATTCATTCTTTAAAATATACGCAAATAACTTTTACTCATTTGAGAGCAAGACCCTAAGCCAGTGCCATATTATATTGATTTATAATGATTTATATTATATAAAACATGCAAAGTCATATGGAAAGAGTGTAACTATGGCTGCCTTTGATTATATTGATCATACTTCAAGAATATATTGACTTGGTCTTATAAAAAGACATTTACTATCTTGTTCATTCATCCGAGCTTTTGGCACCTGTTCAAACGTTAGGTCGACATGCTGCGCCCAAATGTCGAAGGCTTGCTCGATGGCTTGCAAAAAGTCTCGGTAACGAACCTTCCAACTTGGAACTTCTATTCTGTTGAAAGTAACGGATCTGAGCTTTGACTCAAATGAAAAACAATTTCAAGCACCATGTACTTTAATGCATAAAAAGTGTTAAACAAACTTCAAAGTAACTTTGTGATTTATCCACTTCCCTTCCTTAAACGTGTAAGATCGAGGAGCATTCGGGACATTCGTTTTTTTCATGTCCTGGTTTCCACACCTTAGCGCATGAATATGTTTGTAGTGAAATCAAGTGAAGCTGGTAAAGCATGCATACAGGTTCTCATCTTCTCCAGGATCTTCAGGGTCTTCAGATATGGGCATACCGGTAGAGTTCTGAACAGTTTCGACCGCGCTTGTGGCTTCATCTTCAGATAAATCGCTTTTCTCTACAGATTCTAACGGATTTGTGTTGTCGACTTCTTCTAAGAAGTTCTGTGAAGGGAGTTGAATGCTCATTGTGCTGGCGTTCAAAAAGTTAATAGTGCATACTCAAAAGAAAAAGAAACAAAATTCAAATTAACGATAAATTCGTGGACAAACCTCTTTCCCGATTATTTTTGCTTGAATCTCAAAGAAGAAAAAAGTGGAAAACAACAGTAACGCCTTCCCAACTAAACTAACCATTTTTTCGAATGAAGTAATTGATATATTACAATGTAATTATCACAATTAATTTTTTCCTTCGAGAGCTCAACGTTCCAAAATAATAAAAAAATTTGAAACAAATATTTTGACCAAGACGTAATCTCTGATGAATCTTCATTCTCTAACGTCTCATTAGATATATTTTTGAATCTGAATTACAGTGTTTTGATTTTTAAAAACTAATTTTAGCTCTATTTGAGATGGTGATTTCAAATATCAAATCATTTTTCTTCTACCAGAAGTTTCTTCAGGCAATCTTAACATTTTAAGACCATTTGCTGATGTATAAACTTGTTTTAAGTCTAAATAAATTGAAAATAATTAACAACAACAAATATTGTAAAATCACCTATTTTCACTTTTAAAAATCCTTTTCAGGGTAGCTAAATGTTTTATCATTTCAGATTTATATATATTTTTGAGTTCCTCATGGTAACCCTCACATTTTAAGACTATGCCTTAATCATCAAAATATTCTTTTTAATAGTATGTTCTACCCGTTCTTTTGAAGCGGTCTACAGAGCTTGTTGGATGGCCAAGTCTTGAAAGTATTTTTTTTCCACAAAAAGTGTTATCATTTGATTACTTTTAGAGTTTCATTCTTAAGGTTTACATTAAAGCCTGGTTCACATGTGTGTTTATTGTTATTATTGAATGCTTGCTCCATTATGTAGCGTGACATAATGAACACATTTTTCCCAATTCGTTTTGTTCTGAGCCATCTTGTGGGCAGCGTAGATGCTCATGTTGAAGGGTTTCAGCGGGGCCTCTAGGGGGGATGCCATGTCAGTTTGGGACGCCTCTAGCTCTTGGTAGATTGGAGGAGTGCTTCCTTAGTGTTGGAACCACCTGGAAGACAAGAAACATCACTTAACAGCTCTATGTTTTATAAAAATATTTTGTATATTTGTTTGTGATGTACTTTTGAAAACAAAACACGTGGACATTCACAGCCCCCACGCCCTACACCTTGCTCCTCGTTTGCCTCTCCATAAACAATGACCTAGATCTGCCCTTGCCTGTACAACATCACAAGTCAAAAAACAGATGATTTACAGTCAATCTTAAAGCCTTTCTTCTACCACCATGCTTTTTCCACCAACAGTTGCGCACCGCTACCCTCCACAAACAACTGGATAAACAATAAAACCCTCATCTTCCTAACCCCCTGAAAAATCAGATCACCTTCAATTCAACATTTTCACAAAAATACATAAACACATAATTGCCCATCATCTCCAACACACAAAAGGAAACCACATGCTCCTTCACTAGCTTCTACCCCACTCCGATCACAGAACGACATCCTGCCTACCTCAAGAATTGCTTTACACTAAAGAAATCTTAGAAAACGCCTTTAACCACGAACCCACCTTCATCACCAACACTACCCTCACCACCGTTGACATCACTTCCCTCTACACCAGTATGCACAACCTTCGCAACATCGCCGTCACCAATCGAGCCTTCGCCAATATACAAATCAACGGTTGTGCGATGGCAATCGGCACGAGCCCACATCCAGGCCTTGACGAACTCATCATGAAAAATACAAACCCTTCATATACAATAGATATACTGACGACGTCCTAATTATTTACGACCTCAACCACGACGACAAACTCCAACGTCTCACAGCTCCTGCACCGTTTGGAAGGCACGAGCCAAGAAGCACAGGCTACGCTGAGCACATGCACCGTGGTGATAGCAAATCACAAATGATATCTTTAAAAAACAAATTGTTTCAAGTTTAGCAAGTTGCCAAAAGGCGAAACTGAAAGGGAAATGTTTGGTTGTAAAACAATAAGTTGAGCAAATTGGTTGATTTATTCGGTCCTGTCAGAGGTGGATAAAGTTGTATCGTTGACGTTAAAATTCTGCTTTTATTTTCTTAAAAAAATGGTTTTTAGCTGTATGAATGTCTAATACCAAACCGCTTTTTGTCTTTAGGCCAGAATGTTCAATATCTTTTCAGTTGAACATCGCCCATTTCTGCAAAATGAAATTATATTAATATTTAATCTGCGTTTTCAAGAAAACTTGCCATAGAAAACTATTCTTGAGAAAATATAATTTCAACTTGAAAAATAATTAGAATTATGAAAAAATATAATAATTTTATCAAAATATGGGAATCAGGGGTCTGAACTTTAAAAGGAAAATTTTAAGTTAATTGTTTGAAAAATTTGTGATTGATTTTAAACAATAGAAATAATAAAAAGTTAAAGCGATAAAATTCTCTTTTGCTTGGTAAATAGAAGCCTTCACAGGAACGCTATGTGAGTTTTGACATTGTGTGTGGCAATGATCTTTCAAAGGCTTATACTTATATTTGAAAAAATTGACACGTCCTAATTTCACTGTTCCCAAAAATCAAATATAAAAGTTTCAGTGAATTCTCACTGAATTTAACATCTACCTTTTAGAATTCTCCAATATGAGAATGCTGCGATGGCTAACCACACTGCCTTGGAGATGCCAAGCTTTAAAAGTTTTAAAAAGTTACAACATTGAAATTTAAAGAGCGAAAAAATCAACACTATATTCGTCAATTTGCACTTAAGAAATAAAATTTATAGCATCTATTGATCTATATCGTTTAATATACAAGATATATATAATCAATGTATATTTCCTGAAGTAGAATGGTTAGAACTCCAGACTGTGCATCTGGCAATCCGAGTTCAAATCCCAGACATACTTTTTTTAAATAAACATTTTTTGTAATTTGAATTTTTAGAAAAATTAAGTATTAGGTTCAAGTAAGGGTTAAGGTTAAGTTTAAGGTTAAGGTTAGAGTTTGGGTGAAATTTAAATTTTGGGTGAAATTTAAGTTTCGGGTTAGTGTTAAGTTAAGTTAGAGTCAAGTTTATGGTTAAGGTTAGAGTAAGGGTTAAATTTATGTTTTGAGTTAGTGTTAGAGTTAAGTTAAGGGTTAAGGTTAAAGTTTGGGTGAAATTTAAGTTTTGGGTAAAATTTTAGTTTCGGGTTAGGGTTAGAGTTAAGTTTATGGTTAAGGTTAGAGTAAGGGTTAAATTTATGTTTTGAGTTAGTGTTAGATTTAAGTTAAGGGTTAAGGTTAGAGTTGAGTTAAGGTTTGTAATTTTCGACGAAATTCCAATATAGTGTAAAATTTGCCCATCTCTGCACTACGAATGCGAATAGCAAGATAGTAAATACACGCACTCCAGAGACTGAATCAGCGAATTGCTGAAGTCAGTCAATAT
The DNA here is from genome assembly GCA_943735955.1 of Piscicola geometra. Taxonomy (NCBI): domain Eukaryota; kingdom Metazoa; phylum Annelida; class Clitellata; order Hirudinida; family Piscicolidae; genus Piscicola; species Piscicola geometra. The sequence goes on along the minus strand of OX030969.1, from coordinate 2,144,473 downwards.
ATTCTATGTAGCTTTGAAAAAAGGGATGAGAATCGTACTGAAAATTCATAGAAAATAGTGAATAAGTTAAAAATACGTCAGCGAAAATTCAAAAAAATCTGCGAAACATTTAATATTTTAGAAAATGTTCACGGTACATAGCGAAAATTGAAGTGTCTACAGTGAAAATTCACGGAACATAACATCAAGCGTATCTTATTGTATTTTCTTAAATTCTTGTATTTTTTACAGCTATTAATTCAAAATGCTCATTTTTAAAGAGAAATTAACCTCTTTGAAGTGATATTTATGATGTTAAAACTGGTAATTTATTTAATTAATAAAAAATGTTTGTTGAGCTTAGTTCTACGTCACGTTTCCAACGCCAACACATAAACAAGAATTTTTCAAAAAATATTTCATCCCTGAGTTAAATAATTATTTTCGGGATTTTCGATAATCTGAGAAATTGGGAAAAATTTTGAGATCATTATCAGTATTGTCTGGTGCTCAGCAACAGAGTTAGTCAGCTTCGATATATCATCTTATAATACTGTTATGTCATCTATATCTTCATGTCTATTATCTATTGAAAACTGGTTTAGCTCTATGTCTTTAAAATTGAATCCTATAAAATTTTAACTTATATTTTTTGATAAAAATGGTAAACTAATTAATGGTCCATGTAATTTTTCCACTCATACTATTGTTCCATCTAATCATATTCGTAGCTCAGGATTTATTTTTGACTTAAAATTAACCTTATCAAACCGATTTCTATTTGTTACCAAATCTTGCTATTTTCATCTCAGGATGGAGGAAATGAAACGCTAAATTGAAAGCTGCTTTCATCGAATGTTGTGAATATAATAAATTTAATAAGACCTTTTTTTAAAATAATTTTTTTGCTCTTCTGTGATATTTTTTGTCGATTGAGCTGCCGAAAAGTGTTCGCGATTTCATCTCAGACTCGCAGATCAAATAGCTGAAAACAGTTTTATTTGTGGGCATGCGATGACTGTTGAATTGCCGCTTTTGGACCATTTCGCTGATGGGTCTCTGATTCGTGTGCAGAGCTTCGTTCGTGACGCAGTCGCTGGACTGCTAGATTCCAAGCATCGTCCGATAGCAAGTCCTTGCGAAGATGTCAAGTTTCTTCGATATTGCTGTCGGAGTATCCATGATTCGCAGCCGTTGAGCATAATAGAAATGCAAGTGAAAGATGCGGATCTTGAGATATTTTTGTAGTTTTAGTCTACAAAGAATCTTTTGTAGTGTTTTTAAAACTGATTATGCAAGGCCGATTGCGATTCTGACATTAATGAACCCAACAAGGTATTTATAGTCCTATGCAATTTCAATGTTCTGGGTTTGTCGTCAGTGGTGGATCTTGTTTTTTAAGACGCATCTGCTCTGTCTTTTTGTACATTTATAAAAAAACTTTTCTAGTTTTCTACATATGTATGTGTTACAGGCAATTTTTAGAATTAGGTAATCCAGAGAATGCCTTTAATTTTCAAGCAATCCATGGAATATCTCATTGAATCAGTCATTCCATGCATTTTGTATAAGATTTATTAAATAAAATGCTATTCATCTTAAACTTTTTGCAATAAACTATAAAACTGTAAAATTAATATTAAAACGTTTTTTTAGATTTTTAAATACAATTCTTTTCATCTTTAAGTTGTGGCAATAAACTATGAAACTGTAGACCAAATATTCTAAAACTGTAATTAATTTTTCTCTTCGTTTTATTGAATAAAATGTCTTTCATCATTAACCTTTCATCATTAACTATTAAACTAAAAAATAATATTATAAAAAAATTTCAAACAACGATTTATTCTAAAGATTGCCTGATTTAATTAAGCAATCTGAAAATTTCAGATATTCCGTTGATTGTCTAATTCTACACATCGCCTGTAACGTATAAAAATACCAGTTAGGTTAACTAGTGATTATTACGTGATCAGACAAAACCTCAATTGAAAACTTAGACTGCTATTTATAGCATGCAAAAAGACATAAAATTGCATCCAAAGAGAAATTTTGAGATGCCATTAGTCTCAGTCGTTTCCAGGGGCGGCGATTTGCTGCAAATCTGAGGGTCCCAGACTTTTAAAACTCCCATTTTGATAGCAAGATGTTATTTTCCTTGAAAATTTAACAAAAAAACAATAAAAAGCCTACCTTTTTTCAATGAAAATTTCACTGAGAGTTCTTGCGATGAAATGTCCCGTAAAATTTTCACGGCGGTTTTTATTATGTTCCATGAAACTTTAAAAAGTGCAATTTTTGTTACTTACGTGAGAATTTCACGACGAAACAATTTATCTTATTGTTATATTCAAAAAAATAGTTTATTTATTTAAAAAAGTTAAATTTCAACCAAAGCCCTAACCTACCCCCTATCTCTAACCCCTTACTCCATCCCCTACCCTAATCCTAACTCTAACCCTAAACCTAACCCCTAACTCCAATCTCTAACCTTAACCTCTTACTCTAGCCCTCAACTCCAATCTTACCTATGATCTGAATAATTATGGAAAAACTGTTTTGAAATATTCATGGGCGGCGATCCTGGGGGGGTCCTGGGGTCAGGACCCCCTCACTTTTTTTTAGTGGGGGGGTCCACCTTAATAGGGACCCCCCCCCCCCTTTTTTTCCATTTTTGTATTTAAAAATTTCTATTTGAATATGAGAATAATCGTCAACCATGGCATAAAGTAAATGCTTATACAGTAATACATTGTGAGTATGTGTAGTTATAGTGATAGCTGTCTAAAACAAAATTATTCTTTGCTTACTTAAATACTCCTTCACCTAGTTTTTAATCTCTATGGCGTAGGCGGGAATCCTGATGGGTCCACCTTTACAAGAACCCCCTCACTCTTTTAAAAATACACATTTCTCAACTCTAATTTTTATACTAGCCTAATCGTCAACCATGGCATAACAAAATGCAAATACAGTAATACATTGTGAGCATTCAAGATAGTTGTTTTGGTGTTTTCACTTCTGGAACAGTCAAACAAGTCGTTGCAATAAGCAGGAGCCAAAGTCAGTGGAATGGTTGCAGCGACTGATGCAGTTGTGCAAGAACTGCGTCGCCTACGATCAGATGAACAGTTTAACGCCATTTTAACTGTAACTGTAACTGAAATGGTAAATTAACTGAAAAATATGATTCAGTTAACTGTAACTTGAACTGTAACTGTAATTCAATGCATAACTGTAACTGAAATAGAAACTGAAAAACAAGAATACTAACTGAATAGTAACTAAAAAATATCTATTTAAAAAATTGGAAGCGCTACAAGATAAAACATTGGCGGATGCACGTTTTTGAGCAATAATATGATTAATTTATTTTATTCTTCGAGTCTGATTATACAAATTTTTATGAAATGTTTAAGGTTAATAGCGGCAGAAAACAAGAAAATGCCGTGTTGGCCTATTTTATTTACGAAGCGACAAAAGCGAATGTCAGGTTTCAGAAAAGGATGATAATGATAAGGAGAAAGTTACCAGGCAACACACTGTAGTTGATAGTTATTTACGTATTTACATTTTTAAATATTATTTACCAAGTTATGAGCATAATTTATAATCCATTTAAATAATTTCAATTAAACAGTCGTAAATATATGCAATTTCTATTATTTAGGTTCAAAGAAAATGATTTCTTTGATAAAAAGAATATAAGAACAATGTAGAAGATCGAATTCGTATATACCTTCAAACTGGACGTCGCGTTGTCATTAGCATGGATTGCTGTACTAAGAAGAGTCTTACACTTTCACGTCTCAGGATCTCAGCATCCTTTTATAATTCATCAATGCGTCGTGCAATTCAGGTCCTGCTAGATGTTCATTTTGTGTCTCACCCACATACAAGAGAAATGTTAGCACTTAGATTATTGAGTACCCTAGATTATTGGCTTCTTTTGCGCAAGACATTGTTTCAGCTCCCGCTTCACAAGCGTATATGGAAAGGGTGTTTTAAGTGTGCGGAGACCTAACTGCAAGGGAAAAAATCGCCTCAGCAAAAATCTGGAATTGATGACATTTATGAAAACGAACAGCGTATATTATGAATAATATATTTATATATCTTTTAAATAATTTGACTTGTAAACATTAATTTGGGCTGTATTATAAATAAAAAATCATTTTTTCTCCATCTTGATTAACTGTAACTGTAACTAACAAAAATAACTGAAACTGAAATAGTAACTGAAAAATTAAAATTTGCATAACTTTCACTTGAATATTAACTGAAAAATTAAATTTTTCATAACTGTAACTTGAACTTGAACTGAAAATCCGAACTGGAAAATCACTGGGTTGAAAGATTAATCAGGTTGATGCTTGTGTGTCCAATAACGTCATGTACTGCAGAAAGATCTTTAAGTGCTTTGCGGCGTCTTAAGACTTGGTTGCGTGCACCTATGACACAGCCTCACTTGAATTCACTGGCCGTTTGTCATACACACCAGGAAATACTTGACTGTCTGGATTTAAAAAGGCTAGAAGAAGAATTTTCTAGACGGTCAGACATTCGAAGGGGACTTTTTGGAAATTGGAGTAAACGAGCTGTGGGGAGAAGGCAGGAGGACAGGCAGAGAGGGTATTTTATGTTATCTAAATCTACACTGTGGGCCAAAAAAAATTTACCATTGTATATTTGTTTATATCTTTGGCAAATTTTAATCTATTTTTAAAATTTATTTGATGGCAAATAATAAAAGATACTAAAATCGCCAGCTGATTTCCAGCTGAACATTGTTTTTCTTAATGTGGTTTTTTTATGGAATTCTTTACCCTCTTCTCTAACTTCAACTAAGTCAATCATAGCTTTCCGTCGAGGCCTGAAGACGTACTTGTTCAAAACGTGATTCCTGAGCGCTTTTGTTCGAATCGTAAAGGGCGCTATACAAATAATTAGTGATTGATTGACAAATCGCCGAGTGGAAGAAGACAGTGAGATAAATTATACTGAGGATCTACACCTGCAGTCTAACAATTTCAAGAATTACATTATCTTCATCGAATCCTATGAGAACACTAAAAGCCACGGAGTAAGAAATCGTTCAGGAAAATAAAAGTTTTATGATAAAAACAATCAAGATTTAAAAAAAATAAAGATATTAACTAGCATGGGGGCGATTCTGCGGGGGTCCTGGGGTCCGGACTCCGGACCCCCCCACTTTTTGGTAGTGAGGGGGTCCGCCTTTTTGTGGACTTCTCCACTTTTTCAATAAAAACATTTTAAAACATTTTAAAACTTTTTTTTTGATACGAGCATAATCGTCAACCATGGCATAAAACAGAATGTTTTTATAGTAATACATTGTGAGTATGTTTAGTTGTAGTAATAGCTGTCTAAAACAAAACTTTTCTTTGCTTACTTAAATACTCGTATCAAAAAAGAAGTTTAAAATTTTTTTTAAGTGGAGGGAGGGGAAGTCCGGAGTCCAGAACCCCCCCTCCCCAGGATCGTCCATGCTGGCTAGGACCCCCCCAAGATTTGCAGCAGATCGCCGTCCCTGCAGTGAACATTCAAGCAACTTTCTCAATTTTTCTTACGTACAGTGATAATTATTTAATGTTTGAATTATTATTTAAATAAATTATTTTTATTTCTAATTATAATATATTTCTATGCTTTAAAGATAAAATAATTTTTTTTTGAGTATGAAAAGTATTTAATTATTTAAATAAGTAAATAACATATTTCAATGCTTAAAATATAAAGGAAAAAATATTTTTAATATTTAAAAAATGTTTTTAATATTTAAAAAATGTTTTTAATATTTAAAAAATGTTGTTAATATTTAAAAAATGTTGTTAATATTTAAAAAATGTTGTTAATATTTAAAAAATGTTTTTAATATTTTTAATATTTAAAAAATATTTTTAATATTTTTAATATTTAAAAAATATATTTAATATTTAAAAAATATTTTTAATATTTAAAAAATATATTTAATATTTAACAAATATTTTTAATATTTAACAAATATTTTTAATATTTAACAAATATTTTTAATATTTAAAAAATATTTTTAAAAAAAATGAATTTAATAAACAAACAAACAAAAATTTATAGAAAGAATCATGACCGGGAATTGAACCTGAGCGCATTGAAAAGCCATACTTTTGTAGCGTGCCGTGTACGCTATGTACACACGGCCACTCCTTAGTCCCCTTTGTCTCGTACTGTATATAAGGAGCCTTTGGATTAATAAATGCTCTCTCTCTTCCATATTTCAATACGATATGCTTCAATTGGTGACCCCGACGTTTCAACCTCGTGGACTCTCCAACAACATTTCCAACAACAACATATCATTTTTGGAGAAGATACAGAGACTGCCGCAGTTCAACCGCATAAAGAGGACAACAACATGGCAAGCGCTGCAGTATCTGTGAAAGCACCGCCATTTAAAACAACAAATCCTGCCACTTGGTTTGTGATACTCGAAGCACAATACAACTAAAACAAAAACAAGAGAAGCAACAACTAAAACAAAAACAAGAGAAGCAACAACTAAAACAAAAACAAGAGAAGCAACAACTAAAACAAAAACAAGAGAAGCAACAACTTAAACAAAAACAAGAGTAGCAACAACTAAGACACAAAAAACAAGAGAAGCAAAAACAACAAAAATAAGCTTTATAAAACTGAATAACAACAAGAAAAAAAAAAAAGAGGCAGATGTTTTTCCGACCACGTGGGTTTCTCGTTTTGGCATTCCGCTTCATCTTGTAACGGACCGAGAACGCCAATCTGAGCCCGAACTCATGAGTCATCTTCTTGCATTGGTCGCTCCCTTACCGTTTTCAAAATCACAAACCCTTGATGAATTCCTTCTACAACCAAACTCCACCGAAGTCTGATTGCCAGCAACGCCATCCGCCACATATTTCAGAATACGTCTGCTCATTTGAGTACATACGTGATTTTTTTGAAAATATTGTGGCAGATGCGCTTTCTGGTGCCGATACAGAAGAACAACGGAAGAACAACAGAAGAACAACAGAAGAACAACGGAAGAACAACAGTAGAACACATAGAAATGCAAAAGAACACACAAAAAAATAAAATTTAAAAGAAATAAAATGTAAAAGAATTACAATTTAATAGAATTACAACTTAAAAGAATTACAATTTAAAAGAATTACAATTTAAAAGAAATATGATTTAATAATAATTTTTTACTACTCATTGGCTCCGCCATCTGCGAGGGGACTACTGTAGCGTGCCGTGTACGCTATGTACACACGGCCACTCCTTAGTCCCCTTTGTTTCGTACTGTATATAAGGAGCCTTTGGATTAATAAACGCTCTCTCTCTTCCATATTTCAATACTATATGCTTCACTTTCACTGTAACTAATTTAAAATCACGTAAAAGTGAGTTTTCACTGTCTTGCAACAATCAATCATCAATCAATCAATCACTAATGATTTGTATAGCGCCCTTTACTAAGTGAACAAAAGCGCTATTCAAATAAATTTGTTAAATAAAACGGTTTTTAGACCACTACCAATATATGTATATATATCAATTTAAATATAAAAAAAACAATCAACCTCAATAATCCAACCTCACCCACACCACCATGATAATCACCGCCAAAAAATCATTATCACCACCAAAAAAAATTCAATCATCACTACAGTAACAACACTCATACCACAGCACAATCATCACCACATCATCCTCAAAACCATAAAACACAATCATCATTCTTGTCAATTTTCTGTCTTGCCACTGATGCCGAGGCTGCGATAGAGGGTGAAAGAGAAGTCCTTGCCAGCACTGGAACTGCTGCTGCTATCGAAGGTTTCCTTCTTTATGTCGCAGCTCACTTGATTCCCTGCGGCCATCTTGGTCTGCTGCGGCCATTCCTCGACAGATTCAAAACAACCAACATTCACACCAAAAACCTTTTAATTAATTAAATGTAATTTTTATTTAGACTTAAGATTCTAAAATTTTAATATATTATACCCAAAACCGTTTATTCTACAAATTTATTTGAGCGGCTGCCAAAATGGCAGCCGCTAACCAAAGATCTTTGTACTATCAATAACAACAAAACAAACAAAAAATAACAAACAACGGGGAACGGACAAAAAGCCTCTCGGAGAAAAAGCCTTCGGATAAAATACCTTCTACAAAAAGCCTCCCGGAAAAAAAACCTCTTGGAGAAAAAACCTCAAGGAGACTTTTTCTCCGAGAGACTTTTTCTCCAAGAGGTTTTTTTCCGGGAGGCTTTTTGTAGAAGGTATTTTATCCGAAGGCTTTTTCTCCAAGAGGCTTTTTATCCTACATCCTGCAACAACAAAAACCAAGTCAAATTTATTCAAACGCTATTTCAAGATTGAACGAAAAAAATATAGCAAAAATTAGATGAAAGTATTAAATTTTATTCTTTGAGTTTTAAGGATCACGTATTAATCGAGTATTTTTCCTTAAAAATTAATTTTTTGAAGATTTTTTCATGAAGATTTTTTAACCTGAAGACTTTTTATCCTGAAGACTTTTGATCCTAGAACCCCTATTTCCTCATAAACACTTGAGATAAGCGTGTGATTATTCCTATTTCCTCATAAACTTGAAACTTGATAAGAAACTTGATATAATAAAAGATCATTTTTTAAATAATTCAAACTTTCTAATAATGGATACTAAAGAAAAGTGTAATGATTCCAGCGTTCCTGACCCTCTTTCCAGCGTCTCAATCGAAGTTGAAGACAAACTTCTCCACGTGCACAAAGTGATTAAAATGTGGTCTCCTATTTTTATTTCGATTTCCACTGAATTCGAGAAAAGAAAGGAACTGTCCGAGAAGAAGGTAGGAGATGTGATTGAGCTTCTCCAGTGTATTTACCCGCCTATGACAGGTAAGCGGGAAGGTGGATTGCGAATGGAAACGGGAGGAAACAGAGGATATGCGTGGATGTAGAGATAAAGTAACCACGTTCGTATTGCATCATACTACATCCTCATTTCATCACCCATTCACCACCCCACTGCCACTGCCACTTTTTCCACAGACTCCAATTTGAATTTTTCTTCGACTCTCTGGCACGGAGAGCAGAAATATCTGTTAGAAAAATCTAAGAGGATTTGTGAAGGTTTTTATCTGCCACCATAACTGCTTTTTATTTATAAAGAGTCTCTACTTTCAAAGCCTTCATCTCTGCCCATTCTTTCATCCCTCATTCCCTTATTTCCACTAACCACACAGAATACCTTCACCGCAAGGGAGCCAGCATGGAATTGTTGCTATTGGCACAGCAATATGGTCTCCACCAGTTGAAGGCAAAGTGTGTTGAGAAGGTATGGGTGGGTTGGATGGTTGAGAAAGGGAGAAAGATAATTAGGGAATTAAAAACTAAATATTACTTTTCTTATTTTATCAGATTCCTTTTCAATCTATCACCTTTCAAGCCACAAAATCATATTTCAATAAAATACATAAACCATAAGCATGTCATCCCCAAGGTGAAATTTCTGAAACTATCCGATATGGAAAAAGATCCTTTCTTTTGCAAGCTCGATCATGAAACCGTCAACTCTATTCTTAAGCGGAAGGTTGCGGCCTCAGAAAAGGTGAGTAGGTTGGAAGGGAAGAATAAATCAAATGAAAGGAGGATGGGATGTAAAATATGTAGAAATTGATATGAGAAAAGATGTAGGATTAAACTTTTTATCATCCCTCTCTTCCCATTCATCATACCAATCACCAAGCTATATTGCACAGAAAATTAAAGAAGTAAAAGAAATCATGGGTCTTATTTCGTCAGACCACAATGGAAAATGTTCAATCCACAATCGGGTTCGGAAAGTTTTTCACTATTATGCCCTAACACCTCATTCTCCTTGTGGAGCACTTCTTCCTCATTAACAACCCACCCTCAAACTCCCTTCAGGACGGATTCAACAAAGACTGCAAAAGGTGCTTAAAAGCCTACCGAGACGCTGTAATGGCGATATCTCAACAGGCGATAATCCATTTAAATGAGGTCACACATAGTAGTAGTGTTGAAAGAAATGGTAATATTGAACAAATATTGAGCTCTCTTTCAATCTCTAATGAACTAATCATCTCAGTGGCGCAACCATGGTTTCACAATTTTTCGGAAATCGATGAGTTTTTTTGGTGGAGGGAGGAGAGGGATTATGAATTTTTCAATATGCCATAGAACAATGATGTTTTCTCTGGATGGCCATCGGGTCTTTATCTCACGAAACATTTTATATATCAATACAGAACATAGAGAGCCAACCAAAATAACACTAACATGTCACAAATTCTGAGAAGAAATAGAGCACCACTAGACCTTAACTACACTTTTAAATCTTTACACTTCTTATATGTAATTTTTTTAAGTCATGACACAGTATATAAAGAACAAATCCGATAGACAAAATAACTCTCGAGCTTTCAGAATATCCAACCTTCATGGAAAGGATGCTGAAACTGTGTAAAGACAGCTCAAATCACATCAACAGGTCTACGTGCGGATCAGTCTGATCTCATTGCATGTATCGAACTGCAAGAATTCTTTTGAGCAACAAGCCTTCAGCCCGAGTTGCACTATATGCTCGATGTTGTTCAGACTCTGCCAGTTACTTCATCAGATGCAGAAAAAGCATTTTCTAAACTTCGGCTTATTGAAACTCATCTTAAGACGACTGTATCTGCTCGTCGTTTGCAAAGCTTTTTTGAGAATATCTCAATCAATCAAATAGATTTCTATAGCTCTCTTTCTTCAAATTCAAGAGCGCTTGTAAATAAATTTGTTAAACAGATATGTCTTCAGATCTTCACGAAAAGTAAATAATGATTTAGAAGTAGTTAAATAGGGATGCAGTCGATTCACCCCATAACCGATTCACCCCATAACCGATTCGCCCCTCAACCGATTCACCCCTTAAAATAGTTAAAAACGGACTTTATTTTTTATAGGTATTTTGCTAAAATAAAATAATACATTATTATTTTTTAAATAATGAAAATAAAAAACTATAATTTGTTCAAATGAATAAAAAACGATGAAAAAATTATAAAACGAATAAATACATTTATTTAAAAAGATAAAATAAATGGCAAACTATTTTTTTTAATTATAAAATATATCTAAAAAATATATATAAAAACTATAAGAAATTAAAAAAATTATGAAATAGAAAAAAAAAGTATAAAATATTAAAAATTATAAAGTATTAAAAATTATAAAATATTAAAAATTATAAAGTATTAAAAATTATTAAATATTAAAAATTATAAAATATTTAAAAAATTATAAAATATTTAAAAAATTATAAAATAAATAGATAATTATAAAATAAATAGATAATTATAAAAAAAATAGATAATTACAAAATAAATAGATAATTATAAAATAAATAGATAATTATAAAATAAATAGATAATTATAAAATAAATAGATAATTATAAAATAAATAGATAATTATAAAATAAATAGATAATTATAAAATAAATAGATAATTATAAAATAAATAGGTAATCATAAAATAAATAGATAATTATAAAATAAATAGATAATTATAAAATAAATAGATAATTATAAAATAAATAGATAATTATAAAATAAATAGATAATTATAAAATAAATAGATAATTATAAAATAAATAGATAATTATAAAATTAATAGATAATTATAAAATAAATAGATAATTATAAAATAAATAGATAAATATACAATAAATAGATAATTATAAAACAAATAGATAATTATAAAATAAATAGCTTTGATTGGCCATCACGGAAATCAACGGTTTGTTTGTACGCGCATTGTTAAAAAGATCCAAAACTTGTTATTTCTGAAAAAGTGCAGTTATATTTATGGAGTTGCAGTCGATTCATCCCTTGACCGATCCACCCTCAATAGTATATTTTTAATAATTATAGTAATAGTATATTTTTATTTTATATAACATATTTATATTATTAATAGTATATTAATATTTTATATAGCATATTTATATTTTTTATAGTATGTTTATATTTATACCAGTATATTTATACCAGTATATTTATATTTATACCAGTATATTTATATTTACACTAGTATATTTATATTTATACCAGTATATTTATATTTATACCAGTATATTTATATTCACAACAGTATATTTATATTTTATATTGAATAACTGGTTATTGAATAATGACAATTTAATATCATGAATTGGTTTTTAAGAGAAAAAATGTTTTTGTGTTTTTTGTCAAATAAATAATTATTTTGGAGTTATTTTCAATTTATGATTCAGGGAAAGAATAGAAGCCAGGTTAATCTATTAACGAAATCTCCATTCATGGCAGATGTATATATTCGTTGTTTACTTTCAGTATGCTAGTGTACTTTTAACCGAAATTTTATTTTTTAGACAAAATAAACAAGGTTTTCGACAAGGTTGGAACCAAACTAATACATAGTTTCTCACAATTAGCATGAGATGTGAGATACGGGTAAGAATTGCCTAAAAACTAGGAAATGTGCAAAAATGTATAAATTCAGTAGAAGTGAGATATGTGCAGGATGGACGATTCAAGTCAACTGATTGCAAAGAAAATAGATAGGAAAGAGAAAAAAGCACCGTTTTTATATGTCCTTTAAAAATAGTCTGTTTTTTCCTCACTTCCTAATCAATTCCTAATCAACTTCATGATCTGCCCCATGTTAATAATTACCAAAGTATGCTTCGCTTTTACTTGCTAAAAAATTTCAATTAACTCTAAAAAAAATCATTCCTTAAGGTTCATTTTGTTTAAAGGCTGTCATAAAATAAACCCCAAAATGAATTGGTTGAAAAGAGTGCCTTGTATTTAGTAATTTATTTTGTGTTGAATAATTTATTTTTTATTCAATATTTTGTTTTGATGAAGTATTTTGAATTTAATAAATTATTTTATATTTAAAATTTTATTTTATATTTAAAAGTTTATTTTATATTAAAAATTTTATTTTATATATCAAAGTTTATTTTATATTTAAAATTTTATTTTATATTTAAAAGTTTATTTTTTATTTAAAATTTTATTTTATATTTAAAATTTTATTTTATATTTACAATTTTATTTTATATTTACAATTTTATTTTATATTTAAAATTTTATTTTATATTTAAAATTTTATTTTATATTTAAAATTTTATTTTATATTTAAAATTTTATTTTATATTTAAAATTTTATTTTATATTTAAAATTTTATTTTATATTTAAAATTTTATTTTATATTTAAAATTTTATTTTATATTTAAAAAAATTTTCATATTTACAGTTTTATTTTATATTTACAATTTTATTTTATATTTACAATTTTATTTTATATTTACAATTTTATTTTATATTTACAATTTTATTTTATATTTACAATTTTATTTTATATTTACAATTTTATTTTATATTTGCAATTTTATTTTATATTTACAATTTTATTTTATATTTACAATTTTATTTTATATTTACAATTTTATTTTATATTTACAATTTTATTTTATATTTACAACTTTATTTTATATTTACAATTTTATTTTATATTTACAATTTTATTTAAAAAAAGTCTGTTTTTAACTATTTTAAAGGGTGAATCGGTTGAGGGGTGAATCGGTTATGGCGTGAATCGGTTAAGGGGTGAATCGGTTATGGGGTGAATCGGTTAAGGGGTGAATCGGTTATGGGGTGAATCGGTTATGGGGTGAATCGGTTATGGGGTGAATCGGTTGAGGGGTGAATCGGTTAAGGGGTGAATCGACTGCAATTCGTTAAATAAGGAGGTAATGAGTTCCAAATATATGGACCTGCATAATGGAAAGAACATTTAGCAAATGGAAGGGATGAAATAATGATTTTGAGTTGATGATCATAAATTACTTCTATGAGGGTGAGTTATTAATAATTTGAGGTATATTGGGGATACTGGAGAGTTTTTTAATTTAAACATAAAAACACAGATTTTAAATATAATCCTAACTTTGATGGGGAGCCAATGTAATAAGATGAGAGAGGGTGTAATGTGGTAATAAATAGGAGTACGGCTAACGACTCTAGCTGCATAATTAAAAACTTTATTTAATGGTTTTGAAGTAGTTTCAGGTAAATTATAATAGAGTGAGTTACAATAGTCAATTCGAGATAAAACAAGTGCAGAAACTAACATCTGCTTCCAGTAAATGAAATGGTGAAAAGATTTTCACAAACTGATCGAAAAATTATTTTATAACTAAGAACACATCAAAATTTAGTTGAAACTAGATATTTGAAAAAAAATCATAGACTGTTTAGGATCTCATATCAAACTTCTTTTTTTACTTTTTACCTTAGTTTAAAAAATGATGACGTAACTTTAAGAATACTATGCAACTTAATTCTTTATCAATTATAATTGGTAGTTTTTATTAAGCCCATTGACCGCCGCTACCCGAGAAAAAAAGTCAACATGAATTTTACATTTAGACTTGCATCATATGGTTATAAGAATAACTCAAGCAAAATTGAAAACAATTATTTCATAAGTTTTATTGGAGCAAAATGTTGCAAAAACGCAACGTGAACGGATAGTGTGACATACTTATGTATATTAAGAAATCACAAATAAATTGATTCAAACCACATTTATTAAAACAGAAATAAATTTCAATTGCAAATAGTTCGATAAAATTCAGACTTCTAATTATTTTATTTGTTATAATATTAATAATTATTATTTTAATTACAACAAAGTAAATTATTTAACGTGAATTACAACAGCACTCATAAACTGTCGTGCTGTTTCAAAGGCGACACTGACGACGAATGTTATCTTTATTTTACTTTTATATTCAACCTATGAGAGGTTAAAAATAATATTTTCTTCAATAAAAGCTTCAAACGTGAAGCATTTGCGGTTTGGAATTTTTTATCGAAATATAAAAATCAACATTCATCTACAAAATTCAACTTTTAATTTCATAAATTTCATAATACATTAACATTAGAATAATAAATTTATTATTATTATAATGACTAGACTTATTAAAAATCATATGAAATCATATTATTTCAAAGTTGCGAAAACGCATCATTGATTTTTAAAAGCATTGAAAACGTTTAAAAAGTTATTTTGAATATTAAAAAATTAATTCAAGTATTAACTATCTTTTCACACTGAAATTAAGACTAAATTTGTATAAATGTACTAAAAATTGAACGAAAAAATTGAACAATTATCTAAGCGAAGAAAGATTGTTTCGAGAAATTTTAAATGTGAACAGGATATAAAAGACTATAACTAATAAAATGAAAAAAGTTGAAATTTAACTTAAAAAATTTAAAATTTATTGTACGAAATATGTGAAAAAACTCGGTATTAAAACAGCAAGAAAATATAAAAATTGATGTTGCGAAACGCAACAGCTGCGGTAAATTATTTTTTTTATACTAAAGTTGAGCCCCCCCCAGCCATTTTTGCTGGTTGCGCCCCTGACTCATCTTATGAATTTTTTCCTCGTTCAATATTATTAATTCCTCAATAATGTTAGAAATATGTATTTTGACAAAAATCTTATTCTCCAAAACTACAAAAATGAAATAATTCGTATAATTTGATAGTATAATAATTGTATTATAATTCTTACTTTATAAAAACAAACATAATAGGTCTAAATAACCATCATTTGTTATTTTTCAACGGCACTGCAGCTTGGTCTGGCTGTACAAAAGAGAATTCAGTTTTCTCTAATAAATGTACTGGTATTTATTTCTTTTTCTATCCCAAACTCATTTCTTTTTATTCTCTTATACTGGGGATGCGACAGACATGCTGCCATATGAACAAGATCAATGGGCTTCATTTCTTCTGTCGAAATGGTCAACTGAGCAATCAACTGGAAATTAATAATTACAATTCAAAGTAATAATTTATAAAAGAAAAATAATTTAACTGACCAGTTTGATTTCATCTGACAAGTTTTCATCATCACCCAATTATTTTAATCTCTCTAATATTTGGACTCGCCATAACAACTTCAAATGTAACGTTAGAGATTTTGACATTGACCATGCAATGGTGGCTTCGTTATACATTTCTATTGCATTTAATATTTATTTTAAGTATGGAGTATCGATGAAATAGAGATTCCCATACTTAGGAGTTTGTTGAAATATAATTGTTTAAGAATCTAATCCCAATAAATTGTATTCCCGTTTTTCCCGTTCCCGATTTAAAAGTTGATTCCCGTTCCCATTTTTTCCTGTAACCGATTTAAAAGTTGATTCCCGTTCCCGTCCCGAAAACCTATTCTCGGTTCCCGACTTTTCCCGTCCCGAAATTACTTTTCATTCCCGTTCCCGGGGGAGTCCCGCGGGTACCCGGTCCGACCTCTAATAGATACATACATACCAGTGTTATTTTCGTAACGAAAACGTCAATTCTGAATAATCGTTCCACGAAAACGAAAATAAAAACTAAATTTATTTTCAAAACGAAAACGAAAATAAAAACTATAATTATTTCTAAAACGAAACTGAAATAAAAACTATAATTATTTTTAAAAAGAAAATTAAATAAATTTCAAAATATGCCATAATATGTGAATGTATAATTTATATAAAAATATATGTCTGTTTTATAAACATTATCTTTGGGCTTTATGAAAGTAGCGCCATTTTTTAAACGTTATTTTATTACCGCTTCGCTTTGTCAATTAAATTATCACTTATTTTAATTTTAAATTTGTTATTATATTTCAAATTTGTTATTACTCAATAATTTACGTACTCAATTCTTATAATATTTCAATTGACTGTTAATTTTAAAAACTCATCTGTTAATATACAATTCTATTTGACTTTCATTTTATGATCAATTAATTTTTTTAGATATAAAAAAATTGTGTTCAAAGTTGTAAATTAATATATTTTCAAAACTAAAATAAATAAATAAACTTTATTTTTTTTCAAAACTGAAACGAAAATAAAAACTTTAATTATTTTCAAAACGAAAACGAAAATAAAAACTGTAATTATTTTCAAAACGAAAACGAAAATAAAAACTATAATTAATTCCAAAACGAAACTGAAATAAAAACTATAATTATTTTATGAAACGAAATCAACACTGATACATACATACTACTTGTTGTTTGTAGGATATCTATGTATACATGTGTTTTAATTATTTCGCGCTAAAGCCGGCTTCAGTATATAAAGAGAAACGGAAAGTTGAAAAGTAAACGTGTGATTATACCTATTTCCTTATAAACACTTTTAAGATAATATTTTTTAAATAATTCAAACTTTCTATTTATGGATACTAAAGAAAAGTGAGGATGGGGAGGTGGGTAGTGATGATAATGATGATGGTTTGAGGATGGGGAGGTGGTTAGTGATGATAATGATGATGATTTGAGGATGGGGAGGGGGGCAGTGATGATTATGATGATGGTTTGAGGGTGGAGAGGGAGAAGTGATGAACATGATGATGAGGATGAAATAAGGTAAATTTTTTTGAGAGGTAAAATAATAAAAATGATGATGATGATGTTGTTGACGATGATGATGTGTCAGTGGAAGTTTTAAATAATAATAAAATAATTTGCTTAGAACGGCGATAAGCATTTTAATCCCTAAAGACCTCCTTATCTATTTAAATTGCGATGGTGCTGATGATGATGGTGTTTGTTTTGGCAATTAAAAAATCCATGATAATTTTGCCACGGCGGTAATTTCGGGAGAGATCTGGTAGATTGTGTTGGTGGGGTTGTTAGTTACTCGTTGGTGTATTCAGTAACAGTTATTGTTGTTACTATTAATTTTATATGTTAGATGTGTTGTGAAAGGGGGGCGGGGTGAAGTTATGAAAGAGCAAAGATCTTTCAGAAACTTTTGGGGAAAGTTAGTAAGGTTTTATTTACAATTTTCTTTTTGTAATTAATTAATGCATAAGTCGCATGCTGGATGAACCGGTTAAATACAATCATCTGGAATTGAATCGTCCGGGATTGTGTTAAAGATGGTGTAGTAGTAGTAGTAATAGTAGTAGTAGTAATAGTAGTAGTAGTAGTAGTAGTAGTAGTAGTAGTAGTAGTAGTAGTAGTAGTAGTAGTAGTTGTAGTAGTAGTAGTAGTAGTAGTAGTAGAAGTAGTAGTAGTAGTAGTAGTTGTAGTAGTAGAAGTAGTAGTAGTAGTTGTTGTAGTAGTAGAAGTAGTAGTAGTAGTAATAGTAGTAGTAATAGTAGTAGTAGCAGCAGTAGTAGTAGTAGTAGTAGTAGTAGTAGTAGTAGTAGTAGTTGTAGTAGTATGGGTAGTAGTAGTAGTAGTAGTAGTAGTAGTAGTAGTAGTAGTAGTAGTAGTAGTAGTAGTAGTAGTAGTAGAAGTAGTAGTATTAGTAGTAGTAGTAGTAGTAGTAGTAGTAGTAGTTGTAGTAGTAGAAGTAGTAGTAGTAGTAGTAGCAGCATTAGTAGTAGTAGTAGTAGTAGTAGTAGTAGTAGTAGTAGTAGTAGTAGTTGTAGTAGTATTGGTAGTAGTAGTAGTAGTAGTAGTAGTAGTAGTAGTAGTAGTAGTAGTAGTAGTAGTAGAAGTAGTAGTATTAGTAGTAGTAGTAGTAGTTGATTTTATTTCTTGAAATAAATCAAACTGTTGATTTTATAACTTGTTTTGATACGAATATTTAAGTAAGCAATGAAAAGTTTTATTCTAAACAGCTTTAACTATAACTACACATACTCACAATGCATTGATATGTAAAAATACTGTTTTACGCCATGTTTGACGATTATGTTCGCATCAAAACAAGAGTTTTCAAATGTTTTTGTTGAAAAAGTGGGGGGTCCACATTAAGGCAGAGCCCCTCACTACCACAAAGTGGGATGTTCGGACCTCAAGACCCACACAGAATCGCCGCCCATGATCTTCAGACTCTAATCAGAAAGTAATTTGAGGAATCTGCTTCCATATGCAATTACTTCGCTTTAGCTTCTAGTTTAATTCAAATTTTTTACTTTTGAAAACCACCAGCCCTTTGACTCATAGACAATGTGCCATTCAAATTTCAAGAGGCTACGCTACACAGCTGACACTTAACAGCTTTAAAGCAGATCTAGAAAGACAAACCCAAAATGTTCAAGTGTTTGATAAAAAGCTGTAATACTTCTTGTGCTAGAAGGGTTGATTGAAGCCATTTTGTTTTTACTTCTCAATAAAAGATCTGAAAGATCAAAGCATGGAGAACGAAGAAACATGGAAGGATTTCAGCATTCGTGACCCTCTTTCAAGCGTCTCGATCGAAGTTGAAGGCAAACTTCTCCACGTGCACAAAGAAGTGCTTGCAATGTGGTCTCCTGTTTTTTATGCGATGTTCACTTCTGACTTCAAGGAAAGGAAGGAACAAAAGATTGAACTGCTCGAGAAGAAGGTGGGAGATGTGATTGAGCTTCTGCAGTGTATTTACCCGCCTATGAAGCCTGTGACAGGTTAGGGGGAAGGTGGATTGCGAATGGAAACGGGAAGAAACAGAGGATATGCGTGGATGTAGAGATAAAGTAACCATGTTTGTATTGCATCATACTACATCCTCATTTCATCACCCATTCACCACCCTCACTGCCACTGCCACCTTCCCCACAGACTCCAATGTGGATATTCTTTTGCCTCTGGTGGATTATTATCAGATAGAAGGCATTAAGAAGAAGTGTGAAGGTTTTCATCTGCCACCATAACTGCTTTTTATTTATAAAGAGTGCCTACTTTCAAAGCCTTCATCTCTGCCCATTCATTCATCACTCATTCACTCATTTCCACTAACCACACAGAAGTCCTTCTCGACAAGGAAGGCAGCTTAGAATTGTTGCTGTTGGCAGAGCAATATGGTCTCCACCAGTTGAAGGCAGAGTGTGTTGAGGAGGTATGGGTGGGTTGGGTGGTTGAGGGAAGGAGAAGGATAATAAGGGAATTAGAAACTAAATTGTAACTTTAAAAAAAACAATATTGCTTTACTTATTTTATCAGATTCCATTTCAATCTATCACCTTTCAAGCCCCAAAATCGTATTTCAATAAAATACATGAGCCATAAACATGTCATCCCCAAGGTGAAACTTCTGAAACTATCCGATATGGAAAAAGATCCTTCCTTTGGCAAGATCGATCACGAAACCGTCATCTCTATTCTTAAGCGGAAGGTTGCTGCCTTTGAAAATGAGCTCTCTCTCCATATGCTGAAGGTGGCTGACTCTGAAAAGGTGAGTAGGAAGTTGAGTTGAATAGTGAAATGAAAGGTTATTTAACTTTTAGAAGAAAATGAAGGATGGAATGTAAAAGATGCAGAATTCAACTTGTAATTTATTTATTTTCCTCGATTCATCATAAACAACCTGCAAGCGTTATTTACAGAAGATTGTGAGTCTGAACGAAAAACAAAAAAAGATGGACTTCAGCATTCGTGACCCTCTTTCAAGCGTCTCGATCGAAGTTGAAGGCAAACTTCTCCACGTGCACAAAGAAGTGCTTGCAATGTGGTCTCCTGTTTTTCATGTGATGTTCACTTCTGACTTCATGGAAAGGAAGGAACAAAAGGTTAAACTGCCCGGGAAGAAGGTAGATGTGATTGAGCTTCTGCAGTGTATTTACCCGCCTATGAAGCCTGTGACAGGTTAGGGGGAAGGTGGATTGCGAATGGAAACGGGAAGAAACAGAGGATATGCGTGGATGTAGAGATAAAGTAACCACGTTTGTATTGCATCATACTACCTCCTCATTTCATCACCCATTCACCACCCCCACTGCCACCTTCTCACAGACTCCAATGTGGATACTCTTTCGCCTCTGGTGCGCGATTATCAGATAGAAGGCATTAAGAAGAAGTGTGAAGGTTTTTTCTGCCACCATAACTGCTTTTTATTTATAAAAAGTGCCTACTTTCAAAGCCTTCATCTCTGCCCATTCTTTCATCACTCATTCCCTCATTTCCACTAACCACACAGAAGTCCTTCTCGACAAGGAAGGCAGCTTGGAATTGTTGCTATTGGCACAGCAATATGGTCTCCACCAGTTGAAGACAAAGTGTGTTGAAGAGGTATGGGTGTGTTGGATGGTTGAGGGAGGGAGATAGATAATTAGAGAATTAAAAACTAAATTGTAACTTTTATACAAACAATATTGCTTTACTTATTTTATCAGATTCTTTTTCAATCTATCACCTTTCAAGCCACAAAATCATATTTCAATAAAATACATAAACCATAAGCATGTAATCCCCAAGGTGAAACTTCTGAAACTATCCGATATGAAAAAAGATCCTTTTTTTGGCAAGCTCAATCATGAAACCGTCAACTCTATTCTTAAGCGGAAGGTTGCTGCCTCAGAAGAAGTGAGTAGGTTGGAAGGGAAGAATAAATCAAATGAAAAGAGGATGGGATGCAAAATATGTAGAAATTGATATGAGAAAAGATGTGGGATTAAACTTTTTTATCATCCTTCTCTTCCCCATTCATCATACCAACCACCAAGCTATATTGCACAGAAAATTAAAGAAGTAAAAGAAATCATGGGTCTTATTTCGTTAGACCACATTGGAGCGAATTGCAGTCGATTCACCCCTCAACCGATTCACCCCATAACCGATTCACCCCATAACCGATTCACCCCTTAACCGATTCACTCCATAACCGATTCACCCCTCAACCGATTCACCCCTTAAAATAGTTAAAAACGGACTTTTTTTAAAATAAAAATTTTAATATAAAATAAAATTGTAAATATAAAATAAAATTGTAAATCTAAAATAAAATTATAAATATGAAATAAAATTGTGAAGATAAAATAAAATTTTAAATATAAAATAAAATTGTAAATATAAAATAAAATTGTAAATATGAAATAAAATTGTGAATATAAAATAAAATTGTAATTATAAAATAAACTTTTAAATATGAAAAAAAAATTTAAATATAAAAAAAAATTTTTAATATAAAATAAAATTTTAAATATAAAATAAAATTTTAAATATAAAATAAAATTTTAAATATAAAATAAAATTTTAAATATAAAATAAAATTTTAAATATAAAATAAATTTTTTAATATAAAATAAAATTTTAAATATAAAATAAAATTTTAAATATAAAATAAACTTTAAATATAAAATAAAATTTTAAATATAAAATAAAATTTTAAATATAAAATAAAATTTTAAATATAAAATAAAATTTTAAATATAAAATAAAATTTTAAATATAAAATAAAATTTTAAATATAAAATAAAGTTTTTAATATAAAATAATTTATTAAATTCAAAATACTTTATCAAAACAAAATATTAAATATAAAATAAATTATTCAACACAAAATAAATTACTAAATACAAGGCACTCTTTTCAACCAATTCATTTTAGGGTTGTATTTTATGACAGCCTTTGGACAAAATGAACCTTAAGGAATGATTCTTTTTAGAGTTAATTGAACATTTTTAGCAAGTAAAAGCGAAGCATACATTGGTAATTTTTAACATGGGGCAGATCATGCAGTTGATTAGGAATTGATTAGGAAGTGAGGAAAAAACAGACTATTTTTAAAGGACATATAAAAACGGTGCTTTTTTCTCTTTCCTATCTATTTTCTTTGCAATCAGTTGACTTAAATCGTCCATCATGCACATATCTTACTTCTACTGAATTTATACATTTTTGCACATTTCCCAGTTTTTAGGCAATTCTTACCCGATCTCACATCTCATGATAATTGTGAGAGAACTATGTATTAGTTTGGTTCCAACCTTGTCGAAAACCTTGTTTAATTTGTCGAAAAAATAAAATTTTGGTTAAAAGTACACTAGCATACTGAAGTAAACAACGAATATATACATCTGCCATTAATAGAGATTTCGTTAATAGTTTAACCTGGCTTCTATTCTTTTCCTGAATCATAAATTGAAAATAACTCCAAAATTGATGTTGCGAAACGCAACAGCTGCGGTGAATTATTTTTTTAAACTAAAGTTGAGCCCCCCCCCCAGCATTTTTTGCTGGTTGCGCCCCTGAATCATCTTATGAATTTTTTCCTCGTTCAATATTATTAATTCCTCAATAATGTTAGAAATATGTATTTTGACAAAAATCTTATTCTCTAAAACTACAAAAATGAAATAATTCGTATAATTTGATAGTATAAAAATTGTATTATAATTCTTACTTTATAAAAACAAACATAATAGGTCTAAATAACCATCATTTGTTTATTTTTCAACGGCACTGCAGCTTGGTCTGGCTGTACAAAATAGAATTAAGTTTTCTCTAATAAATGTACTGGTATTTATTTCTTTTTCTATCCCAAACTCATTTCTTTTTATTCTCTTATACTGGGGATGCGACAGACATGCTGCCATATGA
>OX030969.1:2036086-2116086 GCA_943735955.1 Piscicola geometra | reverse complement strand
TGAAGGCAAACTTCTCCACGTGCACAAAGAAGTGCTTGCAATGTGGTCTCCTGTTTTTCATTCGATGTTCACTTCTGACTTCATGGAAAAGAAGGAACAAAAGATTGAACTGCCCGGGAAGAAGGTAGATGTGATTGAGCTTCTGCAGTGTATTTACCCGCCTATGAAGCCTGTGACAGGTTAGGGGGAAGGTGGATTGCGAATGGAAACGGGAAGAAACAGAGGATATGCGTGGATGTAGAGATAAAGTAACCACGTTTGTATTGCATCATACTACCTCCTCATTTCATCACCCATTCACCACCCCCACTGCCACCTTCTCACAGACTCCAATGTTGATAATCTTTTGCCTCTGGTGCGCGATTATCAGATAGAAGGCATTAAGAAGAAGTGTGAAGGTTTTCATCTGCCACCATAACTGCTTTTTATTTATAAAGAGTGCCTACTTTCAAAGCCTTCATCTCTGCCCATTCTTTCATCACTCATTTCCTCATTTCCACTAACCACACAGAAGTCCTTCTCGACAAGGAAGGCAGCTTGGAATTGTTGCTATTGGCACAGCAATATGGTCTCCACCAGTTGAAGGCAAAGTGTGTTGAAGAGGTATGGGTGTGTTGGATGGTTGAGGGAGGGAGATAAATAATTAGAGAATTAAAAACTAAATTGTAACTTTTATACAAATAATATTGCTTTACTTATTTTATCAGATTCCTTTTCAATCTATCACCTTTCAAGCCACAAAATCATATTTCCATAAAATACATAAACCATAAGCATGTAATCCCCAAGGTGAAATTTCTGAAACTATCCGATATGAAAAAAGATCCTTTTTTTGGCAAGCTCAATCATGAAACCGTCAACTCTATTCTTAAGCGGAAGGTTGCTGCCTCAGAAGAAGTGAGTAGGTTGGAAGGGACGAATAAATCAAATGAAAGGAGGATGGGATGCAAAATATGTAGAAATTGATATGAGAAAAGATGTAGGATTAAACTTTTTATCATCCCTCTCTTCCCCATTCATCATACCAACCACCAAGCTATATTGCACAGGTAATTGAGAACGTAAAAGAAGTCATGGGCAGTATTTCGTCAGACCGCAATGGAAAATGTTCAATCCACAATCGGGTTCGGAAAGTTTTTCACTATTATGCCCTAACACCTCATTCTCTTTGTGGAGCACTTCTTCCTCATTAACAACCCACCCTCAAACTCCCTTCAGGACGGATTCAACAAAGACTGCAAAAGGTGCTTAAAAGCCTACCGAAACGCTGTAATGCCGATATCTCAACAGGCGATATTCCATTTAAATGGGATGTATGAATAGGAGGAAGTCGGCCATAGTAGTGGTGTTGAAAGAATTTGGAATATTGAACAAAAAATTGAGCTTTCTTTCACCATTCTATTAAATTTGAATTATATTAATAATTAAACGTTTCATTTGTTTTAAATTGATAATTACTTTTTGTATTTTATTTGAGAATTTATTCTGAGAAACTAAGTAAAATGATTAAAAGTTGTATGAAATTTGTGGCACTATGACAAAAATAATTCAAAAACTCTTTATTTTCACAAATTGCTTGCTCTTGAAAAGGTTGAAATGGATGGGTACAATTTTTGCATTATTATTATTATTAAATCCTATTTTGAAATCGTTTTTCAACTTTTTTATACATCATTAATCTTTACTTGAGCACTATTTTGATGGCCCATTCACCTCTACTCAACTCCCCCATGAGAAATAGGAATAGCATTGAAATCTACCATACGAGAAATATTCTTCAAATTTTTTTCCTCATTTTTATGAATAGGAAATACTACAAATAAACGAAATCAATTTTTAAAAAATTGAATTTCTTTTTTTTTCTTTTTTTTACGCCACTTGAAATTTCAACATTGGAATGTACCATACAGGGATTCTACCGCTTAATAAAACATGAGATAAAATCGTTAAATTTCAATAAAATTTGTTTTTTTTTCACACAATCAACATATAATATATATGAATGGAATTTATTTGTTTAAAATAAAAAATATAAAATTCTAGATTTTTTAGCAACATAAAAAGAAAATAAGAAAAAAGTTTAATAAATGTGACAAAAATGTCAAAAATTAAATACAAACAGAAAACACTTCTAATAAGTGTAATCAACAACAAAAATATTGAATTTATTTTTTTTGCTATTTTTTTACGCACTTTGAAATTTCAACATTGGATTCTACCGTCGCACGAAGTGAAGGTACTGTCGAGAATATGTAGGAGGGCAGTCTCAGTGGAATGATTGGTTCGATATGCAGATTGATAGGATGTAAAATCTGGATTTGCACTTAGATGAGGTTGTAGTCTTTTCAGAGCAAGTCGTTCTATAATTTTTGATAGGGTACTGAGGTTAGATATTGGTCTGTAATTAGATGGTAGATCTGGATTAAGGTTTGATTTTTTGAAGAGAGGGGTGATTTGAGCCGTTTTGAAATAAGCCGGAAATTGACCTTCAGAGAGGAGAGATTGCTTCTGATGGCACCTTACTGCAGTGAATGAGAAATTTGTTTGCATAAGGATCTATAGGAGAAGATTTTTTGCATGAGTCTAGAATTATTTTTATGACCTCTGGTGGAGTGACTATTTCAAAAGAAGTGAGGAATGTTGGAAGGGATGGGGGAGTGTGAATATGAGCATGTGGAAGTTGAATAGTGGAAAGACGATTTGCGATGTTTTGATGAATTGTTTTAATTTTGTTTAAAAAAATTTCATTAAATGTGTTGGCTAGTGTCTTGCATTGATAATCAGATAGATTGTTATTATCTGATGATTTGTTGTGGAGAATGTTGTTGAGGTTGCGCCACATGCATCTGGCATTTGTTGAAGAGTTTATTTCATTGGATAGCTGAGCTACTCGTGATTCCATTATGGCGTGTCTAGCATAAGCCTTGGCCAAGTCGTAGGCTTCTTTGTCAGCCTGCGACTTTGTCTTGAAGTACTAGCGTTCCATCAGCCGTCGAGTTCTTTTTGCCAAGATCGCGTCGTCAGATATTTGATGATGGTGGGATGTGTCGCTGAGTCGTTCTGTCTTTTTGCGTATTGGGGCAAAGTTGTTGAGTAGATCGACGACCATGGTATTAATGTGTCGTAAATATTGTTCAGATGAGAGATTTTGATGATAAAGTATTGATGATTTTTTGAGTTCATTGTTGAAATTAAGCCAGTTGATTTTTTTTCCAATTTTTTGTTATGTGAAAAAAATGTCTTAAATAAAATTCGAATAAGTGTACTTCATTAAAAAATAATGAATTTATTTTTCTCCTACTTTTTTACGCACTAACAATAACAAAACTGTAGCAATGATTCTTTGATGTTAATATTTGAAGGGTTGTGTCCATGAGATTTGGCTGCTGCTGCAATAATGTATGCTGCAATGCATTGCTGCATTTCTGTCACTTAGTTTTGACAAACATGGACCTGTTTCATTAATTCCTTGTATTATTATTTAATTACTTTCTTCCTAATTTTCTGCCACAACTTTTATTCTCATACATTGCAATTTGTCGTATCATTATTCAAGTGATTTGGGATTTTTTGTACGCCACATTAATAGCATTGTATCAGACAAAAACTTTTCATAAAGTTAATTTTTTAAAATTTTAAAGTGCGTAGAAAAATAGAAAAAATAATAAATTCAATATTTTTTTTGTTGATTACACTTATTAGAAGTGTTTTCTGTTTGTATTTAATTTTTGACATTTTTGTCACATTTATTAAACTTTTTTCTTTTTTTCTTTTTATGTTGCTAAAAAAATCGAGATTTTTATATTTTTTATTTTAAACAAATAAATTCCATTCATATATATTATTATTTTGATTGTGTGAAAAAAAAACAAAATTTATTGAAATTTAACGATTTTATCTGATGTTTTTAATAAGTGGTAGAATCCAAAGTTGACATTTCAAAGTGCGTAAAAAAATAGAATAAAAAATAAATTCAATATTTTTTTTGTTGATTACATTTATTAAAAGTGTTTTCTGTTTGTATTTAATTTTTGAAATTTTTGTCACATTTATTAAACTTTTTTCTTTTTTTCTTTTTATGTTGCTAAAAAAATCGAGATTTTTTTATTTTTTATTTTAAACAAATACATTTCATTTATATATATTATATGTTGATTGTGTGAAAAAAACAACAAATTTTATTGAAATTTAACGATTTTATCTGATGTTTTTAATAAGTGGTAGAATCCAAAGTTGAAATTTCAAAGTGCGTAAAAAAAAAATAATTAAAAATTCAATATTTATTTTGTTGATTACACTTATTAGAAGTGTTTTCTGTTTGTATTTAACTTTTGACATTTTTGTCACATTTATTAAACTTTTTTCTTTTTTTCTTTTTATGTTGCTAAAAAATCGAGAATTTTTTATTTTTTATTTTAAACAAATACATTCCATTCATATATAATATATGTTGATTGTGTGAAAAAAAATTTTTTTATATTGAAATTTAACGATTTTATCTCATGTTTTATTATGCGGTAGAATCCCTGTATGGTACAATGTACCATTGGTACATTCCAATGTTGAATTTTCAAGTGGCGTAAAAAAATAGAAAAATAAATAAATTCATTTTTTTAAAAATTAATTTCGTTTATTTGTAGTGTTTCCTATTCGTAAAAAAAAATAAATTCTTGAGGTAAATTCCCCGTATGGTAGATTTAAAGTTTGGTTGATTTAAACGCATACCAGAAATAATCTTCAATAAGAGGATTTGGATCTGATTTACATTTCCGCCACAAACAAAGGTTTACGTTGGACTCAGTAATTATTGACGTATGCAAATGAGAATAACAAGAAATTATATTGATTGAATTTTTTTGACTTAGTTGTTTCTATAATTTTCATTTAGAGTATAATAATACTCATTAAAAGATGGAGCTAACTTTTTTCCTTCTTTTCAAACATATTGTGCAAGAGCAGAAGCCACACCTTCAGAACTCCAGTTTACAGTTACAAAAGCTCACCTTCACCCCCAAAATCGCTCGTTTTCTTGTTAAAAAAGATGCAACTGAAGACTTTTTATCCTGAAGACTTTTTATCTTGAACACTTTTTATCCTGAAGACTTTTTATCTTGAACACTTTTTATCCTGAAGACTTTTTATCTTGAAGACTTTTTATCTTGAAGACTTTTTATCCGTTCACCAATAATTTGTATTGTATTTGATAAATTAAAGTTCGTTTTAATTATGTATTTTAAAAAAATATAGTCCGTTTATTTATTTAAAATTGTGAAACGAATCTATTAAAAAAATAAAGTCAGTTATAGTTATTATTATAGTTCGTTTTAATTATGTAATTTAAAAAAAATATAGTTTGTTTTATTTATTTAAAATTGTGAATCGAATTTATAAAAAAATCCGTTTTTTATATAAAAGTCTGTTTTATTTATACTAAAATATTAACAAGAAGACTTTTTCTCCAAGAGGTTTTTTTTCCGAGAGGCTTTTTGTAGAAGGTATTTTATCCAAAGGCTTTTTCTCCGAGAGGCTTTTTATCCTACATCGATGAAAGTTGGTCATATTCAGAAATAAAGAAAATATTTTAAAAAACCATGAAAGAATCTGCAGTAGGCATTTCTCTTCAGACAATTATGAACCATATCCCATGTATAAATATAAATTACTTTATTCTTTATATTAATTATTTATATATATTTGATTGATCTTTCATCAAAGTCCAGCTTTGGGATCTGTTTTAAATTTCTGCCACAAACAACTGGAATATCGCCCATTCAATTCCTATTGGTTGGAAAAAAATGTACCTAAAATTTGTTTGCATAATGTTGAAAATAAACAGACTTATTATATTATTAATCATCAAATTTTTAGTTAGACCATTTTCGAAAAATTTGTTTACATTTTCCATAAACGGACTTAAAGTGGTTAAATGATTTTTTAAGATCTCAGTTATCACATTCAATTTGAATTCTATTTTATTTATTAAAAATATTTTAAGTTGAATAAATTGATTGAAATCAATTGAATAATTAAAATAAGAACAAAAAAGTATTTAGTTTTACTTAGATGCACTTTTACTTTTTCGTTTGTAGTCTCAATTCTTGAGTACGCTGTAAAAAATGAATATTCAAACTATTTCAAATTTTGACAAGGAGACGGCCATAAGGTTTTTGCAGAGACACGGAGTGTTACATAGAGTTCGATTATGCAAAAATAATCATCAAATGAATCTAACAGAAGAAAGGTGGAGCTGCATTAAAGCTCAGTGCAGGCAAAAAACTTCCCTCCGCAAAGGTACTTGGTTGGAGAACTCCAACTTGGAATTTAGGAAAATTATATTACTTTTTTATAGTTGGGCAACCAACTAAAGTACCACAAAGTTTTGCCTTAAGGAGATAGGCATTAGTCGCAAGACGTCTGTGGACTGGAATAACTTCATCAGTGAAGTCTGCGTCTGGAGGATGGTGAAGACTATAATAGGGGGACCAGGTCTACACGTCGAGATTGACGAGACCCTCATCTCTCGTCGCAAGCACCACAAAGGCAGAATCCTTCCTCAGCAATGGGTCTTTGGAGGGATATGCAGAGAGACTAAAGAAGTGTTTCTCTATGCAGTGCCGGATCGGACTGCAGACACTCTGCTGGGTGCCATCAAGGCCTGCATTGCTCTCGGCTCAATCATTCTCTCAGACATGTGGGCTTCATATAGCAGAATAGAAGAGATTGATGGAATGGGTTATAAACACATAACTGTAAATCATTCCACTAACTTTGCTGACCCTACTACTGGAGCCCACACACAGACTATCGAGAGTTTGTGGAACAAGCTAAAAAGAAGGAGTAAGAAAGAAGAAGGAACTGCTAGAAGTCTGCTGGACAGCTATCTAGCAGAGTTTATGTGGAGGCAGAAAACAAAAATAATGATCTTTTTACACAACACACACACAACACACACAACACACAAAACACACACAACACACACAACACACAAAAAAAAACACACAAAAAACAAAACAAACAACACACAACACACACAAAACACACAACACAAACAACACACACAACAAAAACAACACACACAACACACACACACACACACACACACACACACACACACACACACACACACACACACACACACACACACACACACACACACACACACACACACACACACACACACACACACACACACACACACACACACACACACACACACACACACACACACACACATACACACACACACAACACACACCACACACACACAAAACACAACACACACAACACACACACAACACACACAACACACACACACAACACACACAACACACATCACACACAAAACACACTCAACATACACAACACACACACAACACACACAACAGACACAACACACATCATACACACAACACACACAACACACACAACACAACACGGGGAGCGGGGATGGCTTAGTTGGTAGACGTCGGACTTGCAACTTAAAGGTTGCCTGTTCGAATCCTTGGAAGCAACCGTGAACTATCATATACCTAGTGTATATGATGCGGTGTTTGCGACGTATGCATTGAGAGATGTGTACGTCGTGTGGAGTGGCGCCTTGGCGCATAAGAACCATGGTTCTCAGAACCATTGTAACATGGCATGCGTCTGTCAGGCTGTGAATAGAATAGACCAAAGAAAAAAAAACACATCACACACACAACACACACACTTCTTTGTACGACGACATCAGTCTTTCAAATGCATCAGCCAATGATAATAGGAGAGATCTGTGAAATGATGATGATGATTAGTATTATTATTATTATTATGGAGGTGATGATGATGATGATGGTGGAGGTGATGGTGATGATGATTGTGATGATGATGATACCTCGAGGTGGTGAAGAGTTGTGTCCTGGTTGACAGGGCAACCTCCCTCCCTTTTGATTTGTCTTCGTCGAAGACGTTGCCTGTGTGGGTCGTAAATGAATGTTTGAATGCATAATTACCTACACTTTGAAATAATTATGCAAAAACACCCCTCACCCTTTATCACCCCACCTCTCTTTTCTCCCCTCTCCCACAAAATCTACTCCCTTCCCCCACCCGTGTGTGTGTGTGTGCGTGTGTGTGTGTGTGTGTGTGTGTGTGTGTGTGTGTGTGTGTGTGTGTGTGTGTGTGTGTGTGTGTGTGTGTGTGTGGGTGTGTGTGTGTGTGTGTGTTTGTATATAATAATAATAATAACAATAACAATCATAATAAAAACAACGATAAAACTAGTAGTAGTAATATACTTCTTCCAGTATATCTTGTTATTCTGCCTCTGCAGCTCTCTGTAACTCTCCATCAGCTGAGCCTCTTCCGCCTTAGGTACAACAACAACAACAATAACAACAATAATAATAATATTCATCATCATCATCATTATCATTATCATCATTTTGTTGTTAACATTCTTATGTAAAATTATATTTATAATTTTTCAAATGACTAAATGAGAATGTAAAGTATTATTATTGATATATTAATAATAGAAAAATATTATTTTTATTATGAATATTTTTATCGTCATCATCATCATCACCCACCTTGTGGCCTCCATGAAAGGCGATTTCCTTAGCGCTGTTGATGATGCGTGCATGAGCTGCTCTGAGGAGGCCTGATAATGATGTTGATCATCATCATCATCATCGTTCTCATCATCATCATCCTCTTCATCATCATCATCATCCTCATCATCATCATCGTCGTCCTCATCATCATCATCATCATCATCATCATCATCATCATCTTCATCATCATCATCATCAACACAACAACCACAACAACAATCTTTTTCTCTGCCTCCTGCGAGATCAGTCGACCGAATTGCGGAGAAAACCTCCTGAGAAGAAACGCCGTGAGAGAGAATACTGTTAGGCCTATCAAGGAGGGGGTCTTGTGGCGGTGGTGGTGGTTGTTGTTGGGAGGGGGGTGGTTTTAGTGGTAGAAGTGGTGGTAATGAGGGAATAGTGTCATAGCAACAACCACCCACCCACCAACAACACTTAACAACTACCACCCTCATCTACCAATAACCATCCACCCTTTTTCTTCCAACACCCACTAACCACCATCAACCCTCCCACCAATCCACCCCCTTCCTCCTCCCACCAATCTTCACCAACCACCCACCATATACTAGCTCCAATACGCTTAGCAGTGGTAGAGAAAGAAACCCAGACGACGAATACAACCAAGAGTGGTTTAGTGAGGTGGGAGAAGAGATGAGAGAGGGATGAACTGAAATGGATAAGTCCTCGGTGAGATTTTGGTCCACTAAGGTTAGTCTGCTATCCAAGTTGCTTACTCTGTGGGGGGTTTGGGATGGGTCTGGGTGGATGGTTTGGTTTGAGTTGGGTTGGTTTGGGTTTCAGTTGCGTGCCCGGGCGCTATACAAAAATGACAATTATTATTATTATTATTATTATTGATGGGTTTTTGGGATAGGCTGGGCTGGTGGGTTTGGGTAGGTTTGAATGAGTTTAGGTTGGGTTTGAATGGATTGGGAAGGATGGTTTGGGTAGATTGGGATAGGTGGTTTGGTTGGGTAGGGATGGGTGGTTTGGGTGGGTTGGGATGGGTGGTTTGGTTGGGTTGGTATGGGTAGTTTGTGTAAGTTTGTGTAAGATTGGATAGGCTTGGGTTGGGTTGGCTTTGAGTGGGAAATATGAGTTTGGATGTTTGAGTGTGTGAAGGCTAAGAAGGTGGATGGGTTGAAATGTGTTAGTGGTTTGATGGAATGTGATAGTATTAATAAACATTATAATTATGATAATGATCAAACGGATGACGATGATGATAACAAAGATGATGACGATAATGATAATGATGACGACAATGATGATGATGAAATTAACACAAACCTATAGTAAGTTTGATTCTTGAAGTAGAGTTGGTAGGCGTGAGAAACGAAACGTGACCGGAACGACAGGGCAATCTTCGCCTCGAGGAACCTTATGAGACTGTTCGTGAAGGTCGCCGGAACTGCTATCAGAAGCCAGCGAAGGAGGGAAGATGCAAAGATTAAGGGGGCTTTTTGCACGATCGATTTGACGATTTGGCCATCCATCTTGGCGACCACCACTGACAGCAGTGTCTTGAAGATGAGCGTGAGTGTTTGCGCAAGGAGGAGCAGAAATTGCTTGCTTCAAACGCCTGGGATGATGATCCTCAAAAGATGAAGCAGCTGTTTGAGGAAGTCTTTGTTCAGTGCTTTCTTTTTCTCCTTTTTTTCTTTGATGGTGATTCTTTTTTGTGGACCTGGAACTTTTTTGCTGCCATAAATGATGTTGTACAAGGTCTCTTTGGGAGTAAGTCCAGATTTCTTGAAAATGAAACCAGCGAAAGCCACCACAAATGCTCCTTTCTTTGGTGAGCGCATTCTGGCAAAGTAGACTCAGTTTCGACAAACTCATTTCATCTTACAATATAGGACCTATATGCCTTAGGTCTTTATGAAAACTGCAAATTATTTGCCAAACAACAAGTCAACGAATTGCAATGAAAAGTTGCAGTTGAAACATATGTTTGTCTTGACTATCTGAGTGAGCGTGAACGGGAATGAAAATTTATTTCGGGACGGGAAAAGTCGGGAACCGGGAATAGGTTTTTGGGACAAGAACGGGAACGGGAATCAACATTCTAGTCGGGATCGGGACAAGACGGGAACGGGAATCAACTTTTAAATCGGGAACGGGAAAAACGGGAATAACAGTTATTGGGATTGGATTCTTTAACAATGATTTTTCAGCAAACTTCTAAGTATGGAAATCTTTATTTCATCGATACTCCGTACTTAAAATAAGTATTAAATGCAATAGAAATGTATAACGAAGCCACCATTGCCAATGGCGAAATCTCCAACACTACATTTGAAGTTGTTATGGCGAGTCCAAATATTAGGGAGATTAGAACAAATGGGTGATGATGAAATCTTTTCAGATGAAATCAAAATGATAAGTTTTATTATTTTAATTTTATAAATTAATACTTTGAATTTGAATGATTGCTCAGTTGATCATTTCAAAAAAAGTAAAGATGCCATTGATCTTATTCATATGACAGCATGTCTGTTGGATCCTCAATATGAAAGAATAATAGGAAAAAAGTTTGGGATAGAAAAGAAATAAATACCAAGACTTTCATTAGAGAAAATTTAATTCTATTTTGTACAGCCAGACCAAGCTGCAGTGCCGTTGAGAAAAAAAACAAATGATGGTTATAATTATATTAAAATTATTATAATATCAAATTATACGAATGATTTTATATTTGCAGTTAAGGAGAATAAGAATGTTGTCAAAAAACATATTTTTAACATTATTGAAGAATTAATAATAATGAAAGAAGAAAAAAATTCAGAAGAGGATGAATTGTACAAATATTCACAATTACGTCCCAAAAAAATTGAAAATTATAAAGATGTTTTATTTTATTGAAATAAAATGAGCAATTTTAAAATACTATAAGAAGTAGCCAAAATTTTGTTTAGTATATCTGCAAGTTATATTCGCTGTGAACGGAATTTTTCAATATGTGGTCGTTTAACTTCAGACCCAAAATCATCTAATTTGAAAGCTGAAACTCTTAACGGTTTAACCCGTGTGAAAAGCAATAAAGACTTGATTGAATTACTCAAAACAATGACTAACTTCAATACTTTCATTTCAATAAATATTTGAACTTTAAATTGTGTTTTTTTAAATTTTATTAAAAGAATAATTCTCTAAATTTCAAATAATAAATTTTAAGAAATGTTAGAACTAGCAAGTTTGGGACCAGTGAAAACGACAGCAAAAATGAATAAAAAACAAAAAGCTTTCGGGAACGAGTCGGGACGGGAAAAAAATTTCGGGAACGGGACGGGACGGGAATCAAAATTCTGATGTCCCATCGGGAACGGGACGAGACGGAAAAAAAAAATTGGGAACGGGACGGGACGGGAATCAAAATTCTGATGTCCCATCGGGAACGAAACAAGACGGGAAAAAAAATTTCGGGAACGGGTCGGGACCGGGAATGAAAAATCGTTCATGTCCGATCTCTAGTGAGCGTGCAACAACCTTGGGACATCTTATCAGATAAGTGACCTATCAGTGAGATGCCAATTCAGGACCCAATCACACCATCATCTCTCTCAGTGCACTTTCAACAATCCTACACTTCAGGTAAATTTAATTTTTCTGGGTTTAATTTTTTTAAATATTAAAAAATGAAACTTTGCAAAGTTTATTTATTTATTTTTACAATTCATGTTTTAAATAATAATGTAATTATTTAATCATGTGTTTACTAAAAGTTAATTTACTAAGAATTGAAAATTTAGTTTTATACATAAGAAATTGGACATAGATATAGTAATATACTGCAAAACTTCAAAAGACTGTGACCAGAGATTTTTTTATAGATATTCTAAGATATTCAATCTTAGTTGATGAAGCCCTCCAAGAGCCTTTCTAACTTGTTGGGAACTAGGGAGGACTTAGTTTCATTAGTTACTTTTTTCATGTTCATCATTATGTTTTAAATAAAATTTAAACAGACTCTATTTTTAATTTTTTTTATTTTATTCAATAAAATGTTTTCATATGGAAACAACTATGTATTTTTATTAAAAAGCTGTACTTTGATCGAAGATCAAACAAATATATATAAATAACTAATATAAATTATTCGAATGCTATTTCCAGATTGAAAGAAAAAAATAGAGCAAACCTTAGATTAAAGTATGAAATTTTTTTCTTTAAGGTTTATGTTTTAAAGATGATTTCCTTGAAGACTATTTATAACCACGATCGAGAACCAGCAAACAATTTCATGGATAAAATGACGAAACAACAACAGCCAAATCAAATTTATTCAAATGCAATTTCGAGATTGAACGAAAAAAATATAGCAAAAATTAGATAAAATTAATAAATTTTATTCTTTAAGTTTTGGGGATCACGTATTAATCGAGTATTTTTCCTTAAAAATTAATTTTTTGAAAATTTTTTTATGAAGATTTTTTAACCTGAAGACTTTTCATCCTGAAGACTTTTCATCCTGAAGACTTTTCATCCTGAAAACTTTTTATCCTGAAAACTTTTTATCCTGAAGACTTTTTATCCTGAAGACTTTTTATCCTGAAGACTTTTTATCCTGAAGACTTTTTATCCTGAAGACTTTTTATCCTGAAGACTTTTTATCCTGAAGACTTTGGATCCTAGAACCCCTATTTCCTCATAAATACTTGAGATAAGCGTGGGATTATTCCTATTTCCTCATAAATAATTGAGATAAGCGTGGGATTATTCCTATTTCCTCATAAACTTGAAACTTGATATAATAAAAGATCTTTTTTTAAATAATTCAAATTTTCTAAAAATGGATACCAAAGAAAAGTGTAATGATTCCAGCGTTCCTGACCCTCTTTCCAGCGTCTCAATCGAAGTTGAAGACAAACTTCTCCACGTGCACAAAGTGAGTGCAAAGTGGTCTCCTATTTTTCTTCCGATGTCCACTTCTAATCTCAAGAGAAGAAAGGAACTGCCCGAGAAGAAGGTAGGAGATCTGATTGAGCTTCTGCAGTGTATTTATCCGCCTAACACAGGTTAGCGGGAAGGTGGATTGCGAATTGAAACGGGAGGAAACAGAGGATATGCGTGGATGTAGAGATAGAAGTAATGTAGAAGTAACAACGTTTGTATTGCATCATACTACATCCTCATTTCATCACCCATTCACCACCCCCACTGCCACTGCCACCTTCCCCACAGACTCCAATGTGGATTTTTATTCAACTCTCTGGCAAAAATATGAGATAGAAGAAATTAAGAGGAAGTGTGAAGGTTTTTATCTGCCACCATAACTACTTTTTATTTAAAAAGAGTGCCTACTTTCAGAGTCTTCATCTCTGCCTATTCTTTCAACCCTTATTCCCTCATTTCCACTAACCACACAGAATTCCTCCACCGCAAGGGAGACAGCTTAGAATTGTTGCTATTGGCACAGCAATATGGTCTCCACCAGTTGAAGGCAAAGTGTGTTGAGAAGGTATGGGTGGGTTGGATGGTTGAGAAATGGATAAAAAAATTAAGGAATTGAAAACTAAATATTACTTTTTTTATTTTATCAGATTCCTTTTCAATCTATCACCTTTCAAGCCACAAAATCATATTTCAATAAAATACATAAACCATAACCATGTCATCCCCAAGGTGAAATTTCTGAAACTATCCGATATGGAAAAAGATCCTTTCTTTGGCAAGCTCGATCATGAAACCGTCAACTCTATTCTTGAGCGGAAGGTTGCTGCCTCAGAAATGGTGAGTAGGTTGAAAGGGACGAATAAATCAAATGAAAGGAGGATGGGATGTAAAATATGTAGAAATTGATATGAGAAAAGATGTAGGATTGAACTTTTTATCATCCCTCTCTTCCCCATTCATCATACCAACCACCAAGCTTTATTGCACAGAAAATTAAACAAGTAAATGAAATCATGGGCGTTATTTCGTCATATGGAGCATGTTCAATCCACAATCGGGTTCGGAAAGTTTTTCACTATTATGCCCTAACACCTCATTCTCCTTGTGGAGCACTTCTTCTTCATTAACAACCCACCCTCAAACTCCCTTCAGGACGGATTCAACAAAGACTGCAAAAGGTGCTTAAAAGCCTACCGAGACATTGTAAAGTTTATATCTCAAGAGGCGATAGGCCGTTTAAATGAGGTCGCCCATAGTAGTAGTGTTGAAAGAAATGGTAATATTGAACAAATATTGAGCTCTCTTTCAATCTCTAATGAATTCTTCTTCTGACATTTTTCCTCGTTCATTATTATTAATTCCTCAATAATGTTAGAAATATGTATTTTGACAAAAATCTTATTCTCCAAAACTACAAAAATAAAATAATTCGTATAACTTGATAGTTATAAAAATTGTATTATAATTTTTACTTCATAAAAACAAACATAATAGGTCTAAATAACCATCATTTGTTTTTTTTTCAACGGCACTGCAGCTTGGTCTGGCTGTACAAAATGGAATTAAGTTTTCTCTAATAAATGCACTGGTATTTATTTCTTTTTCTATCCCAAACTCATTTTATAATATTTTTTTATACTGGGGATGCGACAGAGATGCTGCCATATGAATAAGATCAATGGCATCTTTTCTTCTGTCGAAATGGTCAACTAAGCAATCAACTGGAAATTAATCATTACAATTCAAAGTAATAATAATAATAAATAATAAATAATAAATAATAAAAATAATAACGAAAAATAATTTAACTGACCAGTTTGATTTCATCTGACAAGTTTTCATCATCACCCATTTGTTTTAATCTCCCTAATATTTGGACTCGCCATAAAAACTTCAAATGTAACGATGGAGATTTTGACATTGACAATGCAATGGTGGCTTCGTTATACATTTCTATTGCATTTAATACTTATTTTAAGTATGGAGTATCGATGAAATAGAGATTCCCATACTTAGGAGTTTGTTGAAGTATAATTGTATTCCCGTTTTTCCTGTTCCCGATTTAAAAGTTGATTCCCGTTCCCGTCCCGAAAACCTATTCCCGGTTCCCGACATTTTCCGTCCCGAAATTACTTTTCATTCCCGTTCCCGCGGGTACCCGGTCCGACCTCTAATAGATACATACTAGAGGTCGGACTGGGTACCCGATCTGACCGGGTACCCGCGGGACTCTCGCGGAAACAGGAATGAAATTTAATTTCGGGACGGGAAAAGTCGGGAACCGGGAATAGGTTTTCGGGACGGGAACGGGAATCAACATTCAAATCGGGAACGGGAAAAGACGGGAACGGGAATCAACTTTCAAATCGGGAACGGAAAAAACGGGAATAACACTTATTGGGATTGGATTCTTTAACAATGATTTTTCAGCAAACTTCTAAGTATGGAAATCTTTATTTCATTGATACTCCGTACTTAAAATAAGTATTAAATGCAATAGAAATGTATAACGAAGCCACCATTGCCAATGTCGAAATCTCCAACACCACATTTGAAGTGGTTATGATGAGTCCAAAGATTAGGGAGATGATGAAAACTTTTCAGATGAAATCAAAATGGTCAGTTATATTATTTTAATTTTATAAATTAATACTTTGAATTTGAATGATTAATCTCCAAATGATTGCTCAGTTGATCATTTCGACAAAAGAAAAGATGCTATTGATCTTATTCCTATGACAGCATGTCTGTTGCATCCCCAGTATGAAAGAATAATAAGAAAAAAGTTTGGGATAGAAAAGAAATAAATACCAAGACTTTCATTAGAGAAATTTAATTCTTTTTTTGTACAGCCAGACCAAGCTGCAGTGTCGTTGAGAAAAAAAACAAATGATGGTTATTTAGACCTATTATGTTTGTTTTTATAACGTAAAAATTATAATAAAATTATTATACTATCAAATTATACGAATGATTATATATTTGCAGTTGTGGAGAATAAGAATGTTGTCAAAAAACATATTTCTAACATTATTGAAGAATTAATAATAATAAACGAAGAAAAAAATTCAGAAGAGGATGAATTGTACAAATATTCACAATTACATCTCAAAAAAATAAAAAAATTGAAAATTATAAAGAAGTTTTATTTTATTGGAATAAAATAAGCAATTTTAAAATACTACAAGAAGTAGCCCAATTTTTTTTAGTATATCTGCAAGTTATATTGCTGTAAACGGAATTTTTCAATATGTGGTCGTTTAACTTCAGACCCAAAATCATCTAATTTGAAAGCTGAAACTCTTAACGGTTTAACCCGTGTGAAAAGCAATAAAGACTCGATTGAATTACTCAAAAACAATGACTAACTTCAATACTTTCATTTCAAGAAATATTTGAAATTTAAACCGTGTTTTTTTTATTTTTGTAAAGAAATATTCTCTGACTTTCAAATAATAAATTTTAAGAAATGTTTCTAACATTTCTAGCAAGTTTGGGACCAGTCGGGACGGTGAAAAAAAATTCGGGAACGGGACGGGACGGGAATCAAAATTCTGATGTTCCATCGGGAACGGGACGGGACCGGGAATGAATAATCGTCCATGTCCGACCTCTAATACATACATACATACTACTTGTTGTTTGTAGGATATCTATGTGTACATGTGTTTAAAAAATTTCGCGCTAAAGCCGGCTTCAGTATATAAAGAGAAACTGAAAGTTGAAAAGTAAACGTGTGATTTTTCCTATTTTCTCATAAACGCTTTTAAGATAATTTTAGATATAAACTTGAAACTTGATAAGAAACTTGAGATAATAAAAGATCCTTTTTTTAAAAGTAATTCAAACTTTCTAATAATGGATGCCAAAGAAAAGTGTGATGATTCCAGCATTCCTGACCCTCTTTCCAGCGTCTTAATCGAAGTTGAAGACAAACTTCTCCACGTGCACAAATAACACAAGGCAACAAAAAACAAAAAAATGTCTGCTGTCTGAACTTTTTAAACTGATTTATACAGAATTTTAGCTGCTGATTTCAAAAATGATTTCAGCTTTTCTGTATCAGGTCAAGTTTTCAAGTTATTTTAATTTCAATGAATTGAGATTTTCAATTAAATCTCTCTGACATTTTTTGCGGTTTTTTCATATTTTTATATTACTATTTTTTTAGAGTCTGTTTATTAAAAAAAAATAATGTTTAATACAACATAAATTTAACATATTTAAAACTTCAAATTCATTAGTTTTTTAAATAGTAAGTGTAAGTAAAAAATAACAAAAAAAAGAGTTTCAAGTTTTTTATTAAACAATCAAGGCATAAATTGTCTTTTTTTGCAACTTCTAGAGTGCTCATTTGTAGACACATCTTTTTTCATTGTCCAGCAAAAAAATGCAGGTACTCTTGATGTCTGTTTCGATAAAAAGTGATTCGAACATCGTCACAAAGAATATTTTTATCTTTCAGTCTCGATGCTAAAAGTTCAGCAGCTGATTTAGATAAGTTGAGATCACGAACATTTACCTACATTTGTAAAAATGGATTTGGAACATCTTCATAAACTAATACGTCATCATCATCTTCTTTCTCCTCAACAGATGAATTTTTATCACTTTCTGTGGAAACAGGTACAGGAGTTTCGTGCGGATTCCAGATCAGGATATTCAAGACTATTTCTGTTATTTTTATTAATTCCTTTTACATCAACAGCACAAAAATAACAGTCGATAGGGTGGTTTTTTGGTTCTCTCCAAACCATAGGAATACCAAACTTTAAGCTACTCATCTTGCCTTTGGTCCAACGACACAGATTCTCTGTGTATGTCTTGCACACCATGTGTGGAGCCCAATTTTTATCTTGGTCACCAAGCTTAAATTTAAAATAGCTGTGGTAAGCCACCTTCATGAAATTAGTCACTGGATTTCGGTTAGAAAGTAGAGTATACTCACCGCATATATAACAAAAAACGTCTGGGTTGTTTTGGCAATGCCTTCTAGCTTTTTTCATTTTATCTACTAAATATAGAAAATATATTTACTTAAAATTCAAATAAACTTTTAATAACTAAATAAAAATAAATTATTTGAATTTCAGAAATATAAAAAATAGCTAAAAAACAACATTAAATATTCTTTATATATGAAGAATAAATAAAACGGTCCCGAGACCATAGATAAAAAAGTTGACCTGATTAAACAAAGAGAATATCATTTTTGAATTCAGCACTATGAAATTATACTAAATCCATCAAAAAACCTCTGACAGCAAATTTTTTGTTGCCCAGTGTAATTTTCAAATAATATAGAAATTTAGCCTTTAAACGGCGTCAACTATTCAGCAGACGATATAAAAACAAAATCTTAATTGTGATGCGCTTTACATTTAATAAAATGCTATACGTATGATTTTTAGTTTTAAAATAACAAACGGAGGAGCACTTTTTTTCAATGAAGTTGATATCATTTGAAAGATTAGGAAATGTACTTTCAGAATGTATTTGTTAGATTTTAATTATATTTTAAAAATTATTTTAAATTCAAAGTGAACAATTTAAAGTTTGTTTTCTCGTTTAACTATTTAAGAAATTTTTTTCTAGCTTTCGGTTTGAAGTAGGAAATTCAAATACGATTTTAACGATATATAATTCATTTATATACATTATATTTTGATTTGCGGATTTGAAAAATGAACAAGTAGGTGTCGATTCAAAAATTCCAGATGACACAGCGTAAAGTTGACTTGATAAGATATTCAGTTTTAAATATTGGTTTTTTAAGCTTAGTTAATTAAATTTTACTTTTTATCTAATTTGTTTAATGAAAAAATGGTTAAACTTTCATTGAATTACAATTTGAGTTTTATTTAAAAGCTAGAACCTTAAATAAAAGCAATTTATTGGGCTGATTGCACATATTAACCCATTAACGCATGAATCAAAGGAATTAATTAATTTTTTTACATTTTATTGAAAAACTGATTCTAAAAAATAAAATTAAAAAACTAGTCTAAAATATTTTATACGAAAAAAGTTATGATGAAAATAAAAAATGTCCTTAAAAAAGGACACTATGCGTTGCTACTGACGGTAATCACGATTCGTGGTAGATGCTGAAGCACTCCAAATGTAAAGCTAAATTACATTTAAGGCATTTTTTTTCCACTTTCTTTCCACATTACTTGCATCTTTTTTGGCCATCTTCAATTTTACCAATA
Organism: Piscicola geometra; assembly: GCA_943735955.1. Classification (NCBI taxonomy): domain Eukaryota; kingdom Metazoa; phylum Annelida; class Clitellata; order Hirudinida; family Piscicolidae; genus Piscicola; species Piscicola geometra. The sequence goes on along the minus strand of OX030969.1, from coordinate 2,096,381 downwards.
AAATGATCTTTTCCATCGTATCGGACATCTGCAACACGCTTTTAGCTAAATTCATGGATTCTTTTTTTTCTTTTTTGATCTGTTTGAAACCATATGAAAAAATTATAAATATTTCAGTATAACATGGAGTGTCTTTTGGTAAGCATTTTATTAGTTTAGATACCCCCGATCCACCAAGTCCTAATTCGCTATTGAATTCTTCCGAGGCTCCTTGATACGGGTAACAGGTTACCCAATACCCAAGCCTATTATTTAGACACCAAACTTTATATCCAAACCTTATGGGTTTTCCTCTGATAAACTGTTTTGATGAATGCCTTCCATAATATGGCACCATTGATTCATCAATCGCCAAATGACATTCTTTGGGCCAAAATTTGAGAAATCTTTCATTCATAGCATCAAATAATGGACGCACTTTGGCCATCTTGTCTAACTTATTAATTTTCTCGTTGTCATTGCAATGCAAATATCTTAATAACTCTTCAAATCTGTTGACAGTCATAGCATTGCTTACAGCTAGATTGTGTACATCGTCGCTCTGTTCCCAGTACATCCTGCCGTTTGCAAAAGGAACATAACCTGAAAGCATGAGTAAAGCCAGCACCACTCTATATTCATTTTCAGTAGCATTCAGCTGTTTTAGTTTTTGGCTGTCATATAAATTTGACATGTCTGTTATTAGCTTGATGACTGGTACATCCAAAAATAAATTGAACAATGTGAGAGGAGACATTTTTTCTAAATTTGATTTGTCCTCTGAACTATTATCTGCCAATAATCCAGTAGTAATGTCTTTTTTGGTCCATCTCCGATCAATTTAAATTTATTTTAGCTGGCCTTTTCACAGCAGTTTCTTCTCTAATTATAGTGGTTTTCTCTTCCCCAATTTTGGAAATTACTATTTCTGCTTCTGCATTTAGCTGGTTTCTTGATAAATTATCTAGGGTACCTTCACCATCCTCGGGTCCACTATCCTCATCAGAGCAGTTTGGGTCAGTAGGAGGAATCATGACTATATCTGCTGAAAAGAAATCATTGTCATCTTCCAAAATACTAATGACTTCATGAAGAGCGAATCTGAAAATAATTTTTTTTACCATCTGTATTACTGCATAGTGTCCTTAAAAAAGGACACTCAATAAAACACAGTTTTTGGAAATAATATTACATGTAAAATGAAATTTATTTTAAAATAAGATATAAGAATGGATAACAATAAAATAATATTATAAATTATGAATGGTAGACATTAAATAAAATTATAACTAACTTTTTTTCATGAGCCATGACAAAAACACAAAAAATTTAGTTATCGCCTTGAAAAATCAGAATATCGAAACAATTTATCAATTTCAAATCACAAAAATTTTTTTTAACAAAGACTTCAGTTTATATAGGACAGGATTAATTGCAAAGATAATAAATATAATCAAGATAACTATTATAAAAAAAACTTTTTATTGCTGTCCTTAAAAAAGGACAGTATGCGTTAATGGGTTAACGAAATTCGCCACTTTTAGCTCATTTGCATATCGTTCGTGGCGGTTGCTAAGTAGTAGTAGTAGTAGTAGTAGTAGTAGTAGTAGTAGTAGTAGTAGTAGTAGTAGTAGTAGTAGTAGTAGTAGTAGTAGTAATAGTAGTAGTAGTAGTAGCTGTAGTAGTAGTAGTAGTAGTAGTAGTAGTAGTAATAGTAGTAGTAGTAGTAGCTGTAGTAGTAGTAGTAGTAGTAGTAGTAGTAGTAGTAGTAGTAGTAGTAGTAGTAGTAGTAGTAGTAGTAGTAGTAGTAGTAGTAGTAGTAGTAGCAATAGTAGTAGTAGTAGTAGTAGTAGTAGTAGTAGTAGTAGTAGTAGTAGTAGTAGTAGTAGTAGTAGTAGTAGTAGTAGTAGTAGTAGTAGTAGTAGTAGTAGTAGTAGTAGTAGTAGAAGTAGTAATAGTAGTATTAGTAGTAGTAGTAGTAGTAGTAGTAGTAGTAGTAGTAGTAGTAGTAGTAGTAGTAGTAGTAGTAGTAGTAGTAGTAGTAGTAGTAGTAGTAGAAGTAGTAATAGTAATATTAATAGTAGTAGTAGTAGTTGATTTTACTTTTTGAAATAAATGAAACTGTTGATTTTATAAACTTTTTTTGATACGAATATTTAAGTAAGCAATGAAAAGTTTTATTCTAAACAGTTTTAACTATAACTACACATACTCACAATGTATTAATATGTAAAAATACTGTTTTAAGCCATGTTTGACGATTATGTTCGCATCAAAACAAGAGTTTTAAAATGTTTTTGTTGAAAAAGTGGAGGGTCCACATTAAGGCAGACCCCCTCACTACCACAAAGTGGGATGTTCGGACCTCAAGACCCCCACAGGATCGCCGCCCATGATCTTCAGACTCTAATCAGAAAGTAATTTGAGGAATCTGCTTCCATATGCAATTACTTCGCTTTAGCTTCCTGTTTCATTCAACTTTTCACTTTTGAAAACAACCAGCCTTTGACTCATAGACAATGTGCCATTCAAATGTCAAGAGGCTAAGCTACACAGCTGACACTTAACAGCTTTAAAGCAGATCTAGAAAGGCAAACCCAAAATGTTCTAGTATTTACTAAGAAGCTGTAATACTTCTTGTTTTTACTTCTCAATTAAAGATCTAAAAGATCTAAGCATGGAGAACGAAGAAACATGGAAGGATTTCAGCATTCGTGACCCTCTTTCAAGCGTTTCGATCGAAGTTGAAGACAAACTTCTCCACGTGCACAAAGAAGTGCTTGCAATGTGGTCTCCTGTTTTTCATTCGATGTTCACTTCTGACTTCAAGGAAAGGAAGGAACAAAAGATTGAACTGCCCGGGAAGAAGGTAGATGTGATTGAGCTTCTGCAGTGTATTTACCCGCCTATGAAGCCTGTGACAGGTTAGGGGGAAGGTGGATTGCGAATGGAAACGGGAGGAAACAGAGGATATGCGTGGATGTAGAGATAAAGTAACCACGTTTGTATTGCATCATACTACATCCTCATTTCATCACCCATTCACCACCCCCACTGCCACCTTCTCACAGACTCCAATGTTGATAATCTTTTGCCTCTGGTGCGCGAATATAAGATAGAAGGCATTAAGAGGAAGTGTGAAGGTTTTCATCTGCCACCATAACTGCTTTTTATTTATAAAGAGTGCCTACTTTCAAAGCCTTCATCTCTGCCCATTCTTTCATCACTCATTTCCTCATTTCCACTAACCACACAGAAGTCCTTCTCGACAAGGGAGGCAGCTTGAAATTGTTGCTATTGGCACAGCAATATGGTCTCCACCAGTTGAAGGCAAAGTGTGTTGAAGAGGTATGGGTGTGTTGGATGGTTGAGGGAGGGAGATAGATAATTAGAGAATTAAAAACTAAATTGTAACTTTTAAACAAACAATATTGCTTTACTTATTTTATCAGATTCCTTTTCAATCTATCACCTTTCAAGCCACAAAATCATATTTCAATAAAATACATAAACCATAAGCATGTAATCCCAAAGGTGAAACTTTTGAAACTATCCGATATGAAAAAAGATCCTTTCTTTGGCAAGCTCAATCATGAAACCGTCAACTCTATTCTTAAGCGGAAGGTTGCTGCCTCAGAAGAAGTGAGTAGGTTGGAAGGGACGAATAAATCAAATGAAAGGAGGATGGGATGTAAAATATGTAGAAATTGATATGAAAAAAGATGTAGGATTAAACTTTTATCATCCCTCTCTTCCCCATTCATCACACCAACCACCAAGCTATATTGCACAGGTAATTGAGAACGTAAAAGAAGTCATGGGCAGTATTTCGTCAGACCGCAATGGAAAATGTTCAATCCACAATCGGGTTCGGAAAGTTTTTCACTATTATGCCCTAACACCTCATTCTCTTTGTGGAGCACTTCTTCCTCATTAACAACCCACCCTCAAACTCCCTTCAGGACGGATTCAACAAAGACTGCAAAAGGTGCTTAAAAGCCTACCGAAACGCTGTAATGCCGATATCTCAACAGGCGATATTCTATTTAAATGGGATGTATGAATAGGAGGAAGTCGGCCATAGTAGTGGTGTTGAAAGAATTTGGAATATTGAACAAAAAATTGAGCTTTCTTTCACCATTCTATTAAATTTGAATTATATTAATAATTAAACGTTTCATTTGTTTTCAAATTGATAATTATTTTTTTTTAATTAATTTGGGAATTTATTGTGAAAAACTAAGTAAAATGATTAAAAGTTGTATGAAAATTGTGACACTATGACAAAAATAATTCCAAAACTCTTTATTTTCACAAAGTGAATCTTATTTTAAAATCGTTTTTCAAGCGAGAAAAGATTTTTTTGAAAATTTTTTAATTTGAACAGAAAATAAAAGCTTAAAAATTTAAAAATTGAAATTCAACTTATGAAATTAAAATTCAACAAATTAGAATTTAACTTATGAAATTGAAATTTCTTGTACAAAATATGTGAAAATACTCGGTATTAAAACAGCAAAAAAATAATAATTGATGTTGCAAAAACGTAACAGAAGCGGTAAATGGGTAAAACAATTTTTAAAAAATTACTAAAGTTGAGCCCCCCCCCCCCAGCATTTTTTTCTGGTTGCGCCCCTTTCAAAAACCCTAGTAATAGTTTGATCATTACCAGCACTCACCAAGTCATCCGACTGGATTTTTTGAATAAGAAGAAGGTCAATGATGAAGGAATCATGATGATGATGATGACGATGAGGATGATGAGGATGATGACGATGATGATGATGATGATGATGATGATGATGATGATAAGAAATGAATCATGATGAGGATGATTATTACTATAGTTTGGTTTGAGATGGGTTGGTTTGGGTTTTGATGGGTTTTTGGGATAGGTTGGGCTGGTGGGTTTGGGTGGGTTTAGGTTGGGTTTGAATGGGCGGCTTGTGTAAGATTGGATAGGTTTGGGTTGGGTTGGCTTTAAATGGGAAAGATGAGTTTGGATGTTTGAGTGTGTGAGGGTTAAGAAGGTGGATGGGTTGAAATATGTTGGTGGTTTCATGGAATATGCTAGTATTAATAAACATTATTATTATGATAATGATCAAACGGATGATGATGATGATAACCATGGGCGGCGATCCTGGTGGGGTCCTGGGGTCAGGACCCCCCCACTTTTTTTTAGTGGGGGGGTCCACCTTAATAGGGACCCCCCCACTTTTTTTCCATTTTGTATTTAAAAATTTCTATTTGGATATGAGCATAATCGTCAACCATGGCATAAAGTAAATGTTTATACAGTAATACGTTGTGAGTATGTGTAGTTATAGTGATAGCTGTCTAAAACAAAAATATTCTTTGCTTACTTAAATATTCCTTCACCTAGTTTTTAATCTCTATGGCGTAGGCGGGAATCCTGAGAGGGTCCTGGAGTTCACCTTTACAAGGACCCCTTTAGTTTTTTAAAAATACACATTTCTCAACTCCAATTTTGATACGAGCCTAATCGTCAACCATGGGATAAAAAAATGATAATAAAGTAATACATTGTGAGTGTGTATGGGCAGCGATGCTAGGGGGGTCCTGGGGTCCATCTTAACATTTTACAAATACAATAATTTCTCAACTCCTATCTTAATACAAGCATAATCGTCAACCATAGCATGAAACAGAATTTTATTCGGTAATATATTTTGGGTAAGCGTAGTTATAGTGATAGCTGCCTAAAGCAAAACTATTCTTTTCCTACTCAAATACTCCTCCACCTACTCTTCATTTTCATATTTATGGATTCAAATTAATGAATAATTATTATAAAAATTGTATTTCTGATTTTTCAATTTTCGCAAACAGGCATTCAGAATGCTTTTCAGAATTTAATTTTTTCCATTTTCATGGTCTGTATTATTCCCAGCCTGACAGACGCAGGCCATGTTACAATGGTTCTGAGGACCATGGTTCTTATGCGCCAGAGACGCCACTCCCTACGACGTGCACATCTTTAAATGCATAAGTCGCAAACACCGCATCATATACACTAGGTATATGATAGTTCACGGCTGCTTGTCAGAGATTCGAACTGGCAACCTTTAAGTTGCAAGTCCGATGTCTACCATCTAAGCCATCCCCGCTCCATATCGGTTCACTTTTTGCAAGCAGACAGATTTACATTTTTATATAAAAAATCATTCATATTGTGCTACTTATTTTGCATGGGCAATATTCTGAGGTCTACCTTAATATCGACCCTTTCAATTTTTTAGATGAACCAAAGTTAATGAATTTCAAAAGGCTTCGAACATACTCTAAAGTTGTGGTTAAATCAAACTACAAGTTTCATATCGCATGACTGCCAAAAAGAAATGCTGAGGCTTTTAGCTCATTTTATCGTTAGAAACACAGTGTGCACTGTTAACGCCGAATCAAACCAGTTTAGTGTTGTGGTTGACGGCACACAAGACTGCAATGGGTTAAAGCAAGAATTGATATTCATTCGTTTTATTGATGAAGCTCTGAATGTTAATGAACAGTTTATTGGTTTATTCAGCCCACCAGACATGATCGGAAAAAAATTATCTGCTGTAGTAAAAGATGTTCTGATCAAAATTATGCTACCTATAGAAAAACTAAAAGCTCAGTCTTATGACGGCGCTGCTAACATGAACGGCCGATATAACGGTTGTCAGGCTATCATCAGCAGTGAGCATCCGCTTGCATTGTTTTTCCACTATTCTACACACTGTGCAAATCTTGTTGCCCAGCACACAACTGCCGCTAATCCCTTTGTGAGCAATTCACTTCAGTTTGTCCAAGAGTTAGGTGCCTTGTACAATCGTTCAAGGAAGTTCAAGAAGCAGTTTAGTGATGCTTTAGTGTCTCTTATTATTGACTTTCCTGATGAGCCACTGAATGAAAAGTATAGTATAAAACTTCTTTGTCCTACAAGATGGCTGACCAAAGTATCTGCAGTGTCTTCTGTGCTTGAACATTATGAAGTGGTACTTGTTAGCTTGGAATCATTTGATTCCATTGGTACTGCTGATTAAACAGCTGTAAATGCTTGAGGCCTTTTTTCAACAGGGCACTACTGTACTGGCCTTCAAGATAGTTGTTTTGGTGTTTTCACTTCTGGAACAGTTAAACAAGTCGTTGCAATAAGCAGAAGCCAAAGTCAGTGGAATGGCTGCAGCGACTGATGCAGTTGTGCAAGAACTGCGTCGCCTACGATCAGATGAACAGTTTAACGCCATTTTCAGAGATGTCAACAGTATGGTTTTAGCATATGATCTCGAGCCGATTGCCATACCTCGGGTGCGAAAGCCGCCAAAAAAGTATTGTGGGCTGGGACCAGCTTATGTAGCAACAACACGAGAAGAAAATTATCGAGCAGCCTATTACGCTGTCATAGACATGCAACTCACAGAAATATTCAATCGAGATTCTCCTGGTTTGCGTTCATACTTGCAGCTGGAGACAATGTTGCTAACTGCTGAAGTGAACCACGATATTTGCAAGCAGTATCGTGGGTTAAATGAATCTGGTCTTTGTTCACGGTTAACTATGTTTAAAGACCAGAATGAACTTTAGCACAAACGCAAAAAAGAATGCGAGCTATGATCACTGAAGTCAGACATCTGTTTCCTTAGGTTGAAACATTGTTGTTCCAGTTAACTGTAACTGTAACTGAAATGGTAAATTAACTGAAAAATATGATTCAGTTAACTGTAACTTTAACTGTAACTGTAATTTAATGCATAACTGTAACTGGAATAGAAACTGAAAAACAAGAATACTAACTGAATAGTAACTAAAAAAATATCTACTTAAAAAATGGGAAGCGCTACAAGATAAAACATTGGCGGATGCACGTTTTTGAGCAATAATATGATTAATTTATATTATTCTTCGAGTCCGATTATACAAATTTTTATGAAATGTTTAAGGTTAATAGCGGCAGAAAACAAGAAAATGCCGTATTGGCCTATTTTATTTACGGAGCGACAAAAGCGAATGTCAGGTTTCAGAAGAGGATGATAATGATAAGGAGAAAGTTACCAGGCAACACACTGTAGTTGATAATTATTTACGTATTTACATTTTTAAATATTATTTACCAAGTTATGAGCATAATTTATAAGCCATTTAAATCATTTCAATTAAAAATTCGTAAATATATGCAATTTCTATTATTTAGGTTCAAAGAAAATAATTTCTTTGATAAAAAGAATATAAGAACAATGTAGAAGATCGAATTCGTAAAGATCTTCAAACTGGACATCGCGTTGTCATTAGCATGGATTGCTGGACTAAGAAGGGTCTTACACTTTCATGCCTCGGGATCTCAGAACCCATTTATAATCCATCAATGCGTCGTGCAATTCAGGTCCTGCTAGATGTTTATTCTGTGTCTCACCCACATACAGGAGAAATGTTAGCACTTAGATTATTGAGTACCCCAGATTATTGGCTTCTTTTGCGCAAGACATTGTTTCAGCTCCCGCTTCACATGCGTATGTGGAAAGGGTGTTTTAAGTGTGCGGAGACCTAACTGCAGGGGAACAAATCGCCTCAGCAAAAATCTGGAATTGAAGACATTTATGAAAATAAACAGCGTATATTATGAATATTATATTTATATATCTTTTAAATAATTTGACTTGTAAACATTAATTTGGGCTGTATTATAAATAAAAATTCATTTTTTCTCCATCTTGATTAACTGTAACTGTAACTAACAAAAATAACTTAAACTGAAATAGTAACTGAAAAATTAAATATTTCATAACTGTAACTTGAACTTGAACTGAAAAATCCGAACTGGAAAATCACTGGGTTGAAAGATTAATCAGGTTGATGCTTGTGTGTCCAATAACGTCATGTACTGCAGAAAGATCTTTAAGTGCTTTGCGGCGTCTTAAGACTTGGTTGCGTGCACCTATGACACAGCCTCGCTTGAATTCACTGGCCGTTTGTCATACACACCAGGAAATACTTGACTGTCTGGATTTAAAAAGGCTAGCAGAAGAATTTGCTAGACGGTCAGACATTCGAAGGGGTCTTTTTGGAAATTAGAGTAAACGAGCTGTGGGGAGAAGGCAGGAAGACAGGCAGAGAGGGTATTTTATGTTATCTAAATCTACACTGTGGGCCAAAAAAAATTTATTATTGTATATTTGTTTATAACTTTGACAAATTTTAATCTATTTTAAAAATTCATTTGATGGCAAATAATAAAAGATACTAAAATCGCTATTGTTTTTCTTCAAATCGCTCATAGTGGTAATATAAAATTATTTTTATTGAGTATCAAACTTTTTTTAATGTTTGGTGATACAAATATTAATAGTTGATACGAAAATAATTTGCACTACAGCAAACAATACTAAATAATATCGCTGGTACTGTATTGACTGATACCGGTTCTTTGATTCCAACCCTGGGAAGGACCCCCCCAAGATTTTCCGCAGATCGTCGCCTCTGGAAATATTTATTATAATTAATTTATCTAAAAATGAATGAAAAAAGTATTAAATATATTAATAAAAGATTCTAGAAAATATTTTTCCAAATAAAAAAAAGTTGGATGCTTATTTTACAAAAATAATGTATACATTTTAAATTATGCGTATTAGAGTTATGAATTTTTAACTTTTTGTCAAATAATTTATTTCCTGAGTAATATATCGATGAATCTTTGCTCAAGAGTAATGCAAATGAGTTTTATTCAGATTAACTCTCGAAAAATATGGCCATTTTTGAGTCTGTGAAAGTCTTCATGATCCAATCTATCGCCAGCAGGAACAAAAAAAGTTTTTTGTAACTTTAAAATATTTTCTGAGTTGTGTGTTCAAATGTGAGTAAACATCGATTTTCAAAAAAATCTGTAACAAAAGATCTCTTTTACCTGCGACCAGCTCAGAACTGCTGACAAATATGTCTATTCTTTTTTTTTTTTGGTCTATACTATTCACAGCCTGACAGACGCATGCCATGTTACAATGGTTCTGAGAACCATGGTTCTTATGCGCCGAGGCGCCACTCCACACGACGTACACATCTCTCAATGCATACGTCGCAAACACCGCATCATAATCACTAGGTATATGATAGTTCACGGTTGCTTCCAAGGATTCGAACTGGCAACCTTTAAGTTGCAAGTCCGACGTCTACCAACTAAGCCATCCCCGCTCCCCAAATTTTCAGATTTTCTGATTACAAAGTAGTAAAAACTTGACTCGTTATTTGTTTGCCTTGTTCGAAACCACACAAAAGGAACATTGCATATGGATCAATCAATCCAATCAATCACAGGCATTTATATAGCGCTTTTTATCTAATCAAAAGCGCTTTTAAAATAAATTAGTTAAATAAAACGGTTTTTAGACCACTACCAATATATGTATATATATCAATTTAAATATATAAATATATATATTGCTTCATAAGGTTTTTTTATTATATTGCAATAATGACGCTCCATAGATATAGTATATGGGTTAATCCAGAATCGATTACAGACTTACGATTTGCAATGTCTAAATTGTTTTTATAAAGAATGGAAAATCGTATCCAAGACTGGATGCATATTTGTTGAGGAAAAGGAATATAAAAATATTGTCCATCTGAGATATTCATAATAAATACTACGATATTATACTTTCTAGCTATTTAAAAATTGAAAATAGGCTAAAAACGCATGTCTTAAACTTCTTTTACAAATCTCAAATATTAATTATTTAGATTTATGTTTTAGTTAGTTCTATCCAGTTTGATTTATTCAGTCATAGGAATATTTAAAAACGTGTTTTTACTTCTCTCGATTTTAGAATACTCAATTTATATGAGTTTTTGGCTATTTTGTTCATTCCAACAATTTCTGTTCTGATTTTAGCGTCTCGCTGACCATCGCAATTTATTGAGCAACAAGTGAGTAATAAAATTATATTTTTTTCTGAATACATTTCATGGGTAAAAAAAGATAAATGTTAAATATTGGGCTTTTTTTTATTTTTCGTATAACTATAAATAGTTTTATAATATGCACACCATGAAGTTAACACAAATTTTCCGTTTACCATATGACTAGGATTAGGTGTCACGAACTTACAGTAGTTTTTGTAGTATTTTTATAATACTAATTGAAGAATGCGTTGAATAAAGAGTATTTTGAGCTAAGCATCGTCTAATAATTTGATTCATGAAGCTTCTAAACTAGTAAAATAGCACTGTTTGTCCGGGACATTAATACACTATAATAATTTGCTTATTAATATAGATTTTTCTACAATACTGGGTTCTTTTGAAATAATTGAAGTTTTAACGTTAAAAAGTAATTGAATATTAATTAAATTACTTTCAAAAACCGTTTCATGAAGTAAAAAGAGCTATTTTAGTGAAAAATGATAAGTTACGGAGATTTAAATGGCCGTCATTACGGGCGCCATTTTAAAAAGTTGATTTTAAATTTCTCATTTACGCAGCAATGCTGCGTCGCAGCATATAGTAACAATTGCGTGAAAAAAGAAGGAAAAAAGAAAACTAAACAAAAATTAAATTCAGAAATTATATTTTTTTTTAAATGAGGTTTTATGGCTGTCAGTGTTCACTGATAATCTGAAAAACTATTTGCTCAATTAAAAAAGATTAATACAATTATTGTGTTTGAAATTATTTTTATACTCTATAATACATACATGAGTATACATAAAGCAAGTTTTTTTGAAATTGAAAACCTAAATATAGAAAGACACAAAGTCTGTAGTCAAATCTGGATTAACCCATATACTACTTGTTGTTTGTGACGCTCTTTATGAATTTATGTTACTTTTTATATTTTTAATTCTTTTTATTTGAATTATTAGTCTTAAAATAATTTTAAAATAATTATTTCATAAATAACATCAATTTTTTTAAATGACATATCATTACGAATGATTATAGTATGTACTAATAAAGATTTGAATATTCTTTCTCTAAAACTAATTGAGTTTTTGACAAAAAGTAAATAGTATTCCGTAATACACTACTTTCCTCTATATAATAAACCGAATGGAATTTTGAAAATGATTTTTGTTTATTTTCCTATGTTTAAAAGTTCTTTTTTCTCGCTATAAAATTTTTTAAAATAAAATTGTATGTTAAAATTCGAATATTAATTTTTTTTAAATTTTTATGTTCAAAAAAAGAAGAAAATTAATTACACAGTTTTAATGAAGTGTTTCACAACATCTTCAGAATTCTAAGATAATAAAGATATTGGGTAATCTGCTGCTAACTGAAATATCTGCTATCTGCTGAAATATTTTTGAATAATGAAAAATGCATATCATGAACAGATGAGCCCAGCCAAATCATTTTATCAGAATTGTTAAAAGATTTGATACATTGTCAATTGTGGAGGTACAAAAGTCTATTGATTTGAATGCCATATTCCTGGAATCATAAATATTTGAAATATTAAAACATGTGGATGAATATGTAAAAAAGACATTACAAAATTACTATGCAGAGTTTATTTCTTTCTTCAAGAATATTTTTTGATGATTAATTTACATTAAAAGCAATTGTGGCTCCCAAATTTGAACTTCCAGAATGTTTATTCTCTAAAATATCGAGGAAAAAGCTCTTAGACTATTTTCTGTCATGTTATTAATTTTTTCTATGCCAGTAACTTTTATTCTCGTATTTTCCCGTTCCCGATTTGAGTGTTGACTCCCGTTCCCGTCTCGAAAATCTATTCCCGGTTCTCGACTTTTCTCGTCTCGATTTGAATTTTCATTCCCGTTCCCGCGGGAGTCCCGATCAGACCGTGAACCCAGTCTGACCTCTAATATGGATGAAGCATTTTAACTGTGCTCTTAAGGCTTTTGCACAAAAATATAAAAAAAGTAGAAAATTTTGAAAAGCTGAGAAATAAAAGTACAATTTTAGCTCTAGATAGTTAGACGCTTCATAAGATTTATATATATATTGCATTATCGCAATAATGACGCTCTTAACGATTTTTTTAATTTTTATTTTTTTTATTTAATATTATAAGTTTTAAAATACTTTAAATATAGCAATTTTAATTATAAGTTTATGAAAAAATTTGGATTTTCAATCGAAATATATAAATGTGCTTCAAGGAATAATATCTGCGTTACTTTTGCTTCTACGTTTCCAACGCCAACACATAAACAAATAGTTTTTCAAAACAAAAGCAAGAATATTAAATAAACGAGTTTGATTTTAAATAATAAATAAACAGATGAAATGACCAGAACACGTGAGTTCTTTATCATCGCTGTTGTTTGTCTGATCCTCGGAAACAGAGTGGGAGGTGAGAGAAAGACTGTGTAAAAATATTTTAAATAGTGATGCTTTTAGAAAAGTTTCAATTTATTCCACTCCACAAAACAGCCCACTTTCCACAAGAGGCACTACAAAGCCATCCAACCAAACCACCCAATACTCTTCCAAACTATTTCATCTATCAATTCCATTAATGATTAATCAACTCCACAGCAACAACATCCACAAAGAAAACCAACCTGGCACTGAACAAGAAAGTTTATCCGGATATAACAATGAATCCAACATCCAAGACAGATCTAGCTGTCGATAATGACCCCTCTACATGCGCCATAATTGATTTGCTAATAGAAATTTGGTTTGTTGTTGATCTGAGAGAGTCTTATGTCATTGACACCATCGTCGTCGATTTCATCCGCTTTGAAAGTAGGCATTTTTTGCTGTTTTTAATCAGTCAATGAATACGGTATGCAGGCAGTTCACCTCGCCAAAGGTTCATCCTTTCATACTTATATTCCGTGAAACACTTGCCGCTTAAATATTTCACCCAATCTAACGAACCATAACAAGCATGGATAGGTCAGGGTTAAAATTACGATGATGCTTATGTTAGGGTGAGGCTTTAAGGGTGTTACGGGTGAACTGCCTCCAATTCAATAACTGCTCTCCACACATTCTTAGACCAATTATCTCTTCAACTGAACAGAAAACCCTCTAGGCTCGGAAACTTGCGAACATAGAAAACTGTGGAGGATCATCATAGGCAACGAATTTCATAATGCGACTTGGCGTTACCTCTCCAGATGGAGTTTTTGTGAATATTCCTACAAAAAAACTGCTGACGGAGGAAAAATTTATCAGTGCATCAATACAAATTACAACCGCTACGCAGGCGCTTTTTGTGGCTGTTGTAAGATTTTAACCTTGTGCACCTTCGAAGTGTACGCCAGAGGTGATTTTTCCCAGACCACTCAAACTCGATCAGCTTCGGGTTAGTCCTTCTTGAACATAATTTTGTTGTTTGTTGAAATATTTTGTTTTCAAGGGGGTGAACTCACTATCATTGTTGGCGCCCGTCAATCTATGTAGACAATGGATCTTTTGCGCCGAAGAAAACTTTTCGCTGCTGGCTGTTGGTCGCTACTGGTTGCAGGTCACTGTTGTTTTCCTTTTCTGCGGGAGCACTTTTTACTGGCAAGCCAACGAATCCCTGCTTCCCCCGCTTCTAATCCAATGCGCCCAGCTTGTTTCCATCTGCTTTTATCTTCAGCAAGCGATTTTCAGGTGCTGACGTTGATTTCTGTAGATTTTAGATTGCGCTTGCAGACGTCCTTGTAGCGAAGGTATGGCCTGCCAGTTGCTTTCCAACTTGAGACAAACTCGCCGAATAGCACGTCTTTGGGAAGTCGGCCATCATCCATCCGACGTACATGTCCCAAACATGGGAGACGTTTTTGACGAAGAAGAGTAGTCATGCTTGAGATGGCTGCCCTCGCCAACACCTCGTTGTTTGTGACGCGGTCTCTCCATGAGATTCCGAGCATGCGTCAAAGACAGCGCATGTGGAAAGCGCTCAATCTTTTTTCTTGGTATGCGTCTAGTGTCCAGGATTCACTGGCGTAAAAAAAGAGTGCTCAGAACACAAGCCTTGTACACAGCTGCCTTTGTCTTTATTGTCAGCATCTTGTTGCTCCAAACTCTTGGTGACAGCCTGGCAAAGTCATCAGTGATTGTCAGATCAAGGTAAACTGGCTTCACGACTTCCAGAGCAAAATGTGAGGTCGTTCGGCGTGCTGTGCCATCACCTGTGTTTTCTTAAGGCTGATTTTTAGGCTAAACTCATCGCATGCCTTGGAAAACCTGTCAAGCAGTCTTTGCAGTTCTGCTTCAGTGTGGGTGACCAGTGCTGCATCATCCGCAAACAGCATGTCTCTTATCATCACTTTTCGTATTTTGCTATTTTCCTTCTGTGAGCCAGGTTGAAAAGACTACCGTCTAATCGGGAGTGAAGATATACACCTAATGTTGATGCTCCAAAGGCACGTTTCAGCGTAACAGCGAAGAAGATGCCGAAGAGAGTGGGAGCGAGAATACAGCCTTGTTTGACGCAACTGCAGATTTCAAAAGCACTTGATGTCGACCCATCATACTGCACAGTGCTTTTCATATTGTCATGGAATAACTTTATCACGCTCAAGAGCTTTGGTGGGTAACCAATCTTTGTCAGAATGTTGAAGAGTCTATCCCTACTGACAAGATCAAACGCTTTGGTCAGGTCTATGAAAGCTAAGAAAAGGGGTTTGTGTTGTTCTCTGCCTTTTTCTTGCAGTTGTCTGAGTGTGAAGATCATATCTATAGTTGACCTTTCTGCGCGAAACCCAGCTTGTGATTCTGGATACACCCTCTCAGCAAGCTTCTGTAATCTTTTTAGGACTACACGTGCAAACACTTTTCCCACGACACTGAGGAGAGATATTCCTCTGTAGTTGTTGCAATCACTTCTCTCGCCCTTGTTCTTGTATAACGTGATTATTTTTGAGTCCCTCATGTCATGAGGTACAGTTCCTTCTTTCCAGCATTGGCAAAGGAGGCTGTGCAGTTGCAGTGGGTGTCTCCACGAAACTTTATGCTGTGGTTTCGTCTGAAAAGTGTTGGTGATGCTGAGATTGTGACATGAGCACATCTCCAAGAGTCGCTGCCCATTTTGATTCATCTTTTTGATGCTAAATTTACCAAGACATGGGGACCAAGAGTAATGATCATCACCCACTCTTGCATTAAAGTCACCCAGCAGTATCAGTTGTTTTTCTTTAGGGATTTTGTTGAGAAACGAATCTATCTGGTCATAGAACTCATCTTTGGGTTGGTGCATAGGCGCTGATGAGATTGACTGGCTCAGAAGTGGTGTGGAGACAGAGTGATAGAAGTCTTTCAGTTCTTTTTTTAGCAAAGTTCAGCAGATAGTTCCGGACTGCAAAACCAATGCCGTATTTTCTGTTGTGTTCAGCACTTTTTCTTTGACAAAAGAATGTAAAATCAATTTTCTCTAAGACTCCCAAAATCAGCTAGCCGAGTCTCCTGCAGTGTGACAATGTCGACCTGGAGTCTCACGAGTTCGTCGTTGAGAACTGCAGTCTTTCGGGCATCACTGATAATCTGGAGGTTTTGAGATAGCCCTGGTGTGAGTGTTTTCACATTCCAGGTGTCCAGTTTCAGGGCAGATGTTTTTGTTTTTGTTCTTGTTCTTGTTCGCGGGTACATAATAAGTCTGCTTGTCGAGTGATGCAGCACTCTGAGCCCAACGCACCCAGTAGGGCAGGCAAAATGTGATGGAACAACACCTATTTAACTGGCGAATGAGCAGTTGCTTGGTTCGGACTGGGTTGTTCAATTGTGCTTGTCCTCGTTTGTTTTCTTCATGTGAGTGACATATCCGAATTAATCTGCAGACATTTGGGATATTGAATCTATCACGAGAATGAATAGAAACGGAGCTAGAACATCACCTTGAAGGACGTCTTTAGAGATGTTAAATGGTGCTTAAACCTGGCTTTGCTTGTAGAATTGGTTATTTGAATTAGCGTACAATTGCATTGATTGCGTTGACAATCTTATCTGGAAACTTGTTATGTAGCAAATCTTTCGCTCGCATAACGCAGTGCCCTGTCCACTATTTCTGCTCGTTGCTGGATTTCATTGACGCAGGTTTATGTCTTTCCATTCAAAAGCTTGAAGTGTCGATTCTGAAGTGCAATTTCAAAACTACGCCTAGTTTTTGGGACTTGGTTGCTCTCGGCTGAAGGCGTATTGAGCACTAATTACCTTATAATCGGAAGCGATGTTTGAATTGATAAAAAAACTGAACAAACGCCCTAAGCTAAACTAAGCTATACTATTTCGTTGTTGTTGATGATAAATCCTTTCCACCCTGAAGGAGCACTTGATCAAAAAGCCACAACCATCAGTACCACGACTGCTAGTACCATCCAAAAAAATAATACCACAGCTACTACACCAACTACTACTACCACTACAACTACCACAACCACCACAACTACTACCACCAGCACAACTACTACTACCACCACAACTACTACCACCACAACTACTACTACCACCACAACTACTAGACCAAATACTACTACTAGACGAAATACTACTACCACTGACCAAAATGTCACAACCATCAGTACCACGACTCGTGAAAAAACAGCTACAAACAAAACAAGTACAACTGCTCTGCGACCAAACACAGTCTCGGGAACATTTTCGAAGGACCCATCAAGCACCACGTTCAAGCCTTTGTTGGGAGTCTC
Source organism: Piscicola geometra (assembly GCA_943735955.1). NCBI lineage: Eukaryota > Metazoa > Annelida > Clitellata > Hirudinida > Piscicolidae > Piscicola > Piscicola geometra. The sequence goes on along the minus strand of OX030969.1, from coordinate 2,078,793 downwards.
TGTGCGAATGGACACTCACTCCAATTCGGACAAAGGTTAGCATTTGAGGAAAGCAGTCAGCTTCAGATGGTGTTCAATCCAATCCAGCTTCACGCTCCCGTTTGAAGATCGATGCATGCGAAGAAAGTTTGATTGTTTAATTAAATATTTTAAGCTTTTAATCAAATTCTTGCATAGTCATCCACTTTCAGACCAGTACCTTTACATCAAATGGTTCTTCTCCACCTTCACCATCACCGCTCTATTCTTTCTTTTTCTGGGGTATGTTGCAGTGTAACATTGTTACACTCTTAAAAATGAAAGATAAATGCTTTGAAAATGAATTTTGGTTTGATTTTATATTTATGAAACGATTGGATTTATAAATTGAGCTAGGCGTTTGCACAATGGAGCAAGTCTTACTGTTGACCTTTCACAGAATGAGACGGAAAAAAAGAAATGCCACTGATTTCAACGAAGAAGAACAAATGCAAAGAATGGAGCTGCAGATGAGACACTTGCAACGCCGAGATGCAGCAGCGGAAGAAATAGAAAAGATGCTAGGGAGGCTGGAAAAAATGGCATTTGAAAAATCTCTCAGATCCAGTCGAGAAGTTCTGCATATTGAAAAAGAAGAAGAGAAAGATGAAGAAGAAGACATAGAAGAAGACCGATGGGTCGATGATGAGGATGATGATGATGGACAAGATGGCTCAACAGAAAAAGAAATTGGAAAAAAAACTGAAAAATATTTTCAAAAATCCAACTCTCTGAACGAGGAATCTGTAAATGAAAAGAGTAAGAATATGCGTCAAAAAAATATAATTTCGCAACATAAGAGTCCACAACATAAAAGTCCACAACATAAGAGCTCACAACATCAGAGTCCACAACATCAGAGTCCACAACATAAAAGTACACAACATAAGAGTCCACAACATCAGAGCCCACAACATAAGAGTCCACAACATAAGAGCCCACAACATCAGAGTCCACAAAAAAAAAAGAAAAAAAAAGATGGCAATAAAGATGTTGAACTGAGTTTCGAAATGGACTGGGAAAACTTTCGTAAAAGAAGTTTCATTAAACATAGAAAAAAGAAAAAAAGAAGAAGTAAAAACAAGAGAGAGAAAAAAGATAGGAAGGAGTGGGAAGTAAATGGTGGGGAAAAGGTGGACGAGAAGAAAAAGAACGGAGAAAATGGAGAAAAGAAGGAGGAAGAGAGGAAAGAAAGAGAGAAGAAGGAGGAAGAGAGGGGGGAAAAAGAAAAAAAAGAAGGAAGAAAGGAAGGAGAGAAGAAAAATAGAGAAAGAAAGAAAAAAAAGAAGAATGAGGGAGAGAGGAAGAAGAGAGAGAGGAAAGAGGGCGAGAGGAAGGAGGGAGAGAGGAAGGATAAAAAGGTTAAAATATTGGAAGAGAAAAAAGAAGATTGAATGAAATAAGACAGTTCAAAGCTAGAGCAGAAGAAAATAACTGAAAAAATGTTTTAGATTTAAGAAACTGAATTAATTCTTGCTGGTGATGCCATATTTTATTTTTTGGTTAGCGGCTGCCATTTTGGCAGCCGCTCAAATAAATTTGTGGAATAAACGGTTTTGGGTATAATATATTGAAATTTTAGAATCTAAAGTCTAAATAAAAATTAAATTTAATTAATTAGAATGTTTTTAGTGCAAATGTTGGTTGTTTTGAATCTGTCGAGAATGGCCGCAGCAGACCAAGATGGCCGCAGGGAATCAAAGCGCTCAAGGAGAAAGGATAAAGGAGAAAGCTTTCCATAGCAGCAGCAGTACCAGCGTTGGCAAAGACTTCTCCTTCACCCTCTTTCGCAGCCTCGGCACCAGTGGCAAGACAGAAAATTGAGAAGAATGATGATTGTGTTTTGAGGATGATGTGGTGATGATTGTGCTGTGGTATGAGTGTTGGTATTGTGGTGATGAAAGAATTTTTTATTTATGGTGATAGTGATTTTTTGGCGGTGATTGTCATGGTGGGGTGGGTGAGGTTGGATTATTGAGGTTGATTGTGTGTTTATATATATATTTTAATTTATATATATACATATATTGGTTATGGTCTAAAAACCGTTTTATTTAACAAATTTATTTGAAGAGCGCCTTTGTTCACTTAGTAAAGGGCGCTATACAAATCATTAGTGATTGATTGATTGATTGAATTCGAGATTTCAAATTTAAATGTCCAGTAAACGCACAACTTTTATCATTTAATAAATGAATAAAAAATTATATATTTTATAAAATATTTATACAAAAATTTTTAATTTATTAAAAAAAATTTAACTTATACAAAAAAATTTAATTTATACAAAAAAATTTAATTTATACAAAAAAATTAAATGTATACAAAACATTTAAATTTATACAAAAAATTTAAATTTATAAAAAAAAATTTAATTTATACAAAAAAAATGTATTTAAACGAAAAATTTAAATGTATACAAAAAATTTAAATTTATACAAAAATTTAAATTTATACAAAAAATTTAAAATTATACAACAAATTCAAATTTATACAACAAATTTAAATTTATACAACAAATTTAAATATATACAAAAAATTTAAATTTATATACAACAATTAAATTGATACAAAAAATTTATTTAGACGAAAAATTTAAATTGATACATAAAGTTTAAATTGATACAAAAAATTTAAATTGATAAAAAAAATTTAAATTTATAAAAAAAATTAAATGTATTCAAAAAATTTAAATTTATACAAAAAATTTAAATTTATACAAAAAATTTAAATGTATACAAAAAGTTTAAATTTATACAAAAAATTTAAACTTATACAAAAAATTAAAATTTATACAAAAAATTTAAATTTATACAAAAAGTTCAAATTTATACAAAAAATTTAAATTTATACAAAAATTTTTAATTTATACAAAAGTTTTTAATTTATACAAACAATTTTAATTTATACAAACATTTTTAATTGTAACAAAATTTTTTAATTTATAAAAAAAAAATTAATTTATACAAACAATTTTAATTTATACACAAATTTTTAATTTATACAAAAAAATTTAATTTATACAAAAATTTTTAATTTATACAAAAATTTTTAATTTATACAAAAAATTTTAATTTATACAAAAATTTTTAATTTATACAAATATTTTAATGTTATACAAAAAAGTTTAAAATATTATTCACAAAAAGCGTAAACCATTTGAAATAATTTGCTTAAAAGGTTTTTCAGTAGATTTTCTTAGTCATAATAGCTTGTTTGATTCAATCAATCAAATTCAAGAGCGTTCGATTGATTAACTGTGTAATGAAGCTTCAGTGACATCCTCATGCCACATCATGACATCTTCTTCCACACCTTAACTTAGTAGTGGATATACAGAAAATATATGCCCAGCCTTTTTATTAGCAATGATTGTCTTATCAAGAGCCACAGCTGTTTGAGGAGTTTATGCGCACCTCTCACTCTCGATGTTTTAGAAATTTTCATCATTTTTCAATTGATGATTGAGCATGTGTGCTGTTGTGTAGTTAAAAAAAAGTTTGAGAAAAGAGCGCTATAGAAAATAAAAAATCTATTTGATTGATTGATTAAAATGGAAAACTAATCAAATCTCGCATTTACACTAGTGGGCAAAAAATTGTAAACACCTTTCTTTTATGGATGGTCTGGCATTGATGTTGCAAGTTTTTCGATTAAACTCACGTCAATATTTCTATACCAGCTTTTCACAGCTATGCAATGTATATAAGAAAAAATAATTTTCTATTCATGCATACGTCTTCTAAACACATTTTTATGTTGGTTTCGTTCCTGAAAGTTGTCTCGTTCAATTATAATAATTGAGAAACTGATTTCTAGAAGAATAGTTTGAAAGTTTTTAGATCACGTTTTGTTGATTATTCTTCAGAATAAATGAAGATTATTTTGAATGATCAGTATTGAGTGAGCGGAAAAATGTATTTATTTAGATAAATAAGATAGTTGAATAATAAGTAAATGTTCAAATTTTAAGTCATACAATATGATTTCATACAATATGGGCATTCCATCTTGGGAACCTAGTTGCTCAAGATGGCATTTTTGAGTGTTTTTGTTTGAGGTTAATAAACTCATATTTCTTTTTCCTTTATTTCTTATGTTGAAGTTGATATAGTTAGACAAAAAGTCAATATAAGGGCTGGATAAATTTTAATTTACGTTATTGATTATTCAATTGAGATATGAGGCTACGTGTAAAAATCGTTCTATTTTGTGTAACCTCCCCCTAAGTTTAACACTATAATTAAACTATTTACCCAAACCATTTTTTTTCGGTGTTTTCACAAGTTTTCAATATTGTTTACTCTACAGAACAGAAAATGGTGAACAATCTATTTTTTGTAAAAAGATGTTTTTCCAAGGCTATTAAATTACATTAAATCAATCCAATCAATCACTAATGATTTTAAATTAAATTTCAATTTTAAGCTTCAAATAGTTAAATTCAAAACTTACAAGCTACTCATGAACTTTAAGACACTCTAAGTCCTCTAATCAGCCAATCAATCATAGCTAATTATTTTTATAGTGCTCTTTACAAAACGAACAAATGCGATCGTCGAGAAAAGGAAGATGCTGTTTAATACGACGAATGTGGAAGTAACAAGATTCAGAAACAAATAGAGTTTGAGGAGCTAAAGACAGGTTATAATTGAAGATAAAACCAAGGCTACGTATGGAAGAAGAAGGTTTTAGAGATAATGATGACGGGAGAGGACAAACTAAAAAAGTAAGTGATAGTGAAGATTTGGATGTTCTAGTGAAAAAGATAAGTTCAAATTGATCAAGATTTAGCTTGACAATACACTGACAGCGGAAGTGCTTCAGAAAGGCGGTGACTTCCTTGCAAAGCAGCTCCTCACCATCTGCAGGCTAGTCTACGGCAAGGGTCGCGCACCAACCCAATGGACATCAAGCCTGATCATCCCGCTGCCTAAGAAAGGAAGTCTCCAGTTGATGACCAACTACCGAGGTATCAGTTTGATGTTCATTGCAGCCAACGATTGAAGCTATCCAGCTTTAATCGTTGGCTGTGAACAAAATGTTTGAAGTCATTTTGTCGTGCCGCGGAAAAAGAGGCCTCCTGCTTCCTTATGATGATGGTTCCGTTCAATGATGATGACTTTTTTAAATCCATGAATTTATTCAATTCTTGTAAAAAAAAATTGTTCACAATTTTTGCTCACTAGTATAAATAAACAGACTGTCAAATAATTATATTGTCAAAGAATCGATAAAAAGGATGAAATTTGACATTTTGAGCGTGTTGCGCCAGCTCAAATACTTTTTGTATTTGATAAGTATTCTAGGTAATAAATTTTCATGTGACGCCTAAATAAATAACAAACTGGAAAAAAATGTAACATGGGAGATAAAAACCTCTACTAAAGAGTATTTGTGATTTCTTTCAAGCAATGACTTTGAAACCCCAATAGGAAGTTATTTAAATTGGCTCGTCAAAGCTATCATTAGTGTCCCTTGCACTCATGTTTTAAGTAGGTTCATTTATTATCAATCTTTTCAATTTTATGTTTGCTTTTCAAAATATTGAACCGTTTAAGAGAATTGAAATAAGCTTCTTTTAGTTCTACGTCACTTTTTCAACAACATCACATAAACAATTTGGTTCAGTTAAAATACTGATGATTAATTTAGAATATTAATTTTTAATTAATAAGTTTTTTTGCTAAATGGTGAGAATATGCGAGATCATCATCAGTTATTGTCTGATGTTTTATCACACAGTTGCAGGTGAGAAAGAGGCTTAAAAAAATGTGTTAAATGAAATATCTAATGAGTTTCTTTCCCTTATCTATTCCCATCTCACTCCCAAAACTATCCAATTTTGAGTTCAACCATTCATATAAATTTTCTCACCAACCATTCAAATTACAAATCGCACGTCCTTCAACTTTCCATCACAGGAGGCGACCCTGCACTGGACAAACCAGCTTATCAGAGCTCAAAACACAATGACTCAGCTCCATTGGGTTGGCACATTACATTCTTACATTTTATGGAATGGTTACATCTTTTTTTTTTTAACTCGTGAAATAACTAAAACTTAAAAATTGTTTTTTAGTATGTTTTTAATAATTTCTTTTTGAATAATTAAAATACAATTTTCGAAAAAAAACTTTTACAGTTCAAAAAATATTTAGCTAATATAACAGTTTTCAATCATATTTTTCCAAAAAACTTCTACTATTAAAATCTAAATTTATATTTTTGTAGTTTTATTATAAACGTGTGCGAGCTTAAGGCCAAAAAGATAATAACTTTCAATTAACTTTCTCTTGAAAACTTTCAACTCTACAATTGTCTCATGAACTTTTGCACCTAATCCAACCTAACAACTCCCACTTCATGGAAACCATAAAAGGAGGATCAACTGCCACTGCGCCAAAAGAACCCTTGCACAACCTTATTGACAGTCAGTTATCCTCCGTATTTTCGTGCTATTCATCATCATCATCTCCTGGTTTTTGTTAAACAGGCTATTTTTTCCTCTCCCGAGGGTGGGGCCTGTCTGAAAAGTCTCAGTCTCTCCCTCCACTCCTTTCTATCATGGGCATCAGTGCTGCGTGCCCCCAGGTATTTGAGGTCTTTCTGTACCACCTCTTCCCACGTCTTCTTTGGCCTGCCAGGTCGTTTCGTTCCAGAAACCTCCATTCTTCTAACCTTGTTGATCCATCCACCACCACGTTCCACATGCCCAAACCACCTCATTCTTCTTGTTTGCAGTACAGCACCAATATCCTGGATTCCCATAAATTTTTGGAGCTCATCTGAACTGATGAGATCTTTTGATTTGATGTTGCACATCCAACGGATCATGGCCCGGTCGTTGCGTTGAAGGCGGTTGATTGTTTCTGTGGTGACAGCCCAAGTCTCAGAGGCGTGTAACATTGTACTCCTCACACATGAGGTGTACACACGACTTCTGGTTGGAAGTGGAAGGTGTCTGTTTGTCAGTAGAGGAAGAAGTTGACGAAATTTTCCCCACGCACACTTGCATCGGGTTATGGCAGCATCCTCACAGCCTCCACCTGCAGACAGCATGTCACCTAAGTAGCAGAATTCAGGAACGACTTCAAGTTTGTCTTCATCAACAAGAACTTCCACAATTGATCTTCCATCTATCGGTCAAGCTGTGCCTTGACAGAGGGCACACTTGTAATTTTGGTCTGAGCGGAGGGAGCCTTTAATGCCTGAGAATCTCTTGCCATTCAAGCTGAAACATGTTCATGACTCCAAGGCTCCTTGCAAAAAGTCAAATGGTTCTTCGTTGTGTTCACCATCACCGCTTTCTTTATTCTATTCCTGGGATATATGTAAGTTTTGGAAAGTTAAATCATAGATGACATTTATGTTAGGAAATATGTAGTGTTTCTATTAATTTTTTCTTCAAATCTATGAATAAATCATTCGTTGTTTTGGAAATCTGTTCATAGAATTGAGTTTGACTCTTCAAGTTTTTTACAGGTTTTAGAAAAAAGTAGTTGAAAGAAACGGAAAATCGAAAGGTTTTGTACCGCAAAAAAAAATATACCACAAATAAAAGATATAACACAAATAAAAGATATAACACAAATAGAAAATATATCACAAAAAGAAAATATACCACAAAGAGAAAATATGCCACAAGTAGAAAATATACCACAAATAGAGAATATGCCACAAAGAGAGAATAAGGAGGCATTGGATAATTTGGAAACCAAAGATGCTGCTGAAGAAGAGTTGGAAAATATTAAAGAAAAGAGCGAGGTTGAAAAAGACATTAACTTTGCTTCAAAAAAGATAAGTTTTGAAAGTGGAAAAGAAATTGATAAGAAAATAGATGATGAGGGGGTCGATAATGATGATAAACAAGAAAATGTAATAAAAAAAGAAGATCTAAAAGAAGCCGAAACAAAGAGAGGCAATCCGAAACAAAAAGGGAAAATTAAGTTTAGGAAAGTTTCACGACTTAAAAGTGAATTTATCAAATCAGAAATTTCAAAACTTGATTTAAAACTTAAAAAACTTTAAAAAAATAAAAAAGACGACCGAAAAAGCAACAAAAAAACTGGTGAAGAAGGGAAAATGGACAAAAAAAAGTCAAAAAACAATGAAGTTGAATAAAGAAAAAATAGAACAACTTCACGAAAATAAATTTCGGTGCTAGGACAAAATGTCACTGGACAAAATGGCATGGACAAAATATCACGAGGACAAAATGTCACGGACAAAATGCACGGACAAAATGGCATGGACAAAATGTCACGAGGACAAAATGTCACGGACAAAATGTCACGGACAAAATGTCACAGACAAAATGTCACGGACAAAATGTCACGGACAAAATGTCACGGACAAAATGTCACGGACAAAATGTCACGGACAAAATGTCACGGACAAAATAGCTCGGACATAATGTTATGAGTATCGGCAAATGAATTGCACTATAACAATTATATTTAATTGTAGTGCTTTTTCTTTTCAATATTTTCAATCGCTATCGTTATTTGCGCATAGATTCGATTCCCAAAATCTTAAAGACACCATGCCTTTAGTTTTGAAGATGATAAAAATTCGTTTCTATTTATTGTTCGAAAGAATTCATCGGAGTTTATCGACTTATTGCTAGCAGTTATGACGGAATCTGGTCGGTTTGTGGGTCTTTCTCAATGAAAAAATAATTTTCTAGAATTAATTCAAAAATTTAGGAAGCAAAATGCATGATAGTTGATTGGGGTAATAAATCACATTGAACTAGAGGTTTAGGCGATAAGATGCAGTGTCACTTAGTGACGGTTTATTAACTGAACTGGTAGAGTTGGCGCTATTAAGGTTTGTTAGTAAAGTCAATTTTGATTGAATTTATTGAAATATAGCATTTAACATTCATGAAAAAAATTGAGATCGATATTTAGTGAGTAAAGGATAATTTCTTTAAGGGGTGGCTGAATGTTATCTTTGAGCGGGTTAGAAAGAGCATGCATCGGTCATTTCTAGTCTTTAAGTGTTTACTGCAATGTCTTTTTTTTAATTATCAATACCATTACAAAATGATCAGTACACCGAATCCTACTTTACACAATTCAGAGGTTAAGACGAACTACTACTACTACTACTACCACTACTACTACTACTACTACTACTACTACTACTACTACTACTACTACTACTACTACTACTACTACTACTACTACTACTACTACTACTACTACTACTACTACTACTACTACTACTACTACTACTACTACTACTACTACACTACTACTACTACACTTTGTCCGTGACATTTTTTCCGTGACATTTTATCCTCATGACATTTTGTCCGTGCCATTTTTCCAGTGACATTTTGTCCGGCCACGTAAATTTCTGATAAGGAGGAATTTGAGGATGAAATGAATGTAAAGTACCATTCGAAACTTAAAAGGAAAAAAATCCCAAAAATGTTGATAAAAAAGATGTGGAAAAAGCAAATGAACTAAGTTTTGAAAAAAAGGGAAAAAAAACAGAATGAAAAGTTTTCTTTCAAACTTAAAATACCAAAAAATAAAAGTGAAGAAAAAGAAGCCGAAGTTGAAGATCAGAAAAAAATTTCAAAAAAGTAAAAAGATCAACAATTAGAAAAAAAGGCAAAGAAAGGCGCAAAAATAACCAAAAATAATAGTTTTCAGAGAAACCAATATTCACTTTGGTTCAGGAAGAAATAAAAAGTAAGAAACCAGAAAACGTATTAAATGAAGAATATGGGAAGAAATTTACTGCGAAAGATGATGAAGATTCTGAAAAAGATGTTGAAAAGGTTGATGGAAAACATGAGAAAAACAATGAAAAAGATGTGATTGAACATAAAAACATTACATTTTGTAAAAAAGATAAAAAACCTTAAAGTTTGGTTTGATCATTTGAAATAACAAGAAAAATATTATTTTTGCAAATTAAACCAGCTCGAAAGCCATGATAGAACAAAAAGTCTGAAACTATTGATTAAAAATCACAGGACTATGTAAAAGAAAAAACTGTAAAAAAATTTTTACAGAAATTGTGATCAATTAATCAAGAGAAACTCAAATTAAAATCAAATCATGGAAAAGCTTAAATCTTCCAGGGATACAAAAAGCTGTTATAACGACCAGTTATAAAGTTATTAGGAGGAGCTTGCACAAGATGGAACGATTTTTAGCCTTATAGCTCAATTGCATAAATAATAACGTAAATTAAAACTGATCTATCCATTATATTGATTTTTTGTCTAACTATATCAACTTTAACATAAAAAATAAAATATGAGTTTGTTAACCTCAAACATGAACACTCATAAATTTCTTTTTAAGCAACTGGGTTCCCAAGACGGAATGCTTAGTTGTCTAAGATGAAATCATCTTGTATATAATAAAAATGGTAATTTAGACGTTTCACTTATCGTCAGACTATCTGGAATATCTAAAGAAATACTTTTTCCCTCTCACTTTATACTGATAATTCCAAAAAATCTTTATTTATTCTGGAATATGTAGTCTCTCAGTTCCTTCTCAAAATATCTTTTAAAAACGCTATAATTTTTTTTACAATTCATTTTTAAAGTAAACTCTGTTAAACAATGTTGCTTCAAAATAATATAGGTTAAACTCGCTTTACCCAGATGATTTTTTTTATTTCGCACCTCACTTTTAGCTTCAACCATTTCCCGTGCAGTCTTCAAGTTTACAGTCAATTTAGACTAATTAGACGAAAGTTTACATCGATTTAAATTTGATATTTAGCTATAAATAGAACATACTTGTGTCAAAGCTAATGAATACTAACAGTTTTTTATTAAATGAAAAAGTGAATTATTTGTTTGTATTAATTTTCAAAAGTCTATTTAGAATATATACTACATACAGTCAAATAAGTATTTTGTAAAACAATCGATAAAAAGGGTAAAATCTGGAATTTTGAACGTGTTGCGCCAGCTCAAATAAATATTTTTAGCAATCAAACATGAGGCGCGTCTTATATATGAGTACCCCTAATAAATTAGTGTTTCACGGTATTTATAATATTTTTTGATAAATTAATGATTTAAAGAAAAAAAAACATTTTTTTACAAGTATTATGACAGATGCGTTTGATTCCCCGACGGGTTAGAGTTAGGGGCAACGGCACAACATGGAGAGGCCAATTCGAAGGTCTCGCAGTTTTTCGGAAATCGATGAGTTTCTCAATATGCCATAGGACAAAAATATTTTCACTGGATGGCTATCAGGCTTTTATCCACGAAACAGTAGATATATTTCAACACAGAACTTAACGATGCCACTAAAATATGACTAAAATGTCACAAATTCTTGAGAAAAACAGAACTAAACTTAATTGCACTTTTATATTTCTACACTTATCGTATGTACCGCCACGACAGAGTATACAGAATGTAGAACAACGCACAATGGGAAAATAACTTCCGAGCTTTTGGATGCTGAAACTGTGCAAACACAACTCAAATTCACATCAACAAGTTTACGCGTGGATCTGTCTGATCCCAATGCATGTATCGAACTGCAAGAGCTCTTTTGTGTCCCAAGCCTTCAGCCCGCTTGATATGCTTGATGCTGTTCTAACTACACTAAATATTTTTTCAACTTATAGACTGTTTAGAATCTCATATAAAACCTTTTTTTTTTTTACTTTTTCACTTAGTTGAATAAATTATGACGAAACTCTAAGAATATTAAGCAACTTAGTTTGTAGTTTTTCTTTTTTATTATTAATGAACTATTTTAAACTCTTTATTTATTATAATTGGTAGTTTTGATTTAACCTATTCCCCGCCGCTACCCGAAAGTTTTTTTAAACATGAATTTTACATTTAGACTCACATTATATGGTTATAATTTTAGTATTATTATTTATTATAATAATAACTCAAGCAAAATTATAAACAAATTATTTTATGAGTTTTAGTGGGACAAAATGTTGCGAAAACGCAACTGGTCGAAAATGTAGTGTTTCATACTATGCAGTAAGAAACATAAATATTCAAAGCATATTTATTAAAACAAAAAAAAATTTATAATAAGAATAGTTCAATAAAATTTTTAATTCAAATGATTTTTATAGTTATATTATAATTATTATTATTTTAATTAAAACAAATCATAATACTTAACGTGCACAACAACACACTCATAAACTATCGCGTTGCTGCAAAGACGACTCTGACGACGACTGTAATCTTTATTTTAATTTTATAATCAATCTATGAAAAGGCAAAGAAACTTTTTTTCAATAAAGTTTTAAGTGTAAAGCATTTGCAGTTTAGAATTTTTTATTTAAAATAAAAAATCTACAAAATTTGAATTTAAATATTAAATTTAACAATTTTTATAGATTAACATTTGAATAATAATTTATTAATTTTATGATAAATATTGTAATAAATGACTAGGTTTATCAAAAATCATATAACAACATATTACGTCAAAATTGCGAAAACGCAGTATAGATTTGTAAACTCCAAAAAATAAATTTAAGTATAAAATATCTTTTCAACCAGAAATTAAAACTATATTTTCATAAAAATACTAAAATCAAACGACAAAATTGAACAATTATCTAATCGAGTAAAAATTGTTCTGAGAAATGTTAAACGTGAACAAGAAATAAAAGGTTAGAAATATAAAAAAATGGGAAAAAATAAATTCAACTCATGAAATTAAAAGTTCAAATTTAATGTAAAAAAAAGATATTTGAATAAGATCTATGTTATGTTCTATTTATGTTCTATTTTATTATGGGTGAACGGGTAGCTGAGTCGGCAACGACTCTCGGCTTGACCAATAATGAAAGGTCCTAGGTTCAAGTGCAACCAATGCCCTAGTAACCCAAAGGCGCAAATGAAAACCTGCAGCCTAAGTAGCCTGGAAGCCCGTTCGGGTTATACGCCACTATAATAATGCTCGTCATTATTATTTAAAACCGCAAAAAGTATATAAATTAATGTTGCAAAAACGCAACAGTGCTAGTAAATGGGTTGAACAATTGACTTTTTAAAAGAAATTCAAGCCCCCTCCAGCATTTTTGCTGGTTGCGCACTTGGTTAAAAGTTAGGGGTTGGGGTTGAAGGTTAGAGTAAGGGGTTAGGGTTAAAGGTTAGAGTAAAGGGTTAGGGGTTGGGGTTAAAGGTTAGAGTAAGGGGTTAGGGGTTGGGGTTAAAGGTTAGAGTAAGTGGTTAAGGTTATGGATTGGAGTAAGGGTTAAAGTTATGGTTGAGGGTTGGAGTTAGGGGTTAGGGTTAAGGTTGAAATTGGGAATTACGATTAGGGTAAGAGATAACTTTAGGGGTTTGGGTTAGGGTTTGAGGTTAGACTTTTGATTGAAAAATGTTTGAAAAGAATGAAAAATTTCTTTGGGTTAGAGTTAGGACTTAGGATTAAGGTTGAGGTTAAGATTTGAAACGTTTTAAAATAAATGAACACTTTCTAATGAACATATTTTATAATTATTATGAATATAACAAATGAGAAATTGTTTCGTTATAAAATTTTCACGAAAAAGAACAAAAATCGCAAGTTTTTATCAGTGAATTTATCCTTGAAGAAAAACTATCATTTTGTTCTTTTCTGTGAAGTTTTCAAAATAAATAACATTTGGCATACTTTTTGACGCTATTAAAAACCCTAAAAATATTTAAAATGTAAACTATTGATTTTTTTAAAAATATTTTTTAAACTCAAAAATCCTAATCTTGCAAACTTTAAAATAAATAATTTTTCAAAACCAAATAAAAGTCCGATAACTATAATCTTGATGCGATTAATCTAATTGTCAAATTACAAAAGAAAATATATCAGAAAGGATAGGCACACAAGCACAAGCTTATCCGTAGGAATCAAACCACTCGAGCTCAATTTCATTTCTTTAACATCTGCTTCTTCAGCACACCTGAAAGCAGCATTTATGCCTTGTGAAGTCTCTTGGAGCAAACCATCTTTGATAAGGTAGTATTTTCTTTGGCTTATTAGAATTTTCTCATCTTTGAAAAAGCAGAGTTTCAGTATTTAAGTTATTCGAAATAAACAAAATTAAAATTATTATTATTATTGAAAAAAACTAATTATAATTGCAGATGATTAATAAAACAATTTCAATAAAATACAACTTACTTTTCCAGGATGTAAATAAATTATCTACTATATCCGTGCCATTTTGCTTTTTTCGGAGCTTATTAAACTTCATTTTTTTTGCATCGAAATTTTTGTAACTCGTATTCAAAGCCCAGAATTCTTGGTTTTTGCCGACAGAGATAATAATCAACTTATTATCAGTAACACTTTGAAACGCACCGTTTATTTTATCTCTTCCATTCAATCGTATTCCGAGATGTTTCACATTCAAACCACTTTTAGGAAATCTATCTAGCAGCTGATTATTGTTGCATAGCCAGTACTTTTGTTCTATGGTGTTCAGTTTATAATTATTTTTCTATTTCACATAGTTAATTTTGACAATAGTTCCAAAAATATCTTTCAACGATTAACACACAAACTAACGATAGAGTAACATGGTTATGTTGTTGGGAGGAATAAAAACAATTCCTTCCACAGGACTTCCCTTTGGGTAACCAGCGCATAACTGTGTAATCTTATCAGGTTTCGCTATATTTCCGTTATCATAACACCACTTGAAAACAAACAAAAAGATGAATTTATATATTTTTCAGTTTTAATAATTCATTATAAGTCTCTGCATTAATATGTCGCATAAACAAATAAAAAAATTATATACTAAGCCATTACCAATATTTACTTTTGCTAAACACTCAAACATCTTTGGCATCAAAAGTTTAAAAAACCTTATCTTAAATTAAGCAGTTGATGATGGAAGCTTAAATAAAATATTAAATTTAACAATTGAAAAAATTATTAAATTCAAAACATAGACTGACCTTGCCTTTGAAAATCATGGGTCGTTCTTGTAACATTGCTATTTGTACGACTCCATCTTCACAAGGATCAGGATTTGAAAAGGGACTTCCTTGAAACAATTTTTTGTTTAAAAGTTTAGAAAAGGTTATTCTGTTGGTCTGATTGCTTACAATAAATTTATAAAACCAACCATATTTGGCATGAAGACCTTGGATATCATCTGCATGAAGTGTCCTAAAATCAAGATGGGGTTGTTTCGATTTCATTATAGATCCATTTACTGTGGAATGGCCTAGTCCTAAGGCGTGGCCTATCTCGTGAATAACCGTCTTAAAAAGGACTTTTGGATGCTGGATAAACCTTTGTCTGAAGTGTTCTGAATGAAAACATGTTCGTAAACGTGGAACATATAACATCGTTTCATCAGAGACATATTTATTGATTCAATTGCCAGCTTAAAATTTTAAAAGTCATTTAACGTAACCAACTCTGGACTAATTCAGGTCTGAAGTTAATGTCTTCGTTTAGATGGATACCCGTTCCATAAGTTGGGATAGGCCCCCAGGCATGACCCAAGGCGCCTGAAAAGGAAATTATCATTTTTCACTGACTTTAAAAAATCTTAATATACTTTAAACTTTAAATTTTCAAAAATATAGTTTTCGTAAAATCTTTTAATCTTCATTTTCCCGCACCTCTTTTTAGTCAACATACAAGACATTCGATGACGCTTTTTACATGTCAGTTTTTCTACTTTTACAGGTATACGACCAAACTAGACTTTACCCAAAATAGACCTCAAACAAAATCGCCCTTAAAATATTTACAAGAAGAAATCGCCCTTAACAATAATTTACTGGACGAAATAGATTTTTGAAATAGCCTTAACATAGTTAAACCTTGTTTTTTAAAAATAGTTAGAGAACGGTTAAAGTTTGGATTAGGGTTAAGATTTATTTTTCAAAAGTATATTTAGTCGAAAGTCTATTTCTATTAAGAGGTATTTTGTCAAAGGTCTATTTTGTTTTCAATCCATTTCACCCTTATTTCAGTTTCGCTAGTTAAAACGGAAAGAAGCAGAATAAATATTTATCAAATCTTGTTTCTTATTCATTTTTTAAGCAAGCAGTAAAAATTTTTTTGTCTAAAGTAAATGTAGTACTTGGATTAAACTCTTCACAGGTAATATTCCCACGATTAGCAGTAGCTCCACCAGTTTTCTCATGGAACTTGAAAAGTATGTCAGCCTTGTCTTTGAAGTGTTTCTTTTGTGGATTTTATAACATAATGTATCAAGTTCAAGACATTGAAATTAAAAATATTCATAATCTTTATATTATAATATATGGCACTGGCTACAGGTCCTGCACTCAAATGAGTAAAAGTTATGGCGTATTTTTTAATAAATGAATTTATTAATTAAAAACCTATTTTTTCAGATCTTTTAGTTGAATTTCAATTTTAATTTATTTTAAATTATATTTTAACAATATTTTCGTTCTTTAGCGTAACATAAACTTATATTAAGACGTTTTTATTTATTCTTTCAGTAACCTAACGATTAGCACTCGGTATGTGGTTTTTGCGATCCATGGTCCCTTTTTAGAATTTTTGATAAATTAAGTATGATTGATATTTTATTTTTTATTTGTAAGAAAAATATTATTAATATTTAATTTGTAAAAAATATTTATAGACATGGGTTAGGGTTAAGATTAACCCATTAACGCCTGACTCAAAGGAATTAACTAATTTTTTTACATTTAATTGAAAAACTGATTCTAAAAAATAAAATCAAAAAATTATTCTGAAATATTTTATACAAAAAAAGTTATGATAAAAATAAAAAATGTCCTTAAAAAAGGACACTATGCATTGCTAATGACGGCAATTACGATTCGTGGTAGATGCTGAAGCACTCCAAATGTAAAGCTACATTACATTTAAGGCATTTCTTTTGCACTTTCTTTCCACATTGCAAACATCTTTTTTGCCCATCTCCAATTTGACTAAGTTTGAATACCACCGATCCACCAAGGCCTAAATCGCTGTTGCACTCTTCTGATGCTCCTTGATATGGGTTTACCAAATAACCAAGCCTATTATTTAGACGCCAAACTGTATTCCCAAACCTTATAGGTTTCCCTCTGATAAGTTTTTTTGATGAATGCCTCCCATAATATGACACGATTGATTCATCAATTGCCAAATGACATTCTTTGGGCTAAAATTTGTAAAATCTGTCATTCATAGCATCAAATAATGGATGCACTTTGCCCATTCTGTCTAATTTATTAATTTTCTCATTGTCATTGCAATGAAAATATCTTAATAATTATTCAAATCTGTTGACAGTTATAGCATTGCTTACAGCTAGATTGTGTCCATGGTCGCTTTGTTCGCAATACATCCTGCGGTTTGCCATAGGAACATAGTCTCTTGATTTTGAGGGTAGAGCGCTATAGAAATTTATTTGATTGATTGATTGATTGCCTGAAAGAATGAGTATAGGCTATAATTATGCTTTCAGGTTTGCTCCTTTTGCAAACCGCAGGATTTACTGCGAACAAAGCGACCATGGACACAATCTAGCTATACTGTATAGTTATCAACTTGATGACTGTTACATAAAAAAATTAATTAAACAATGTGATGAAAGACATGTTTTCAAATTTTGATTTGTCGTTTGAACTATTAGAACTGTATCAGCTGAGAAGAAATCATTGTCATCTTCCAAAATACTAAGGACTTCATGAAGAGCGAATCTGAAAATAATTGTTTTTACCATCTGTATTACTGCATAGTGTCTTTAAAAAAGGACACTCAATAAAACACCGTTTTTGGAAATAATATTACATGTAAAATGAAATTTATTTTAAAATAAGATATAAGAATGAATAAAAATAAAATAATATTATACATTATGAATGGTAGACATTAAATAAAATTATAACTAACTTTTTTTCATGAGCCATGACAAAAACACAAAAAATTTAGTTATCGCCTTGAAAAATCCGAATATCGAAACAATCTATCAATTTCAAATGACAAAATTTTTTTCAACAAAGACTTCAGTTTATATAGGACTGGATTAGTTGCAAAGATAATAAATATAATCAAGATAACTATTATAAAAAAACTTTTTATTGCTGTCATTAAAAAAGGACAGTATGCGTTAATAACTTAAGGTTAAGTTTAGGATTAAGGGGGAGAGGGGGGGGCTGGGAGTAATGGGTTTTTCAATATGCCATAGGACAAAAATATGTTCTCTTAATGGCCATCATCTCACAAAACATTTTGTATATCAACACAGAACACAGAGATCCCACTAAAACAACACTAACACGCCACAAATTCTCGGAAAAAATAGAACACCATTAGACCTTAACTACACTTTTAAATCTCTACACTTATCATATTTAAATTTTTCTCGCCATGACACAGTATATATAGAACAACGCAGAAGGGCATAATAACTCCCGAGCTTTCGGAATTCTGCAACCTTCATGGAAAGGATGCTGAAACTGTGCAAAGACAGCTCAAAATCACATCAACAAGTTTACGTGTGGATCAGTCTGATCTCATTGCATGTATCGAACTGCAAGAACTCTTTTGAGCCACAAGCCTTCAGTCCGAGTTGCATTATATGTTCGATGTTGCTCTGACTCTGCCAGTTACTTCATAAGATGAAGAAAGAGTATCTTTTAAAGATCAGCTTATTAAAATTCATCTTAAGACGACTGTGTCTGCTTGTCGTGTGCAAAGCTTATTTGAGAATATCTGCAACCAAAACAGCTACTGCACATCTTTCAGTAAAAGATTTTTACAAACTGATTGAAAAGTATTTTATAACTGGGAAAAACTCAAAATTTAGTTTAAAATAAATATTTACAAGAATTATAGACTGTTTGAGATCTCATATCAAACTTTTATATATAATTTTTTCCTTAGTTTAAAAATGATGACGTCATTCTAAGAATTCTATTTAAATTAGTTGGTAGTTTTTCTTTTTTTATATTAATAAACTATTTTAAATTCTTTATTAATTATAATTGGAAGTTTTGATTTAGCCCATTTATTTAATGTCAATTACAACAGCACATTCATAAACTGTCGTGCTTTTCAAAGACGACACTGACGACGAAAGTTATCTTTATTTAATTTTATAATCAATCTATGAGAGGCGAGAAAATTAGATTTTTTTAACACAATCTTCAAATGTGAAGCATTTGCGTGTGAAAAAAAATTGTCAAAATATAAAATCAAAATTCATCTACAAAATGCAAATTTGAATGTTAATTTTATAAATTTCATAGTACCTTAACATTTAAATAATAATTTTATTATTTTTATAATTAATATTGTAATAAATGACTAAGCTTATTGAAAATCATATGATATCATATTAACTCAAAGTTGCGAACACGCAGCATTGAATTTTAAATGCATTGAAAACTTGTAAAAGTTTTTCAAATAATAATAAAAAATTTAAGTATTAACTATCACCCGAAATAAAAATTAAAATTTTTACAAATACTAAAATCGAAAAAAAAATTGAAAAATTTCCTAAGCGAGGAAAGATTGTTTTGAGAAAGGTTAAATGTTAACAGGAAATAAAATTTTATAAATATAAAAATTAACAAATTCAACTGATGAAATTAAAATTCATATTTATTGTTTACAAAATGTGGAAAAACTAGGTTTCAAAACAGTAAAAAAATTAAAAAATTGATGTTGCGAAAACGCAACAGCGGCGGTATATCACCAAAGTTGAACCCCTCAGCATTTTTCGCTGTTTGCACCCTCGAAGTTAGGGTTAAGATTGAGGTTAAGTTCAGGGTTAAAGTTAGGTTTGAAATTAAGGTTAAGTTTTGGATTAGGTTAAGGTTAGGGTTAAAGTTAGGGTTAAGGTTAAGGTTTAAATGGATGTAATAGAATATAAAAAACTTTTTTCTTAATTAAATTGATAATTATAATTAATAAAACATAATACACAAAAAATATAAGTTATCAAAATAAAAGATAAATTCATTCATTAAAATATACCCGAATAACTTTTACTCATTTGAGTGCAGGACCATAATATATTTATATTATAATGATTGTTATTATAATGATTGTTATTATAATGATTGTTATTATAATGATTGTTAATATAATGATTGTTATTATAATGATTGTTATTATAATGATTGTTATTATAATGATTGTTATTATAATGATTGTTATTATAATGATTGTTATTATAATGATTGTTATTATAATGATTGTTATTATAATGATTGTTATTATAATGATTGTTATTATAATGATTGTTATTATAATGATTGTTATTATAGTGATTGTTATTATAATGATTGTTATTATAATGATTGTTATTATAATGATTGTTATTATAATGATTGTTATTATAATGATTGTTATTATAATGATTGTTATTATAATGATTGTTATTATAATGATTGTTATTATAATGATTGTTATTATAATGATTGTTATTATAATGATTGTTATTATAATGATTGTTATTATAATGATTGTTATTATAATGATTGTTATTATAATGATTGTTATTATAATGATTGTTATTATAATGATTGTTATTATAATGATTGTTATTATAATGATTGTTATTATAATGATTGTTATTATAATGATTGTTATTATAATGATTGTTATTATAATGATTGTTATTATAATGATTGTTATTATAATGATTGTTATTATAATGATTGTTATTATAATGATTTTTATTATAATGATTGTTATTATAATGATTTTTATTATAATGATTGTTATTATAATGATTGTTATTATAATGATTGTTATTATAATGATTGTTATTATAATGATTGTTATTATAATGATTGTTATTATAATGATTTATATTATAATGATTGTTATTATAATGATTGTTATTATAATGATTTATATTATAATGATTGTTATTATAATGATTGTTATTATAATGATTGTTATTATAATTATTTATATTATAATGATTTATATTAAAATGATTTATGTTATAATGATTTATATTATAATGATTTATGTTAAAATGATTTATGTTATAATGATTTATTTTAAAATGATTTATGTTAAAATGATTTATGTTATAATGATTTATTTATAATGATTTATGTTAAAATGATATATATTATAATGATTTATGTTAAAATGATTTATTTTATAATGATTTATTTTATAATGATTTATGTTATAATGATTTATATTATAATGATTTATATTATAATGATTCATATTATAATGATTTATGTTATAATGATATATATTATAACGATTTGTATTATAATGATTTTTATTATAATGATTTATATTATAATGATTTATATTATAATGATTCATATTATAATGATTTATATTATAATGATTTTTATTATAATGATTTATATTATAATGATTTATATTATAATGATTCATATTATAATGATTTATATTATAATGATTCATATTATAATGATTTATATTATAATGATTATAATTATATCAAACATGCAAAGTAAAATGGAAGGAGTGTAACTATGGCTGCGTTTGACCATATTGATTATACTTCAAGAATATATTGACTTGGTGTTATAAAAAGACATTTACTATCTTGTTCATTCATCCGAGCTTTTGGCACCTGTTCAAACGTTAGGTCGACATGCTGCGCCCAAATGTCGAAGGCTTGTTCGATGGCTTGCAAAAAGTCTCGGTAACGAATTTTCCAACTTGGAACTTCTATTCTGTTGATAGTGACGGATCTGAGCTATGATTCAAATAAAAAACAATTTCAAGCACCATGTACTTTAATGCATAAAAAGTGTTTAACAAACTTCCAAGTAACTTTGTGATTTATCCACTTCCCTTCCTTAAACGTGTAAGATCGAGGAGCATTCGGGTCATTCGTTTTTTCCATGTCCGGATTTCCACACCTTAGCGCATGAATATGTTTGTAGTGAAATCAAGTGAAGCTGGTAAAGCATGCATACAGGTTCTCATCTTCTCCAGGATCTTCAGGGTCTTCAGATATGGGCATACCGGTAGAGTTCTGAACAGTTTCGTCTGCGCTTGTGGCTTCATCTTCAGATAAATCGCTTTTCTCTACAGATTCTAACTGATTTTTGTTGTCGACTTCTTCTAAGAAGTTCTGTGAAGGGAGTTGAATGCTCATTGTGCTGGCGTTCAAAAAGTTAATAGTGCATACTCAAAAGAAAAAGAAACAAAATTCAAATTAACGATAAATTCGTGGACAAACCTCTTTCCCGATTATTTTTGCTTGAATCTCAAAGAAGAAAAAAGTGGAAAACAGCAATAACGCCTTCCCAACTAAATTAACCATTTTTTGAATGAAGTAGATGATATATTAGAGTTTAATTATCAAAAATGATTGTTAGCTTCAAGTCTCAACAAGACTCTTGCGAATTCAGAGCTTGACGTTCCGAAATAAAAAACATTTTGAACAACAAAATATTTTGAGCAAGACGTTATATTTGATCTTCCTAATTCTCTAGCGTCTCATATGCACAAATTAGTCCCAGTTTTGTAACACGAAATTAAACGAATACTAAAATAAGCCTCTGGGAGTAAAGAAACAACTCATGTTAAGTATTGAAAGAACTTCGTAACGAAAATAATATTATAAGATGAGTAAGTAATTAATAAAATGGTCTCAAATACAAACATTAAAGTCGAGAAGTTAAATGCCTAAAAAAAATTATGGTAAATTATCAACATTGATGAACCATCTCACTTCCCTCCGTGTGTTCATCATCATCATCATCATCAAAACGCATGTCCTAAATTATGATTTTTCGAATATAAAAACAAATTTAAAACACCTCACTGCGTTTTATGATTTTATTAAATCAATTTTTCATTGTCTTGAATATATAGTTACAATGCTATCAAAATTTCCAAATAAGTATTTATTAAAAGTTCTTTTAAAGTTAAAATGCTCCTATGTCCAACTTGAGGCATCTTCAGGGGGCAGTGACAGCGCTCTCTTCAACCGTCGGGTCTGCCTGGCATACAAAACAACGAAGCTCAGTACAAACTTGATCGTTCAATTTGAAACTGCTGTCCATTTCTGCGCAAAATTCTTGTCTTCCATTGTTTGGTTCTCCAGCTTTCCAGTACTTTTTTTCGATGTTTATGGGTGACTTGGGCATTGTGCATCTTGAAGGTACGTAATACCCAACGTCTGGGTGATGTACATATGCTTCGTTCATCCATATAAATCCGTGTTTGCACGCTCGGCCACCTACCCAGTAAGTTGGACAAAAGACTGAAAGCATATGACTTAGGTTAATAATAATTAATATTATTATAATTATAAGTAAAGTGAACAAATAACTGAGTGCTTAGCGACTTTGACTTGAGGTTCCTGATTCGAATGTAACCTAGTAGCCATCGGCGCGAATACAAATCTCAGCCTAAGTGGCTCAGAAGTTCATACGAGTCAATAAATCATAAGTTATTAAATATAAATTTTCAATACTTTATGCCTTGTTTAAAAATATTACCATCAAACTGAATCCCTTTTTTCTTTGCTGCTGGAGGATTCATTTTCTTCAATGCATTCAGGTCAGTGATTACTCCATCATTAGTGATCTGTAACAAATATCCTCCGCTCTTTGTACAAAAACTCTGTGTCCTGTTCCAGTTATTCTTCTGTCGGCTGACCATGTAGCAGCCTTCACCAACCTTTAGAAAGTTTGGCGGACAAACTGCCAAATGAATTCACGATTATGTTTCGATGTTTGAATCTAATTAGAAAGCATGAAGAAGTGGCTTTTCACAATGAAGCAAGCGAATGATGGCGTGGTAACCTGTGGCTTGGCTGGCCGCTTCACAAAGACACACAAGCAGGAAACAAGCAATCAACTTGAAGGGGGTCATGTCTGAGGGGAGGTTGAGAGTCCTTTATGGGTTATATATAGAGAAGACAGCTGGTGCTGAGTTTGAAACCCTGCCATTCCTACTCATTGAAAATAATTATACAAACTGATCCGCATCTAGGTGCAGTGGGTACCTGAAGCAGGAAAAAGTAAGCTCTGATCACACAGGCAATCATCATCTTATATAAACTATTTGTGTGTATGAGTGTTGTGTGTGCACATTACAAGATGTAGTTTTATGTTTAATATGAACTATATAACTTAATTATACGAACAGTGTTCATTGAACACGTACATAGAATACGTTTCACACAAATACATTTAAACTTCTTTTTTTTAATAAATGATTTTTATCACTCGTGTTAGAATGTTAATCGATTGAAACTCACGTAGTAAGGTCAGAAGGTTATTTTCATTTATTTATTAAATCATTTCAATTACTCATTTTTCAATGTTTAAACAGATGTTCATCTTCGTTTTGAAATCGAAAGATATATTGACGTTTATCACTTTTTTTAACGTTTCATATATTTTATATTTTTAATAATTTTAAAAAACATCAATCAAATTTTATTTTCAAATGGCCGTTATTTGAAACAAGTTTAATACTTCAATCTTATAAAGACATGAATGAGGTATTATATCTTTAAGTAGCAACCCCAATCGACTTATGCTAATGAGCAAAAGTGACGTTTTACAGTAAAATTATAGAAAAGTCTTAAAATTTAAGTTATGCGTTATTCTATCGAAATAAAAAAGCAAGTGCATGAAAGACAATTTTATTATCTTTTAAATGAGTATTTTATCAATAAATTATATATTATGTAAGCTTTCAAATAAAAGGATTATCATCAAAATATCCCTTGAATCTAGCGTAACAGTAAAAAGCTATAATTTAGGGACTGCTACTTTTTATACGTACTTATTCATTTCTTAATTCGCTAACCAAAAAATTACATATAATATTGAATTATATATAATTAGATTCGTCTTTAAATAATCTATAATTATATTTTTCTTAAGTTGAATAAATATTAAGTGAGAAACCAGAAAACTCGAGGCAAAGCTTTAAATTAAGTAATTCGGGAATCAAAAAAGATAGTTTTTACTTAAGAAAGTTATTAAACAAGTATAAGTTATACTCAATAAAATTCTGTAAAAAAAGATTTAAAAAAACATTTTTTAAGTATGCGAAATAGATTTTAAAGTGTACATGCTTTCGACTTAACACAAAATTGAAAAGTTATTAAGTTAAAATTGTAAGTCAGCACATCTCTGAATTTTTTTTCGTCTGCTACACATTCAATAATTGAATTTCAATTGCAATAGTACAGGATATTTCGTTTAACTAACTTAATTTGTTTTCTTGATTTGTAAGTGAATATTTTATTTTAATTTAAGTTTTAAAGATTTAATATTTTTAATTAATAACATTTACTATTCACTAACAACTTTTAGACTTCATAATTTTACATACAGGCCTTTTAACAATGACTTTCCCTGGTCCTATGTGTGAAGCCCTTGGCATCTCATGTCAAAATATTAAAACTAGATTATTAAAACAAGAAAAATCTCTAAGCAAAGGAGTTGTGCTAGAGCTACACAACTTTTGCGAAAAAAGTTGTGAAGTTTCTTAATCCGTCCAAGAAACCTGGTTATTATCAATGGCCAGCAAGAGAAGAAAAACAGAATGTCTCGAAAAAATTTGTTTTATGTAAAATAAAGGCCCCTAACTATAGTATTTCTAAAAGACATTTGTTTATTGAAGAACATGAAACTATTAAAAACTGTATGGTAGGTATAATGCCAATTTTTTTTTTTGATTGAACAATTGATTAAATATTAGTTTCAGCCTTTGCACATTGAATAAACGTATTTAAACAGTTTTTTTCATTCATTGAGAACATTGCTAATAGATATAAGGCTAAATTATTTTAATTTTAGATTCCTTAGAAACAAATAGCTAATTAATTCAAACCTTACAAAAGTATATAATAATTAATAAGAATAAACTAAGTAAAAGTTGATTTGTTCCATAAGTGAAGCTTTTAAAATGTTAATAACTTTATCATTTTTAAAGATATTATTCTTTTAACTTTTAATTCTGATTCCTTATATCAAATTAAATAAAACTAGTGATTTTCAACAATATAAGAAGAAAAAAACAAAAGTTATGACAAAAAACAAAATTTCTGTTTTGTGAGGGGGCCGTGAATTGCTTATAGATTATGACGTAAAAACTGTACAAAAAATGTGCTCTTTTTAAATTTTAAAATAGGTATAACTTTTTTTTAAACAAACAAATTAAAATTTGGTTAACGTATTTAAAATCAGTCAATCAAAATCTACAATTTAAGCGTTTCAATTTTTTTAAATGAACAAGTTTTAAAAATCGATTGGGGTTGCTACTTTAAGAGTTAATATTTTAATTATGATTAAATCTTCCCTGACTCGATTTAAGTTGTTCATGAAACGCAGATTTGCTGGTTGGGAGGATTGCGGATTGCAATGAATAAATGCCAATTTATACTCTTTTTCTGTAAATAAAATATAAAATTAACATTTTTTAAAAAAACAAATAAATAAATTGACAATTATTCATTGCAATCCGTAATTGAAGATTTCAACGCAGTTAAAGATTTTAACGCAGTTAAAGATTTTAACGCAGTTAAAGATTTTAACGCAGTTGAAGATTTTAACGCAGTTAAAGATTTTAACGCAGTTAAAGATTTTAACGCAGTTAAAGATTTTAACGCAGTTAAAGATTTTAACGCAGTTAAAGATTTTAACGCAGTTAAAGATTTTAACGCAGTTAAAGATTTTAACGCAGTTAAAGATTTTAACGCAGTTAAAGATTTTAACGCAGTTAAAGATTTTAACGCAGTTAAAGATTTTAACGCAGTTAAAGATTTTAACGCAGTTAAAGATTTTAACGCAGTTAAAGATTTTAACGCAGTTAAAGATTTTAACGCAGTTAAAGATTTTAACGCAGTTAAAGATTTTAACGCAGTTAAAGATTTTAACGCAGTTAAAGATTTTAACGCAGTTAAAGATTTTAACGCAGTTAAAGATTTTAACGCAGTTAAAGATTTTAACGCAGTTAAAGATTTTAACGCAGTTAAAGATTTTAACGCAGTTAAAGATTTTAACGCAGTTTAAGATTTTAACGCAGTTTAAGATTTTAACGCAGTTAAAGATTTTAACGCAGTTAAAGATTTTAACGCAGTTAAAGATTTTAACGCAGTTAAAGATTTTAACGCAGTTAAAGATTTTAACGCAGTTAAAGATTTTAACGCAGTTAAAGATTTTAACGCAGTTAAAGATTTTAACGCAGTTAAAGATTTTAACGCAGTTAAAGATTTTAACGCAGTTAAAGATTTTAACGCAGTTAAAGATTTTAACGCAGTTAAAGATTTTAACGCAGTTAAAGATTTTAACGCAGTTAAAGATTTTAACGCAGTTAAAGATTTTAACGCAGTTAAAGATTTTAACGCAGTTAAAGATTTTAACGCAGTTAAAGATTTTAATAATTCAAGAATATGAGTAAGCTCGGTGTGGGGCCAGCAAGAAATGAAAGAACACTCATTTGAATGTTCCCCTCCACGGAAATCTTAAGTAAAAGGCGAAAGATTTGTACGTGGAGGGAAGAGAAACCAGAGTTAATTGTAAAAATAGTTTCTAACATATATAACTGATTGCGTTTTAAGGTAATGAATGGATATTTTAATGATTTTTTATTTTGTAGAAACATTATAAATATTATTTCAATAAATATATTTTATAATAGTTTGAAAAATTACCAGAAAATATGAAAATTTCCAAAAATAAACAACCTTCACGAAAGAAGCGACTGCAAACATATTCAGCTTCAGATTCTGAAGATGAAGATACTTCAATGATGAAAAGTCAATAATTCAACGTTATAGAACAGAATCTGAGGAATTGTCTTTTTGTTTGGTGGCAAAAACACGAAGCAACATATTCGGCTTTTGCAAGACTGTCAAGAAAGTACTTGTGATCTCTAGCAAGTTGAGTTCCATGTGAACGTCTATTCAACTTGTCAGGGCAAATAGTAAGCACGGAAAGAGCCTCTTTAGATCCAATTAATGTGGACAAGCTTGTTTGCTTTAGTTAGATTTCGCATTTGATCATTTATGCATTCTTTTTTCTCTTTCAAATGTAGATTATTTGTATAAGTAAGTTTTGCTGAAGCTTCAATAGTTCCTATTAACATTTGTCACCAAATATTAAAATACTGTTTTATACTGATTTCAAATTAGCTTTTAGCACATTGCGTTAAAACAAGATTAAATAATCCTTCAATTTACTTAGATTAAAATATTCAATTGTGGAGCTGTTTTAATTTAAATCATTTTCAACCACATAATCATTCCCTTCCTTTCCACATAACCCCCTAATCCATCCTTTCCATCCTATTTTACTTCTGTTGAAATTATAGTTTGGAAAGTTGTAATAATTATACAATTAGAAAAGATGTGTTAATTTGCAAAATAGAACATTTAATGAAATAAATATTAAAAAGATTAGAAAAGATACATAGCATATATGTTTTTAATTATGAGTTAACCCCGTGTGAGGTCTGAAAGAAATGAAAGAACACTCATTCGAATGTTCCCCTCCACGGAAATCTTTAGTAAAAGGCGAAAGATTTGTACGTGGAATGAAGAGAAACCAGAGTTAATTAAATGTATTTTTCTAAACATATATGTCAAAATCTGATTGCGTCTAAAGGTGTTTAAAAGATATTTTTATTATTTGTTATTTCACATAAATATTATTTTATCAGAAAATTTTAATAATTATAATACTTTCAATAGTTTTCACTTAATAACAAACAGAAACATAACCTGTACTAGCGTAAGGATTCAAAAAGAAATAGCCATCTGGCGTATTTTTTTTCTCTTTTCAACAAAATCTCAAGAAAGCCATTGTCTCGTACTTCCATCTTAAATTTACGATAATTATTTAGTTATTGTAGCATTAAAAAGTTTTCAAACAAATATTAAAAATCTATGAAGTTTATTAGTTATGTTTAAGATTTGAGTTTTGGAAGTTTATGGTCGAGGAAAGTCGTTTATTATGGGATAGTCGTGTAATATGGAATACCAAGGTTTTGACTAAGATTTTATTTAAAATCAAAGAAAAATAATATGAACTGCTTAAGATAGACTCCTATGATAAAGTGGAGCAGAAAATCAGCTGATTGCTGTCCTACCGCTCGCTTCAGGCCAGAAAGAGTTTTGTGACTTTCAAAAGTTTTGAAAAACATATTTTCAACAATTCAAAACTGAATGGTAACAAATGATTTATACATTAATTTTAATCTTTTACGTGCAATAAAAAGGTTGTTTTTATTATGAAATTTTTATCAACAATTTTATAAAGGATTTTTTGGTCTAGTTAACATGTCAGCTAATGTGAGACGCTATATATTCACGGACGACAAGTTTAGTAATTCACAAATCCTGCAATAACCTTTAAAAAGTTATTATATATTGTAATTACAAAATTATCTTTTTCGATATTTCAAAAAAACAATAGAAGTTTTATGAAGTTTTACTGATTTCTGTATTTAGGTTTGAAAAAAAGTTTTTTTTCTAAAAAAATAAATAATAATGAAAGTTTTATAACATGTTGTTGCTTTGAATTTAGAAAAGTAAAAATAATAAAAGTTTTATGACGTTTTATTGCTTTTTTATTAATTTCAAACGCCTATCCCATATTACACGACTATTTAATAATAATTTGAATGGTCTTCCATAATACCCTACTTTCTTTTATAGAACGTAAAAAAACAATATATTAGCATACTTTTAAATTCAAAAAAATCTAAATGTACGAAAATAAGATAATTTTCAACTAAATCCACAAAAGTCTGAATTGATAAATATTGATTTTTTTCTCCCTAGTTTTTATATTATTATTATGCTTAATAAATTAAAGTATTATACAAGGGCGCAACCAGCCAAAAATGCTGGGGGGCTCAACTTTGGTATAAAAAATTTATTATTTACCGCAACTGTTGCGTTTTGCAACATCAATTGTTATATTTTCTTGCTCTTATAATACCGAGTTTTTTCACATATTTTTTACAATACATTTTAAATTCATAAGTTAAATTTCAAATTTTTTATTTTATTATTTATCATCTTTTATTTCCTGTTCACATTTAAAATGTCTCAAAATAATCTTTCCTCGCTTAGATAACTTTTCAGTTTTTTCATTCGATTTTAGTATTTTTATACAAATTTAGATAGTTAATACTTGAATTAGTTTTTTATACATTCAAAATAATTTTTAAAAGGTTTCCAATGCTTTTAAAAATCAATGGTGCGTTTTCGCAATTTTGACGTATAATGATTTCATATGATTTTTATTAAGCCTAGTCATTCATTACAATAGTTATTATAAAAATAATAAAATTATTAATTTAATGTTAATGTATTGTAAATGTATAAAATTAAAATTAAAAGTTGAATTTTGTAGATGAATGTTGATTTTTATATTTCGAAAAAAAATTCCAAACTGGAAATGCTTCAAACTCGAAAATTATTGAAGAAAATATCATTTTTAACCTCTCTTAAGTTGATTATAAAATTAAAATAAAGATAACATTCGTCGTCAATGTCGTTTTTGAAACAGCACGACAGTTTATGAGTGCTGTTGTAATTCACTTTAAATAATTTGCTTTGTTGTAATTAAAATAATAATAATTATTATTATTATAAATAATAAAATATTTAAAAGTCATAATTTTATCGAACTATTTGCAATTGAAAATTATTTCTGTTTTAATAAATGTCGTTTGAATCCATTTATTGATGATTTCTTACTGTACATAAGTATGTCACACTTCTCGCTCATGTTGCGTTTTTTCAACATTTTTTCCCCTTTAAAATTATGAAATAATTTTTTTCCCTTTTGCTTGAGTTGTTATTATAGCGGCGGTAAAGGGGTTAAATAAAAACTACCAATTATAATTGATAATGAATTAGAAGGGAAAGATATAATAGAAAGAGTAGGTAGAGCTGGTCTAGAGGAGATAGGTAATAAATCTAAATGGTGGAGAAGTGTAGCCAACTTGGGAAAAAAATTGGGTGTGGAGGTTATGAGCCGAATGGTGCGTGGAGGGAAAAGCGCACGAGCAAGAGTGTTTATGATGGGCGTTTCAGAAAGGGAGGTCGGAAGGATGGAGGGAAGGGAACTGGTGAAAAAGATCCAACAAAGGGGAAGGGAGGAAGGGGGGAATAGGATTCAGGAAAGTGAAAGACTAAAAAGAGACCGTGGGGAGAAGTCAGAAAGCAGAAAGTTGGAAAAATTTTAAGATAATTCAGATGGAGCGAAAGTTAGGATGAAGTGCAGGGGGGATAGCTTGACGGTAAGGAATAATGAAATTGTGCGCTGGAAGTACGAGAAGGAGGATAGAAAGTGTGTTTGTGGTGAGGAAGAGAATGAGAGGCACGTTTTGCTGGAGTGTGGGTTGTATGAAGAGTGGAGAGAAGAATGGCTGACGGTTTGGAGAAGGGAGCGTGGAGAACAGGACCCGATGGAAGGGGTCCTTGGATACCAGGAGGAAGGTCGGAGGATGGAAGAAGTGATGCTGAGAAGTGTGGGAACGATCTGGAGACAGAGGGAGAGAAGAGAAAGGGGGTGATGAAGAAAAATATATGAAGTGTCGAGACAAAGGCACTATGAAGACTACCACTACTACTACTAGTGTCTAATAAAATAGTTTCGCAAAAAATTATGGTTTCCGCACATTATCGGTATCAGAACAATCTGGTATGGTAACGTAAATCTAGAATTTCAAAAAGATGTGTTAACTCGAATAATATTTAAATCAGCAAAATATTTACACAAATAGATCGGTAGAAGCTATGTGATAATGTTACATCGTAACTGAGCCCATGTTTTGTTAATTACGAGTTAGCCCCGTGAGGGGCCAGCAAGAAATGAAAGAACACTCATTCGAATGTTCCCCTCCACGGAAATCTTTAGTAAAAGGCGAAAGATTTGTACGTGGAATGAAGAGAAACCAGAGTTAATTAAATGTATTTTTATAAACATATATATCAAAATCTGATTGCGTCTAAAGGTGTTTAAAAGATATTTTTATTATTTGTTATTTCACATAAATATTAGTTCATCAGAAAATGTAAAAATTTTAATACTTTTAATAGTTTTCACTTAATAACAAACAGAAACATAACCTGTACTAGCGTAGGGATTCAAAAATAAGAAGCCATCTGGCGTATTTTTTTTCTCTTTCAAACAAAATCTCAAGAAAACCATTGTCTTGTACTTCTATCTTAAATTTACGATAGTTATTTTATTATTGTAGTATTAAAAACATTTCTAACAAATATTAAAATCTAGGTTTTGGCTATAATTTTATTTTAAATCAGAGAGCAATAAGATGAGCTGCTTAAGATAGACCCCTATGATAGAATGGAGGGGAAAAAATCAGCTGATTGCTGTCTTGAATCAGCAAAATATTTACACAAATAAATAGGTAGAAGCTATGTGACAATGTTAAATCGTACATTGTCCATGTTTTGTTAATTATGAGTTAGCCCCGGGTGGGAGGCCTGACAGAAATAAAAGAACACTCATTCGAATGTTCCCCTCCACGGAAATCTTTAGTAAAAGGCGAAAGATTTGTACGTGGAATGAAGAGAAACCAGAGTTAATAGTAAAAATAGTTCCTAACATATATAACTGATTGCGTTTTAAGGTAATAAATGGATATTTTAATAATTTTTTTTACAAACATTATACATATTATTTCAATAAATATATTTTATAATAGTCTGAAAAATTACCAGAAAATATGAAAATTTCCAAAACTAAACAACCATCACGAAAAAAACGACTGCAAACATATTCAGCTTCAGAATCTGAAGATACTTCAATGATGAAAAGTAATTAATTCAACGTTATAGAACAGAATCTGAGGAAGGCTTAGGGAATTGTCTTTTTGTTTGGTGGCAACAACACGAAGCAACAATAGCTTAGCAACATATCCGATTCTGAAAAAAGTACTTATGATCTCTAGCAAGTAGAGTTCCATGTGAACGTCTATTCAACTTGTCAAGACAAATAGCAAGTACGGAAAGAGCCTCTTTAGATCCAATTAATGTAGACAAGCTTGTTTGCTTTAGTTAGATTTCACTTTTGATCATTTATGCATTCTTTTTTATCTTTAAAATGTGGATTACTTGTATAAGTAAGTTTTGCTGAAACTTCAATAGTTCCTATTAACATTTGTCACAAAATATTTAAATACTGTTTTATACTAATGCCAAAATAGCCTTTAGCACATTGCGTTAAAGCAAGATTAACTTTTGATTTAAATTTAAAATCTTTCAATTAACTTAGATTAAAATATTTAATTGTGGAGCTGTTCTAATTTAAATAATTTTTCAACCACCCAATCTTCCCCTTCCTTTCCACATAACCCCATAATCCTTCCTTTCAATCCTATTTTACTTCTGTTGAAATTAATAGTCTGGAAAGATTTAATAATTATACAATTAGATGTGTTAATTTGCAAAATAGAATATTTAATGAAATAAATATTAAAAAGATTAGATAGGATACATAGCATATATGTTTTTAATTATGGGTTAGCCCCGTGAGGGGCCAGCAAGAAATGAAAGAACACTCATTCGAATGTTCCCCTCCACGGAAATCTTTAGTAAAAGGCGAAAGATTTGTACGTGGAATGAAGAGAAACCAGAGTTAATTAAATGTATTTTTATAAACATATATAACGAAATCTGATTGCGTCAAAAGGTGTTTGAAAGATATTTTTCTTATTTTAATTTCGCATAAATATGATTTAATCAGAAACTTTTGAGAATTTTAATACTTTGAATAGTTTTCACTTAATAACAAACAGAAACATAACCTGTACTAGCGTAAGGATTCAAAAAGTAATAGCCATCTGGCGTATTTTTTTTCTCTTTTCAACAAAATCTCGAGGAAGCCATTGTCTCATACTTCCAGGGGCGCAACCAGCAAAAAATGCTGGGGGGCTCAACTTTAGTCAAAAAAAATAATTGTTTAATCCATTTACCGCAGCTGTTGCGCCACTGCATACTTCCATCTTAAATTTACGATAGTTATTTATTTATTTATTGTAGTATAACAAAATTTTCTATTAAATATATAAAATCTGGGAAGTTTATTAGTTATGTTTAAGATTTGAGTTTTAGAAGTTTATGGTTGAGGAAAGTCGTTTATTATGTGATAGTCGTGTAATATGGAATACCAAGGTTTTGGCTAAGATTTTATTTGAAATCAGAGAAAAATAATATGAACTGTTTAAGATAGACCCCTATGATAGAATGAAGCGAAAATCAGCTGATTGCTGTCCTACCGCTCGCTTCAGGCCAGAAAGAGTTTTGTGACTTTCAAAAGTTTTGACAAACATATTTTCAACAATTCAAAACTAAATGGAAACAAATGATCTAAAAATTAGTTTTAATCTTTACGTGCAAGGAAAATGTTTTTTTATTATGAAAATTTTATCAACAAGTATAAAGGATTTTTTGGTCTAGTTAACATGTCAGCTAAATGAGACACTATATATTAACGGACGAAAAGTTTAGTAATTTACAAATCCTGCAATAACCTTTAAAAAGTTATTATATATTGTAATCACAAAATTATCTTTTTCGATATTTCAAAAAAACAATAGAAGTTTTATGAAGATTTACTGATTTCTGTATTTAGGTTTAAAGAAAGGTTTTTTTCCAAAAAATAAATAATAATGAAAGTTTTATAACATGTTGTTGCTTTAAATTTAGAAAAGTAAAAATAATAAAAGTTTTATGACGTTTTATTGCTTTTTTATTAATTTCAACCGCCTATCCCATATTACACGACTATTTTATAATAATTTGAATTTGCAACACTATTGAAATGTACTTTTTTTAATCTTAAATATTAAATAATATTAATTTTTAAAAAGGACATATTATAAAGTATGATAATAGTATGTACTGATAATGTTTTGAATATTCATAAAACAGTAAAGTTATTTTTAAAAATTTAAATGGTCTCCCATAAGACCCTACTTTCTTTTATATAACGTAAAATAACAATATATTAGCATACTTTTAAATTTTAAAAAAATGTAAATGTACGAAAATAAGATCATTTTCAACTAAATCCACAAAAGTCTGAATTGATTAATATTGTTTTTTTTCTCTCTAGTTTTTATATTCTTATTAATGGTAAATAAAGTATAGTATTATTCAGGGGCGCAACCAGCCAAAAATGCTGGGGGGCTCAACTTTGGTATAAAAAATTTATTATTTACCGCAACTGTTGCGTTTTGCAACATCAATTTTTATATTTTCTTGCTCTTATAATACCGAGTTTTTTTCACATATTTTTTACAATACATTTTAAATTCATAAGTTAAATTTCAATTTTTTTAATTTTATTATTTATCATTTTTTATTTCCTGTTTACATTTAAAATGTCTAAAAATAATCCTTCCTCGCTTAGATAATTTTTCAATTTTTTCATTCGATTTTAGTATTTTTATACAAATTCAGATAGTTTATACTTGAATTAGTTTTTATATATTCAAAATAATTTTTAAAAGGTTTCCAATGCTTTTAAAAATCAATGGTGCGTTTTCGCAACTTTGACTTATAGTGATTTCATATGATTTTTATTAAGCCTAGTCTTTCATTACAATAGTTATTATAAAAATAATAAAATTAGTAATTTAATGTTAATGTATTTTGAAATTTATAAAATTAAAATTAAAAGTTGCATTTTGTAGATGAATGTTGATTTTTATATTTCGAAAAAAAATTCCAAACCGCAAATGCTTCAAACTTGAAAATTATTGAAGAAAATATAATTTTTAACCTCTCTTAAGTTGATTATAAAATTAAAATAAAGATAACATTCGTCGTCAATGTCGTTTTTGAAACAGCACGACAGTTTATGAGTGCTGTTGTAATTCACTTTTAATAATTTGCTTTGTTGTAATTAAAATAATAACTATTATTATTATAAATATTAAAATAATTAGAAGTCTTAATTTTATCGAACTATTTGCAATTGAAATTTATTTATGTTTCAATAAATGTCGTTTGAATCCATTTATTGATGATTTCTTACTGTACATAAGTATGTCACACTTCTCGCTCATGTTGCGTTTTTGCAACATTTTGCCCCATTAAAACTTATGAAATAATTGTTTTCAATTTTGCTTGAGTTGTTATTATAACCATATAATGCAAGTCTAAATGTAAAAATCATGTTAACTTTTTTTTCGGGTAGCGGCGGTAAATGGGCTAACTAAAAACTACCAATTATAATTGATAAAGAATTAGAAGGGAAAGATATAGTAGGAAGAGTAGGTAAAGCATGTCTAGAGGAGATAGGTAATAAATCTAAATAGTGGAGAAGTGTAGCCAACTTAGGAAAAAATTGGGTGTGGAGGTTATGAGCAGAATGGTACGTGGAGGGAAAAGCGCACGAGCAAGAGTGTTTATGATGGGCGTCTCAGAAAGAAAGGTCGGAGGGATGGGGGAAAGGGAACTGGTGAAAAGGATCTAACAAAGGGGAAAAGAGGAATGGGGGAATAGGGTTCAGGAAAGTGAAAGACTAAAAAGAGACCGTGGGGAGAAGTCAGAAAGCAGAAAGTTGGAAAAATATGTAGATAACTCAGATGGAGCGAAAATTAGGATAAAGTGCAGGGGGGATAGCTTGATGGTAAGGAATAATGAAATTGTGCGCTGGAAGTATGAGAAGGAGGATAGAAAGTGTGTTTGTGGTGAGGAAGAGAATGAGAGGCACGTTTTGCTGGAGTGTGGGTTGTATGAAGAGTGGAGAGAAGAATGGTTGACGGTTTGGAGAAGGGAGCGTGGAGAACAGGACCCGATGGAAGGGATCCTCGGACACCAGGAGGAGGATCGGAGGAGGGAAGAAGTGGTGCTAAGAAATGTGAGAGCGATCTGGAGACAGAGGGAGAGAAGAGAAAGGGGGTGATGAAAAAAAAGAAATGAAGTGTCGAGATAAAGGCACTATAAAGACTACCACTACTACTACTAGTGTCTAATAAAATAGTTTCGCAAAAAATTATGGTTTCCGCACATTATCGGTATCAGAACAATCTGGTATTTTAACGTAAATCTAGAATTTCAAAAAGATTTGTAAACTCGAATAATATTTAAATCAGCAAAATATTTACACAAATAGATCGGTAGAAGCTATGTGATAATGTTACATCGTAACTGAGCCCATTTTTTGTTAATTATGAGTTAGCCCCGTGAGGGGCCGCAAGAAATGAAAGAACACTCATTCGAATGTTCCCCTCCACGGAAATCTTTAGTAAAAGGCGAAAGATTTGTACGTGGAATGAAGAGAAACCAGAGTTAATTAAATATATTTTTGTGAACATATATATCGAAATCTGATTGCGTCTAAAGGTGTTTAAAAAATATTTTTATTATTTGTTATTTCACATAAATATTATTTCATCAGAAAATTTAGAGAATTTTAATACTTTTAATAGTTTTCACTTAATAACAAACAGAAACATAACCTGTAATAGCGTAAGGATTCAAAAAGTAGAAGCCATCTGGCGTATTTTTTTTCTCTTTTTAACAAAATCTCAAGAAAGCCATTGTCTTGTAATTCCATCTTTAATTTACGATAGTTATTTAATTATTGTAGTATTAAAAAAATTTTCAACAAATATTAAAAATCTAGGATTTGGCTATGATTTTACTTTAAATCAGAGAGCAATAAGATGAGCTGCTTAAGATAGACCCCTATGATAGAATGGAGGAGAAAAAATCAGCTGATTGCTGTCTTGAATCAGCAAAATATTTACACAAATAAATAGGTAGAAGCTATGTGACAATGTTAAATCGTAGATTGTCCATGTTTTGTTAGTTATGAGTTAGCCCCGGGTGGGAGGCCTGACAGAAATGAAAGAACACTCATTCGAATGTTACCCTCCACGGAAATCTTTAGTAAAAGGCGAAAGATTTGTACGTGGAATGAAGAGAAACCAGAGTTAATTGTGTGAACTTTGTCTAAAATATATAATTAAAACTGATTGCGTTTAAAGGCATTTGAAAAAATATTTTCATCATTTATCATTTTGCTTAAACATTATAAATATTATTTTTATCAATATTATTTATTGTTTTTTCTAAAAATTATAAATAATATTTTAATTTATATAGTTTAGAATTAAAACTCAAGTTTTAGAAGTTTGTGGTATATACCGTAAAAGACCAATCTATTTGCTAAATTTTGAATAATTTTGTACAGTACGAAAATGAATTTTTTCAATACAATCCCAAAAAGTATAAATTAATAAATATTGAAGTCTTTTCCGTATTAGTCTTTCTACTCTTAGTACTATCAAATTATTCATAAGATTACTCAGTTACGAGTGTTAATAAAGACTGGAGCTGTGTTTTAACCTAAGTAAACTATCGATTAAGGCGTTAATCAATTTACACGGTTAAAATTTGTAACGCGGTTAAAA
The DNA here is from genome assembly GCA_943735955.1 of Piscicola geometra. Classification (NCBI taxonomy): domain Eukaryota; kingdom Metazoa; phylum Annelida; class Clitellata; order Hirudinida; family Piscicolidae; genus Piscicola; species Piscicola geometra. Next base: position 2,040,424 of record OX030969.1, on the reverse strand, counting down.
TGTTTAATGCGGTTAATATTTTTAACGCGGTTAAATATTTTAATGCAATAAAAAAAATTAACGCGTTAAAAATTCTTAATGCGTTTAAATTCATCATAATTAAATTGTTTTTTTGCTGTCTTGGCTGCATTGTCAGCAAGTGAACACAAACACTCTCTTAATTTACTGTCAACAAACGAATTAAATTGCATTTCATCAAAAAACTTCTCATTCCTTGCAGATTTACAACAGAACTTCTAGGCCGTGAAAAGTATTTCACATTTTCAATAGTGTTACTTGCAATTTGTCAGTTAACAAAAATGTAACGAATTAATTTATGAAATTAAAATTTCATCTTGATTGTAAAAAAATTGTAAAAAAAACTCTGTATTAAAACGGCAAAATATTATATAAATATTTGTTGCGAAAATGCAACAACGGTGGTATATGAAATTAACAATTAATTTTTTTAAACCAAAGTTAAGCCCCCTCTCCCCCTTCCACATTTTTTGCTGGTTGCGCCTCTGAATATATGATTTCTCAGCCTAAATTTGATTATCTAAGGAAGATAAAGAAATAATATTAGGTAGTTCAGAGGAGTAGAGAATAAGTAAGGGTCCAAGGATTGAGCCCTGTGGAACACCATAAGATAAAAAACAGATGAAGAACGAGAAGATTCTATTGATACATAAGAAGTTTGCTCAAAAAGATAGGATTCAAGCCAGATAAGAGAGGAACCAGAAATATTGAAGGAAGAATCTAAAACATTTAGTGAAAGATTATGATCAACAGTATCAATAGCAGATGAAAAATCAAGGCGTAAAAGAAGAGATGATGCATTAGAATCAGAAATTAAAACAAGGTCATTATAGAGTTTAAGTAAAGCAGTTTCAGTGGAGTGACCAATTCTAAAACCAGATTGAGAGGAAGGAAGTAAGAAGTGTTTTTTCAGATAAATGATTAATTGTTGAGAAGTAACTTTTTCAAAGACCTTAATAATAATAATAATAATAATAATAATAATGACGAGCATTATTATAGTGCCGTATAACCCAAATATGCTTCCAGGCCACTTAGGCTGCATATTTTCATTTGCGCCTTTGGGTTACTATGGCATTGAACATAGGACCTTTCATTATTGGTCAAGACGAGAGTCGTTGCCGACTCAGCTACCCGTTCACCCAGTCTTAGAAAGAAAGGAAAGATACAGGTCTATAACTAGATAAGGATGCAGGATCAAGAGAAGGCTTCTTAATTTTAGAAATAATAATAAAAGATTTGAAGACAGAAGGAAATTTAGATGTAGACAAAAATAAGTTAACCAAATCCAAAACAATAGGATGGAATAAAAAGGAGAGTTCTTTAAAAAGGGTTGTAGGAATAGGATCTAGAGAACAAGAAGTGGGAGACATAGAATTAATTATATTTGTACGATGGCTCAATGTGACAGGAGAAAATGATGATAATGATTTAGAAGTCAACTTAGTAAAAGATGGTGTAGGCCTATTATTAGACGAAGATCTAATATTTGATATTTTATTAGTTAAAAATTCAAAATAGTCATTAGGAGAGAAAAATGAAGGAGGAGAGTTCTTATGTGAAAGTTTAGATAAAGAAGACCACCTATTTTTTAGAATTGGAGGAAGAGATAATAGAATTTCTTGAAAAAGAAGAGTGTTTTTAAAAAAGAAACTGCGATAAGAATACAAACTATTTGTCCATTTGTTTGGAGAGGATACAGAAAGGGAAGATCGATAAGTTCGTTCACACTTTCGAATTAGTCGCTTAAAAGGCATGCACTCCCAAATCATACCATGGGATTTTTAGAGGTTAGACGATACCGGAAAGTTTTGAATGGAGCAAAAATATCTAAAACGAGAAAAGAGAGTAAGATTGAAATTATCCATTAAATTATCCACATCAGTAAAAGATTCAGAACAAAAGTCAGAAGAAAGAAAGCATTTAGTAAAATTTATTTTATCAAAATTAGACCAAGAGCGCTTAACAATAGAAGAGGGGAAGTTAGAAAAAGGCTGAGCAAGAGATAGTTTGAAAGATATAAAGTAGTGGTCAGTAAAGTGATGTGGAATAGATTTTAAATTATTAATATTATTATAATTAGAAGAAACTACAAATTCAAGAAAATGGTTTAATAAATTGTCATAAAATTCAAAAAACATATTTAAAAAAAATCATTTTAATTATGTATTCTTAGTTGAAATCTAGTTTTAATAATACATTATTTTTTAAATTATCTTTTCAATGTAGCAAAAACTAAAGAAACGTTCCAGAAAATGTTAAATACTGCGAAACTATCTTAGTGTTGAGCACAAAAAATACTAAAATAATCGAAAGAAACTTTAAAAAGTATATTTTTCATTATGAAATAAACAAAACAAGATATTAAGAAGTCATAAAAACAAAATGTTAGTTTTTTTTTTCACCCGTAAAAACAAGAAAAATGATGATGAGGATAATGATAATGATGCTGATGATGAAGAGGAAGATAATGATGATGGAATCTAAGTAATCTTTTTAAAGAGTTGAGCGCTACACCAGCATGTTGACAATAATATTTACGTTTCATAACAAACTCTCCAATCAACGTTGTCAAGCAGGTTAGAACCACACATCGAACACACAACCACCACCGCAAAACCACAAAACTATCACCCCACCACTACCACGATCCAACCACCACACAACCACCACTACCACGATCCAACCACCACACATCCACCACACAGCCACCACACACATCCACCACACAACCATTCCCCTTCTTCCACACCCTTCACTCTTTCCCTTCTGCTCAGACGATGAACTGTCTCAGACGTTCCAAGTCCGAAGAACTCAGCAATGAGCCACTGGACATGGAAACTCTCAACCGCATCATCACGGTACATGCATTCACCATGCATTCATCAAAAATTTATCCAAAAAATGTTCTGCATTCATGAAGAAATCATAAGAAATTCACAGGTCATTCACCATGCACTTGTCGGGAATTTACCGTGCCTTCACCATGCATTCTTCAAGAATTCATTTCATCTTGCCTCATCGCACATTGCCTTCCCCCTCCCTCACTCCCTCTTCTCTCACTCCCTTCCTCCCTCACTCCCTCTTCTCTCACTCCCTTCCTCCCTCACTCCCTTTCTCACTCCCTTCCTCCCTCACTCCCTTTCTCACTCCCTCCCTTTCTCACTCCCTCCTTCACTCCCTCCCTCCCTCCCTTTCTCACTCCCTCCCTTTCTCACTCCCTCCCTTTCTCACTCCCTCCCTTTCTCACTCCCTCCCTTTCTCACTTCCTCCCTTTCTCACTCCCTCCCTCATTCCTTTTCTCACTACCTTCCTCACTCCCTCCCTTTCTCATTCCCTCCCTCACTCCCTCCCTCACTCCCTTTCTCACTCCCTTCCTCACTCCCTCCCTTTTTCACTCCATTTTTCACTCCCTCCCTCACTCCCTCCCTCAATCCCTCTTCTCTCACTCCCTTCCTCCCTCACTCCCTTTCTCACTCTCTCCCTTTCTCACTCCCTCCCTCACTCCCTCACTCACTTCCTCCCTCAATCCCTCTTCTTTCACTCCCTTCCTCCCTCACTCCCTTTCTCACTCCCTACCTCACTCCCTTTCTTTCTCACTCCCTCCCTCACTTCCTCCCTCACTCCCTCTTTCACTCCCACCCTTTCTCACTCCCTTTCTCACTCCCTTCCTCACTCACTCCCTCCCTTTCTTCCTCCCTCACTCCTTCCCTCACTCCTTCCCTCACTCCTCCCCTCACTCCTTCCCTCACCCCCTCCCTCACTCTCACCCTCACTCTCACCCTCACTCCTCCCCTCACTCCTTCCCTCACTCCCTCCCTCACTCTCACCCTCACTCCTTCCCTCACTCCTTCCCTCACTCCTTCCCTCACCCCCTCCCTCACTCCCTCTCTCACCATAGGGTAGGTACTTCAGCCCGAGCATCATCGTAGATGACGATCAAAAAAGTAAGAAAACTTTACTCATCATCATCATCATCATCATCATCATCAGTATCATCATCATCATCAACATCATCATCAGCATCATCATCCACATCATCATTATCCTCATTATCATCATCCTCATCGTCTTTACCATCATAATCATTATTATTATCTTCAGCAGCATCATCATCACCATCAAAATAATCAACAACAAAAAACATCATCATCATCATCATCAGCAACATCATCATCATCATCAGCAACATCATCATCATCATCATCATCACCATCATTATCATCATCATCATTATCATCTTCACCATCATCATCTTCACCATCATCATCATCTTCTTGACCACCACATCAGATGTAACCTGTCCAATACTGCACAAGA